>JAMJFZ010000276.1:0-143742 GCA_026225945.1 Cricetomys ansorgei | reverse complement strand
TTATAACCCAGCCAATTAGCAAACTTATTCAGACTTCATCAAGATTTTTCATTGTGGTGATATATGATTCATTGGAAAGCATGTAACTTATTTTGTGATAATCCCATTGAGCTCAAAGTGCAGACACCAAAAAATTATATCATTAATCTGACATAGCAAATGATACAAAATCATATAGTTAATGAATACAGAGCACTGGGAAAACATTCATTTTTCTAATTACTTTCATGAGCATCTTACACTATTTTTCAGCATTATGGCTCGATATTTATTTTTTGTTTAATTGCCATGACAGCAAATCAAATAAACCTTAAAACAATGGGAATACAAATACCTACAGCTACCTAACAATAATGGGCAGGAAGGAGGCTGCTGGTTTTCTGCTTCCATTTACATTCCAGTACTGACATCCAACACTCTTGAAACATAGAACTTTAGCTTTAAGGTGCATGCTATCTATTATACGTCTAACAATCAAATCGGAGACTGCAATAGGACAACAGAGTTCAGACCACTTATTGTCTCTTCTGTCATTACTATGTTAGATTTCATTTCAGTTTTCTATCACTACTTTCTACATTTGTATCCCTTGAAATACTTTCTTTTATAAGAAATCATATTGTAATATAATTTATTTTATGCTAAGTTATTTGTGGTTTTCTAATCAATGAAAAATTTTTAATTTATTGCTACGAAAATTAAACTGCAAAGAATGAATGACTTTATCAAATATTCCCATAGAATGTTATAAGACATAGCATGATGAATTCAAAAATAACTGTTTGAGATTGCAATATAACTTTTATTCTATATCTTTATTACAAACAAAATTTTCTCATAGAATATATTTGAATTATAATTTCCTGTCCCCAAACACCTCCCAGATCCTACCAACCTACTTACCTATATACCCAACTCATATATACACCTTTCTCATTTTAGAAAATAGTCAAACAAAAAAAAATCAAACCAATCAGAATTTCTTTTTTAATTGAAAAACACTAAAAACACAGACACATAAAACCCATAAAAACACAAAATAATGAACCATAATACACGGCAAAATACCTACAATAAGGTAAAAAAAAAAATACCTGAAGTTATATGAGACAAAGAGCCAACAACAATGCCACTGAGTTTGTGTTATGTTGCTTTGGCCATCTACTGCTGGGCATGGGGTCACCCCTGAAGTGTGGTGAATATGCCAGTTATGTAGTGTACCTTATTGTCTTCTTTATCCTTAGAAAACAACTGGGTTTTCAGAGCATCAAGCAGGAGCACTACATTGTTAAATGTTCTCCCTTACCCTCCCTTGTACTCACTGTGGCTCTGACCTGCAAGTTCACCTCTTTAGTCTGGATATGGATGTGTTGCTTCATCTTGATCCTCATTTATATTCTTTTTCTCATTCATAACAATGAGTGTCATGTTCCTTTTATTGCTCTTCTTCTATCTCGATTAGGCAGCTGTTGCTAAATTATCTTAATTCTTATATTCATCATACACAAAGGAAATCAGGAGTACATTGAACCTTTTGCAAGCAGCTTATGAATATTTAGTCTTATGGTTCAAATGCCTACCTTTTCACGAAGTGCAAATCTTTCCACTCTTCTAAAATTTATGTCTTAAAAATATCATCATTGGATTTCCTCCTTCCACATACAGGATATGTTAGATTCAAAAACACGTTTATAATGAGAAAATGCTTTAAGCATTAATAAAGTATAAGATCTTGGGCATATCAAGAGAATACAAAGACAGACAAAGGATAAACTGAAATATCCTTCTACAAATGTCTCCATTTTCCCACTTCTCCCTTTTACTGCTATTTCTTTTTGTTCAAGACAGTGCCCTGGTTCAATGCTTGTTGTGTAGCCGAGGCTAACCAGTAGCTTGTCGCAGTCCTGCCAAGTTCTGACTAGAATATACCATGACACTACCTTGTATCTACCTCCTGTGTATTGCAACTTTGTGAGTCTGCCATGTGTTCTTAGTATCTCTTCCCACAATTTTTAATTATAAGCTATTGTCTTGATTAAGGTTTCTATTGCTGAGACAAAACACCATGACCAAAAAACAAGTTGGGGAGGAGAGGAAGAGTTTACTCGGCTTATACTTCCACATTGCTGTTCATCATCAAAGGAAATCAGGACAGAAACTCAAGAAGGTCTGGAACCAGGAGGCAGGAGCTGTTGCAGAGGCCTTGGAGGAGTGTTGCTTTCTGTCTTGTTCTCATGTCTTTGTTCAGCCAGATTTCTTATAGAACCAGGACCCCAGACCAGGAATGGTATCATCCACAACAGGCTGGGCCCTCCCCCATCAATCACTAATTAAGAAAATTCCCCAGAGCTGGATCTTATGGAGGTGTTGTCTCAACTGTGGGTATATCCCTTCATGTAACTGTAACTTGTGTCAAGTTGACATAGGAAGAGCCAGCACAGCTAGAGTTGGGACTCTCATCCTTCTCATTTTGATCCCTGCTACTGCCATGTGAACATGGTGGGTGTGTGCAATGTAAAATATGGAATATTAATAGTTAAAGTCAACAGGCTTATAGCTAAATAGCTTTTGGAACAGACTGCCTGGTTAATGCATAACTGGATTAAGGTAACTGAGGATTCCTAGCTAAGATGAGACTCTCAGCAAATCTAGCCTAAACTGAAAACTAAAAAATTATAGATAAAAGTTTAATGCTTTGAATTGACAATTTGGGGATAGCTTGTTACACGCTGTGTGCTAACTGGTGTAATCCTGGAAGAAAATAATAGAAATAGTGTTCTCATGAAGCTGTCCTTCAAGAATAAAAGGGATAATGAATGTTATTTCCAGAACAATGCTGATTGCTTAACAAATATGAAGAGAGAGAGAGAGAGAGAGAGAGAGAGAGAGAGAGAGAGAAATGAAGACATTCTCAAGTGAAAAAAACAAGTATTTTTTTGGTCACTAGATATCCCACAAAAGAAAGATTAAGAAAAGTCACAAACACAAAAAGATGTTCAAAAAATAAACCTCAAGGAAATAAATACCAATGAAAATGGCATCAAAGTGAGAGTACACAATAAACTCTTCTGAGTTTTCTAAAGCATGCATGATGGTTTAGAATTTCTAACAGCAGCCAATACACAGGACACGATATCTCACAATACAGACAGTAAGGTCCCAATGGGTATAAGCTCTGCTGTACTTCATTTGATATCAAAATATTGGTAACGATAGGCTGATGATAGGTTATTTATTTATACTGTAGTGATTAGATCAACCACTACAAAATACACACAAAGTTTACACATATAAATACTATAAAAAACACTAAGAGGAGGCTAATGAAACATGTACCAAAGAATAGAAACTTGCAGTTACTAAGTAAGAATAAATTTCCTAATTAAATCTAGAGCTATATGACACAGGAGAGGGGAAATAGCAAATACTTTACACTGATATGTATGTACTAAGAGTGGATTTCAAGTACACTTACCACATACAAATAAAAGATATAACTATGGAAGACAGTAAAATATAAACTTACTCATTACAGTTAACAGTACACTATAATTATCAATATTAAACCAGTATACTTTTTAATCTCTTACAATATTAAATAAATAGATAAACATAATAATATGAGCAGATTTGAATAAATTGGGATTATATGTTTTAATTTCTATAACAACTACTTAAAGAGCTAATATATGCCAGGGTAAAAAGTCTGATAACTAGAAAAATAATTCAATAGGTGACATGAATAAGAAAAAATTAAAACATGGGACACAGGCTGGGAGATAGCTCAGTGGGTAAATTTCTTGCTAAGTAAACATGAAGACCTCAGTTGGGGGTTCAGACCCATGGTGCCCATAAAATAAAGGGTATATGTGTGTAGATTTACACCAGATGTAAAAGTTTATTCAGGACAAAGGTCAGTTTATTCTTTGTCTAATTAAATCACTGGTTCTTAGCCTGGAGCCCTGGAGCTTTTCAACCTCTGTACAGTCTAATCATAAGCCTTAAACTAGAAGCTTTCAGCCTTCTTACAATCTAGAACCTGTAAGAACGTATAAGCCTTCAACATCATCCTCCTAGATCAACTGATGACTGAGACACTCTGACTAGTTCCTTCTGAACTCTGACTCTTCTGGTTCAACTCATTCTTCCTGTCTATCACTGACTTCTTCTGCCTAGTTCTAATATGTCTCTGTGTCTCTCCCTGTGAGTTCTCACTGTTCCGTCCTATCTCTGTAACTGACTCTGTAACTGATTCTGTAATTCACTATCTCTGAGCTGAGAGCTTGACTTATATATCTTGAGAGTTGGGCATTTCCTTACTCTGATTCAATCTGTTAACTCTTCTTCTGATTTGTCCCTTTGACTGTCCTTCATCTGACTCATCTCAGATGTTACTTCCTTGTGACACTGACTCCTGACCTCTGCTTCCTGTATCTGCAGGTTTTGTTTTACTCAGAGAGTAAAAGTGTGGACCACCACTGCCTTCTGAATACTGGGATTAAAGGTGTGTCTACATTCATCCAGATCATACAGGCCTCTGAATGTAGACCCTGGAATATAGACCCTTTAGACCCTTCTTTGCTTTCACACAGCCCTATTCATTCATATATGTATATATATATATATATATAAAATAAAAGAATAGTACATGAATTTGAGAGAGGGAAAAAATGAGAAGAATTAGAGTGGAAAGTAGATATAATGGAAGAATAGTATCTCCCTCCAAAATTCTAAAAAAAAAAAAAAAAAAGGAATTTTAAATCAATATAATTGGAATTTCCATCCAAAAGAAGCAAAGTAGACCAGAGAAGATCAGCACATTTCTGTACTCCCAGTGCTGGTGGTAGAGACAGGCAGACCCTAGGGGCTCAGTGAGAAATGAGTCTAGCCAAAACATGAAGCTCCCAGATTAGACAGACCCTGCCTCCAAAATAAGATACAGAGGGATTTAAAGGGAAATATCTGATGTCATTGACCTTGGCCTCCACATACATCCAAACAGGCACACATGCACACATCAGTGTGTGAGCAGACCACACACACACACATACCACACCACACTGCACACATACACACACCATTTATGACATACCATACACCATACCACACTATGTACAACATATATACACACACCATATGCCACATACAATACCACACCACACACCACACACATACTAAAAACAGAAAAAGTAATGTGACACTCCTTCTCTACTACTGTGATCAAACACTGAACAAAAGCAACTTTCAAGGAACAGTTTTATTTGGCTTACAAGTTCCAATACATGCTTGAAGGAAAAGAAAGCAGAAACCTGGAAGCAGGAACTGTAGAAGAGAACAAAGAGGAATATTGATTACTACTCTGCTTCCCTAATCCTATGTAGATACCTTTCTAATATAATTCATGAAAACTTAACCAGGGATAGCACTGTCCCAAAGTGGGCTTGACATTCCATTTGAACCAACAATCAGGAAAATATCCCTAGACATGCACATAGGCCAATCTGATGTGGGTAATTATCCAATTGAGGTTCCCTCTTCCCAGATGACTCTAACTTGTGCCAAGTTGACAAAAACTAACCAGCACAATTTATTCTTTGTCTACGTGATGCAAAAACACATTCCTACTAAACATTATGCTTTCTTTTTTATTGTTTATTCCCAAGATCTCAAGGTAATACCAGAATACAAATCACAGTGCAACTTTAAAAGCCCAACCCCTCTTTAAAATGTCCAAGATCTTTTAACTATAGGCTCCTGTCAAATTTAAAATACAATAAATACTTTCTACTCCAAGAGAAAAGAACCAGGGCACAGTAAAACCAGATCAAAGCAAAACCCAAATCCAACAGTGCAAATCACTGAGTGCCTGACATCTGAGATTCATTCATGATCTTCCAGGCTCCAAAGGATTTGTAGCCTCCATCTCTTCAGTTTCATCATCCATAGCACATGCAGCTTGTCTCATAGACTCAAGCGGTTTGTCCTCCATGCTTGCTGCTGTTCTTAGGAGGCATTTGATGGTCTTCGTTCCTCCAGTATCCTGGGGTCTATCCTCCAGCTGAGGCTGCATCATCACCAATGGCTTCTCATGGTATCAAGCCTTAGATTTTCCCATGATCCTTTCAGCTCTGCAGCCCTCATGGCAGCTAAGCCACTACCACATGAGAGATTCACACATAAGCACATTTGGCTTCCAACTTGAGATGCAACCTTGGCTGCCTCTGAACCACAGCCTCTGTTGCTTATCCTGAGGAAATACTTGCCAAAAGATTACACCTCAGTGATGCTTTTCTCTTGTTAATCACAGAACCAAACAGAAACTCATTGTCCTGGTAAAGCAATGGTTTCATTTCCACAAATCGCTAATCCAAAATAGCACACAGATGGCCTGAATAGAATATTCGTTTTCTTCTGAATATTCACCAGACAGGCCTCCATCACCTGAGTTTATTTCCATATTTCTAGCTTTGAGGTCTCAGAGAATATACCATTATGCTCTAGCACTAAATGTTTGTTTCTTTGTTTTTTTTCAGGTCAAAGTTCTAAAATCTTCTACCTTCTTCCACAGTTCAAAGTATAAAGGCCACATGACAGGTACATCACAAAAATACAGCGCATTCCATGAACCAGTGTCTGTCCTAGTTTGCTTCCCCAAAGGACTCAGTGACTATGAAGACCTGATGCCTACTCCTGGAAAAAAAGTTGGAATCTTAGGAATCTTATCTTAAGGAAAAAAAAAAAGAAAAGAAAAGAAAGAAGAAGTCACAAATTTCTCTTTCTTTCTATCTCTATCTCTATCTCTCTGTTCCTCCCTCCCTCCTGCTTTCTCTCCCTCCTTTTCTTCCTCAAATTCAAGAGTCTTCACATTCACAGCCTCTTTTAGGAGTTCTTTGTTTTCCCACTGAGTAGCTGTCCTTTTCTTTCCTACTTCCTAACTGAGATTGCGTTTTTTGTTGTTGTCCTTGTTTGTTTGTTTTGGTCTCCTCCACCCCTCAGACAGGGTTTCTCTGCTGTAACTCTGGCTGTCCTGGAACTCATTTTGTAGGCCAGGCTGCCCTTGAACTCACAGTGATCCACCTGCCTCTGCCTCCCAAGTGCTGGGATTAAAGGCAAGAGCCACCACTTCCAGCTGAGATAATTTTATCCTGGAAATTCTCACAGATGTCTCCAGTCACATTTTCTGTAACTCATCGTAACATATGACAAAAATCTGTCATTTATTTCATGACCTTGCCTTTTTTAGGTTTGATTTGTGCCCTTCTGTGAAACACATACACTAAGCAGACAAAGAAGTTATTTCTTACTCCTGAGAGTGGCACTATTTGCTTCCTGTGTACATATTTTCAGCCAGAATTAGTGTTTGTGAAGTACTCACAAAAGCTGTTTACTAAGACTAACATATTTTCTATACTTCTTTTAAAAAGTATTTATTCTATTTTTAAAAATTCAATGATGCATATACATCCGCCCCCCAAAAACAAACAAACAAAAAACAACAAAAACAAATACACACCATCTCTCCAGCTCCCTGAAATGCCACCTGTATCACAAAGTTTGCTTCTCCATTTATCTTCTTTTTTGCTGCTTGTACCTCACTCTCTGTTTCCAGGAGGCTGTGCACAAACATATATGAAGCAAAGTAGTTTAAACTGAGACACATCATTTAAGATTATAGGGGGTGATAAAGTTTGGAAGGAGAACCAAATTCCTAGTACAGCGCTGTCTGACAGGCATGTGCCTAGGAGGAACAGAGAGCAGAGCTTCCATTTCAAAATCTCCCTTGCATTGATTTCTCCAGCACTGCCGGAGGCCAGGCTTCAGAACAATGCACCTTGGCAACAGAATATCTCATCAAGGTCTCAGGAATGGAATGCTGTGCTTCCCACTACCTTGACTCGCTTCTGAGGAGAGAGAGCAGAGATAAATTGGAATGTGTGAAGGTGTGAGCACGTAAAGAGAATGGATTTGAACCACTGTTGTCAGTGGAAAGGGACATGGTATATTTCCATGATGTGATAGTACACCAAGAATAGTGTGGAGTACAGTGTTTATCATGAAAAGTATCCCCAAAAGGTACAAATGTATTAATTCTATTAAGTTAATAAATTTAATTCATTGTTAATTTACTATTTAACTTTTGGAATAAAGATAAAATATATTTACTAAACACATGGATTCTGTGTACATTACATGAATTTGACAGTCTTACCCACCATTGCATCTTCCTTGGCATGAAAGTCATGGAAAGCCCAGGGTCCTGCCTTTCAAAATGTTATATAAAAAGTACTATTCTATTTTCTTCTCAATACTATGCTGTAAATCAAATCATTTAAAACCCTGAAATGTCTCAGTTCGTAGTCGTTCTTATCTTAAATCCTAGCAGGCATTTGATAATGTGCTCCATTATAGTATAAAGATTGAACTCTCACGGTGTTCAAGTCATAAGAACAGTTTACATCTCGAATGGTCATGTTATAATATCAGAAGGTAACGAATGTGATAAGCAGTGCTATTTCATCCAAGCGTTGACACTACTTTCATTGCCATTCAAATGTGTTCTTTCATCAGAATTAGCATGCATTTTTAACATTCTATTACCTTGCACACCCCCTTCTGTCTTCCACTATCTTCTGTTCTGAGCTTAGTCTAGAATTCTTTGCACGTCTTGTCTTTCTGATGACAAACATTTTGTTTCTCTTCTCTAACTGTGGAGACGGTGGGAGAGAGTCCACAGCAGTCTCACAGGTACAAGTCTGTGGAATATAAGAAGCAAAAGTGACCTCGATATGAAGAATGCTGTGTGTAGGGACTGTAGGACAGATGACAAAAGTCTGAAAACCACATACAGTCAGTATCATCATAGTCTCTGAACAACTGCTGCTCCTCCGTGGAGCTCAGTACTAAGGAAACAGGCAGAACTAGCCCTGCCACAGTACAAACATTTGATTCCACACACTTAGTCCCGATAGCACCATGACATCACCCAATCCTCACTTCACATCTCCAGCAGCCATCTTGCCAAAGAACTAATAAAAAAAAAAAAAAAAAAAAAAAACTCTAGTGAAACACTGACTCAAGCCAAGAGGTATTAAGTGAGTACCCACCCAAATGTCTAAAATTTTTGGATTTAAGTGAGCTCAATGGATTGTTAGCTAACATGCTAAGGTAAAACTAGGAGAATGGGGACCCTGTTGTATTCCACATATTCACGGCATTATAAGGAAGATGAAATAAATCATTGGAAGATAGGAAAATTTACTGTTAGCAGGTACATACTAAAATAAATACCCATGTGATTTTACATCAAGCACTTTTCACTCCCTAAAAGTGTATATCATGAAGTAAAGCTGTCAGAGCAGTGCCTGATCTCACTATTCTTTACCTTCCCTAAATATAAAGATTGAAAAAGCTTCCCAAGGCAATTTCTTACCTTTAGAGCAAAGACTAATTCAGAGGTTATGTTCTCAGAAGATATGAGAAAACTGAACAAATAATATAATAATATTCAAAAGCAAAACCTATTTAAATAATGGCTTTTATTTATAAACATAGGAATCTACTCCTTTTCTTTTATTACTAATTATTCCACATGTAAATTTTAAATGATAAAATGAAAGCTTGAGAATAGTAGGAACAGCCAGTCAAAAACTGTGATTTGTGTGAAGTTTTTCCACCATAGGTGATGTTCTGGCTAGATTATTGCCAACTTGACAGAAGCTAGTCAACAGGAAAGAGGGAATATCAATTGAAAAGATGCCCCCATCAGACTGGCCTATGGATAAACTTGTGGGCCATTTTCTTGATTGATAATTAATGAGGGAGAGCCCAGCCCATAGTAAACAGTGCCAGCCCTGTGAAGGTGGTCCTAAATTGTATTAGAAATCCAGCTGAGCAAGCCATGGGAAAGAGAAAGCAAGTAAGGAGCTTTCCTGCATGGATTCTACTCCCTGCCCAGGTTCTTGCCTGATTCCTCTCAGTGATTGACAGTGCTGTGGAACTGTAAGTTGAACTAAACTCTCTCCTCGCCAAGTTTCTTTGGTCATGGTGTTTTATCACAGCACTAGAAACCCTATATAAGTAACCTTGTGCTAGATTTGAATTAAGATGTCCTGATGACAACGTATGCTGTCTTTGCACCAGAAGAGAAGTGTATAAAAGAAATCAGAAAGCTGTCCACATAATTCTAAAGGCAACTTTTCTCTAACTCCTCATAGAAACTATGTGTTAGTCTCCAAAATGCTACAACTAAAAAAGAAAGAAAATTCCATTTTTCCCACCTGACTCCTGCAATGTATCAATGATAGGAAAATGTCTGATAATTTGTAAGTATTGTAGGAATTTAGGGCTAGAAATTTTTCTTTAATTCTCAGTCCTGAAAGTCTTAGTCAATGACATCACAAAGTTGTCCAGAAGCGTCATTATCATATGACTATAATAAACTTTTGCAAAGTCCCTGATACAGTTCATCATGCTGCTGTGTTAATAAGGGCCTCATCTGAAAACAGATATTCTGACTTGCTCTTTTGAGCAGAAGAATATTGTGGAAAATGGAAAAACAGATCCCATGGTTACATGTAACTATGGTATACAAAAACAGCAAAGTCAAATATTTAATCAAACAAATAACTGTATTTTAATAATCAATCCCATGTTTTCTTATATAAGTCCATATTTTCTTTTAATTTCACTCTAATTGAAGGAGAGATAACTAACATAAAATCTCTTTAGTCAAAATATTATCAAGAATATGTGAAATTCAATAACAGAAAGACTAATAACTTGATTTAAAAAAATATTGAGAAGCCAGTGGAAATGCACTTTCTGAAAGAGTATAAATAACTGGACATTGCTCTTTTTCTTTGTCATCATTCTTCAGAGTTGGATATTAAAAATGTCTTTGATTTTTTAAAAAAGAGCAGATCTTTGAACTGGGTTTGGTAATACATGCCTATAATTTCAACAATCAAGATGCTGAGGCAGGAAGGTTGCAAGTTCAAAATTAGTCTGAGCTTCATAGCAAACTGGAAACAAATGAGGACTACATAGCAAACTGAAAGTCAGTGTGGGTTACATAGCAAGGGACTGCTGTAAACATGCCAGAAAAAAATGAGGATATTCCAAAAGAAAGAAAGAAAGAAAGAAAGAAAGAAAGAAAGAAAGAAAGAAAGAAAGAAAGAAAGAAAGAAAGAAAGAAAGAAAGAAAGAAAGGAAGGAAGGAAGGAAGGAAGGAAGGAAGGAAGGAAGGAAGGAAGGAAGGAAGGAAGGAAGGAAGGAAGGAAGGAAGAAAGAAAGAGAAAGAAAGAAAGAAAGAAAGAAAAAAGGGAGGAAAAAAAGAAAAGAGAAAGTAATCTGTGCCCCCCCCCCTTTTAGCCATTTGACTAATGAAGTAATGAACACCAGGAGATTAGATCAGCATTTCTCAGTTTGTGGGTCATGACCCCTTTGGTGGTTGAGTTATCCTTTCGCAGGGCTCACAGAAGACCATCCTGCATATCATTTATATGCAGAACAATTCTTAAGAGTATCAAAATTACAGTTATAAAGTAGTAATGAAAAAATTTTATGGTTGCTGGTCACCGCAACATGAGGCACTGTGTTAAAGACTCACAGCACTAGGAAGGTTGAGGTGGTTCCCACCCCTATGAATGTCCTTCTATTGACATTGAGTTTTTGAGATCTACAGAACCTTTCTTGGATTTTAGTGAGCTTAACTCAGGGAGTTATGGCACCAGACACTCAATGTGTACCACAGCCACCTTCAGCCAGTGGCTTCCAAGTTAGTTGTCTAATGCCAATAATAAGGAAATATGAATAAAAGATGAGCAAAGAAAAGATAGAGATCTTATGGGAAAACAATGAGAAAGAGGGATAGATACCTCTGTCCCTCTGTTGAAACCTAAACTGCAACTGCATGTCAGGACAGAAAGATAGGCTTGGGTGTGGGAACTGCTGAACATCTTTGTTCCTCTTTTTTTTCTGCTTTTCACTGTCATTACTTTGTTTAATTGGCCTGTCAAGGGAGGGTGACTGGGCTTAACTAGTTAGGGCTGTAAAACCTCTGGCAAACCTGTCTCATAAATAAATTAAAATAATTAATAAATAATAGCAATTAGTTCTGAAAATCATCTTGGGACAGAAAAAAGGATGAGTTCATCAAGTATGATTATTCCAAAGTTTGGGAAGCTACAGAAGGTCCATCATGAACAGATATTAGTAGCTGTGGTGATCACAACTACTAATTATTAGTAAAAGAAACTTATTTTATTTTGAATTTGCACAGAGTGCTTTTATCTGGGTATAAATAAACTACAGATAATTGAGTAGAGATGTCTCATCAATATACATTAAGACAGATAAAACTATGGAAATATCTAACATCCGTGGAATCTGTGTATGTATACTGCCTTTAAAAAATATTAAACTCTGAGGAATAAATAATTCTTTACTTTGGACTAATTCAGTCAATAAACAGAAGTACCAACCCTTTTTGTATGTCAAGGTGAGCTATTAAAAAATACTATTGCTGAATTTGCTGAGGACTAAATTTGGCAACTCCTGAGCCAGAACCTAATCTCTGCAAAGACGTTCTCCTGTGCAGGATTGCGGTTACATTATTCAGTCTGTGCCTCTTTTCTTCATAACTTCACGAATAGTAAGACATCCCCTCTTAGCATTTTGGAGTTTATTGACTACTCATTAAAATGTGGATGAGCCTAAGATGATCATCTTTTTCTAGAAAGAAGTACCAGTTTACTTTTGACATTCCCATGCGAACTCCTGTATCCAGAGCTGTATTGTCATAAAAACAAAGAAGCTTATTATTCATATTTATATATACATGATGAATTAATTAAAAAAGGAGACCTACTACCAGCATCCACCCAGCAGAGGAGCATAACATGCAAATGAAGTAATTCACTGAGAAAACGAGAAGACATTCTGACAACACATGAACTCATCAACTGAATAGATATTAATACATATAAATCTAGCCATGATGCGGGTGACAAAGAGGCTGTGGCACCGGAAAATCCCTGTCGTCTGCTAGATAAGCACAGCCTATTCCATCTCCATTCTTTGAGGTTTCATGTACATGTATTGTGTATCTGCAGTGTAGCTAATTATCCAGGTCATAAACGGAGAAAGATAAGGAAAGAAACAGGGGAAACAAAGAGGAGTTAACCTGAGTGCCACTCTCACTTAATTCATGAACCATTGTCAATAAAGGTCATTCACTGCACTGAAATAAAACACAATAGCAATGCAATTTTCTTAATCTCCCATATGATTTTCTTCTACACATTACATTTCCATCCCTCATTTCTTTTGTCTCATTTTATGTCTTCTATTATAGTCGCTTTAAATGCTTACTCCCCTATCTCTTATTGGCCCACATTCAAACCATTTACTGCAGGTAATTAGCTTCAGTATGCCTGAGCCTTGTTATCACAGTCTTCTCCATTCACAGTGGGTCTTTTATGACTACTATTCCGTGTATCAGAATTTAAAAGCGTAAAAACAGGATCAATGTCTGTTGAGAACACTGTGGCTTATTTTTTCAGCCACTAGCAACGAATTGCTTTGCTTTGTTTGCCGATTAAAGCCACAAATCCATTGACAGATGGGCTGTTTAATTAAAAATATTATACAATAAGTCAGACTAAAATTTAAGAAGGGATCTTGTGTTACTGAGTCCCTGAATCTAAATTCAAATACCAAGTGATCACAGGTTCCACTGAACCAAACATGCTTAGAGAAATTTCTGGACCAATTAAACCATGTCAAAGCATTTTTGCCTCTGAACCATAAGAGCACTAATATTTCTCTCAGAGTGGCAGTAGCACAGAATGGCTTCGTTCTCATCTTAGTCATTTCTCCCTCTCAAGTGGCATTTGTTTCAGAAGTCATTACACATGGACATTCTGCTATTTTGAAATATAGGTTTAATGTATATTGGAAAGGGATATGCTTTTCAAAGCACCCAGTGCTATCTAACTGTGAAACTATCAAGGAAGTGGTCATCCCATCTGTAGTTCATACCAGAAATCAGGCAAACCTTCAGTAACTCTCACTCCTACTTTTAAAGTTACCTTCTGTCCTGAAAATGTAAGGTTTTACTTTTCTTTTTGTTAAACTTAGGCAAATAAGATGTTGTAGGATCTAAATCGACTCTCTGAAAATAGTCATAACTTTGTTTCACCAGAGTTAGGTCCGGGTTCCCTTCTGGTCTCCCTACCCTGTTGCAATTGCTTTGCATACAGTTTTTGTTTCACATTTAATTTTGACACAGTTTCTGCTCTGGTACCCCAATGACTGATAAAATTATAAAGCAGATTGGGTGCCATCAGTTTTGCTTCATAGCTTTTCTCAAGACTGGCTCTGGGTATCAGCAGGGTGCTCGATAGCTGGAAAATAAGGTTTCAAGAAAATAAACACTTCTATTTCCAGAATACATCACCAAGTGATTAGTTTTTATATTATTAAATTATCACTTATTCATGAAGTAAATAATGCTTGAAAACAAATGCTATGCCAAGTAAGGACTGAAGTCCCAGGGAAAAAGCCACACATTGTCAATGATTCTGTGATGGTTTGAATGAGAATGTTCCCCATAGGCTCAGATGCCTGAATGCTTAGTCCCTGGTTATTAGAGCTGTTTGGGTAGATTTAGCTGGATGGCCTTGATGGAGAAAGGGTAGCACTGAGAGTGAGCTGTGAGATTTCAAAAGCCTTGTGCCATCCCCTTTGTACTCTCTGCTCCCTGCTTGCAGCTTATGATGTGAGTGCACAGCTGCTCCTCAAGCCTCTATGCCTGCCTGCTGCCAGGCTTCCCTGACATGATAATGATTGACTACCTCTGGAACCTCAAGCCCAAATACACCCTTTCTTCTGTAACTTGCCTTGGTTATGGTGTTTTATCACAATAGAAAAGAACACTAAGACAAATTCTATTAGGCCGAATGTGGAGAATTAGAATGTGCATATCCAGTGACAACTTATTATATGCTTTCTTTAGCCCTCTTGATGTCCTTTTATTGCCCACATCTGTTCTGACCTAACATTCTTGTGGCTATCAGGTAAGCCTTTTTGGAATGAATTAACTTAATACACCAAAGGGTAACAGTGTAAGTTACACTTGCCATCTTATAGCAGAGGTTCCCCACTTTGCTGCCACCCACCTATTTGATGCTACCCTAATACATTTTAAAATGCCTTAATTTATGATTTTCTTTAGTTCTGAAACTATAAAAACTTCATTGAATTGTTGAGTCATAAAACAGGTGGTACCTTTAACACCAGCACTCAGAAGGCAGAAGCAGGTGGATCTCTGTGAGTTTGAAGCCAACCTGGTCTACAGAGTGAGTTCTAGGACAGTCAGAGTTACAGCAGAGTGGGCTGGGCCTCCCATAGTGATCACTCATTAGGAAAATTCCTTACAGCTGGATCTTAGAGAAGTGTCTTCTCAATTGAGACTCTCTCCTCTCTGATGACTCTATCTACCTTGTGTCAAGCTGACAAGCCAGTCAGTACACCATGTCACCTCTTACTTGCTGTCTTCCCTCAAGGGCAAATCATCTCCCAGAGCCAAAGACATCATGAAGATCCCAGACAACATGGGCATCAAGAGAACAGCTGGCCCAACAAGGCCATTAGTGAGCTGATTGGAAACACATTGAGGATTTCATTGCCCAGGGTGATACTAGCATGGGTGCCTGCTTTGTGGGGCTGGCCTGCTTTGGCTGTCCTTGGTCCTGAGGTCCCTTTGTCTGGTTCCACCCTACCAGCAATAGAGGAGAGAAAGAAAAAGTCTTTCAGAAGAAAGAGTCTGAGGAGTCTGATGATGACATGGGATTTGGGCTTTTGATTAAATTCCTGCTCCCCTGCAAATAGAGCCTGTGTATGTATCTTGAAGAAAAACAAAAAAAGGAAAAAGTATCAATGTTTTTAGCCAGATGTTGCACCTCATATCTATAATTCCATCTTGCAGGAGATCAAAGCACGAATCTTAGTATGAGTTTGAAGCTAGCCTAACCTAGAGTAAGATCCTTCTTAGAAAAAAATTAATGAAAAAGAAATAAAACAATAAAATATCATATATTAATATACAGAAAATACATGTAAACTGCTAATGACATGTCAAGATTCTTTACGAGTTTTCAGAATTTCCTGTGCTTTTGGGGATGGAATATTTTAGATGGCAATGTATATAGTTATTTATCATTTAAAAATAAATTCTAGGACAGCACCTATCATCTACTGTCATGGGGTCCTACAGACAAAACATGTAAACAGCAAAAAAATATGTGCTGTGTATTTTCAAAATAGAAAAGAAGTCAAAATAATAAATGTTGAGTCGACAAAATAATTTTTGAAATTAACACCTCTTTAAACTGACAATATTTCTAATTATTTGTGAAAAGAAAACAATTACATGAAGAATAAAATTAGATGAAGAATGACAATAATAGTGGTGAGAAAATTAGAGTACATTTTTTCTAAAAGGTACAAAACTATTCTGTCATGATGCAAAGAGAGGCTAGATCTGATCATGCACAGCTGTAATCTCAGCACTGAGAGTGAGGCAACAGAATCACAAGTTCAAGGTCAGCTCTGAGCTACACAGTTATATCCTGTCTGACAACAACCAACCAACCAAACAAAAAGAACAGAAACAGGTTTAAAAACCAATGTACCTTTCACTCAGTAATTGGAGCAATACCGCCATCTGCTGCTACTAATAGAAATTGCACGTTTGAAAACAGACTTTTTCTCTTTTGAAATGATCATTTTTCATGACTAGTGCTTCAAATTTGACTGATAAAATATAATTTCTGAGTTGCAAAAACATATTAGATAATATCTACAGCTAAAAGGTTTTTTGTCTTTAATCCAAACAGTTAACTTTAGCATATTCTAGTCTAGTGAAAAAGTCTGAATTTGGGGACTCAATTTCAAGTTCTAGCTTTTGGACCTGATAACATAATTTCCCTGGGCTTTCTTTGTCTTATAGAGTAGGTAATACACCTATCACATTTTCTAGTATTTCACATATAAGGAATATTTGAGGCAAAATAAAAAGACAGGAAATATTATGGGAACAAGGTAAAGAAAAGGAGGCGTCCTCACCTTGAATCTGGTTGATGTATTACAACACTTGAGAGGCAGGGTCCAGAACACCTAAAATTTGCTGAAAAGTTGCCAAGATGAGACAAGTTCCTTTTGGAGACAGGTATTTTATATTAAAAAGGCAATGGGCCAGGCTTTAGGCTTGAATGTATATGACCTCTTGGACTTCTCTCCCAGATATTTTCTGGGTTGTATTGCAGTTATCTTCCTACATCTCTGTGACCCAGATTGTTAACTCCCTGATTGTAATCCCATCAGGTTCACCCAGGAACCACACTGTGACTTTATTTCAACACCTCTACAACATTTCATAACCAACCGAAAATCCAGTGTATGACACTTGTGAAGACAATGAAGTTTGATTCCTCCTTGAGGCATCCCACCCATGCTTTGGGGTGTGACTTACCTAGGGACTCTGTCTCTCTTAACCCTTGCTAAGAATCTATACTAAAATTTCCAGTGATAAACTTTGACTCTGCTTCATACTGGCTCATCCTGAAATTCTTTTCTGATTCAAAGCCACAAAACCAGGTTAGCCTGAGTGGAGGCCACTGAAAAAAACTCTTCATGCTGCTTTGGATGACAGTGTGGAACTGTCATGGAGCTGGACCTCTGTCCCTACAGCTGCTAACAATAAGTACCTCACTTTCTTCAGAATGATCATAGTCCTTAACTAAATTTTGTTGAAAATGTTTTTGTGGGCAATATCATACAATAGGCTTTTGTTGCTTGTGATGTTCATATCCTCAAATCACTTATCAAAGACCGAGTAATTATCAGCACATCTTGTACTTCTATAACAGAAAAGCTAAGAAGAGTTGTAGTTAAAATAATCAGGACAAAAATAAAATAAGTATGAGATAGGTAAAAGAGAGGGAAGGGTAAGGATGTTCAATTTGATGCTGTGATGTATTTTCCTTCTCTATACACAGACATCGGCTTTTCTGATCAGTAGCAAGGAGGGCAGCCTGAGAACTGTACAACCTCACAGTGCCGTGGTCATTTGTTCTGTATTGTGTGAACGGTGCAGAAATAGATCTGCAGAGCATGTGTCTGAATATTTTGTGATGGCCGATGTCTTCAGCATAAACTGCATGATCATGCCAAATCTATGCCATTTCCACTTCAGAATTTCTCACATTATCATCAACATATGATTCCATATGCTCAGCTCAGCCACTTTATTGGCTCTCCATGAAATATCCTGTAGTGTTATATCTGTATCGTGAATGAAGTGGCTCATTAAAACCATAAAATAAAAGGAATTTACCAAGTGGCATCTTCTAATGCTCTTGTTATTGCCCAAAGAGGAAGTCTTAGATGACATTTAACAATGAGCCATTTTCTTCCATTTACTTTCCAGCTTCCAGACTCCTCCCTCTCGTCTAACTCATCTCACCTCTAAAGAGCATCTATATCTTAAAATGAAACCCTGTTAAAGCCACAAACCTCAAAAATTACTCCAATATTTCTTCTTTCTCTTTTACTTTCAAATTTACTTTCTCAAATTTAAAAGTTGTAAGTTAGAAATCATATTGAAATCACTAAAAAATAAACATGCCCCATGTCCCAACTTTTTCTGGTCTCTCTACGTGAACATACATGAGCTCTCTCTCTCTCTCTGTCTCTCTCTCTCTCTTTCTCTTTCTCTCCCTCACGGACACACACACACACACACACACACACACATAAAAAATAACTAAAGAAATTTAACAGAAATAAAATATTGTGTTGGGCTAAATTCATTACTAGTGTGAGCCACATGTAGCTTGAGAACTGTGGATTGGACACACTATAATAGAACACTGGCTATTTCTCTAGAGAGGTCTGGCTTAGAAAGGAAGACATGCTTCCCACTGCCATTATTTTTTCCTCTTTCTGTGAACAGAATATCGTTGCTTTTTGGTTTTTCTTTGTTTGTTTTGAGAAAAGGGTCTTATGTAGCCTAAAACTTGTTATGCAACCAATAATAACCTTGAGCTTCTCATCCTCCTGCCTGCACTTATTGAGTACCATGATGTGATGTGAGTAAGAGCCATCATGACCAGTTTCATATATCTTCTCTGGAGAAGAGGCTAACATAACATTTACTCACCTTTTCATTTGTATATTTGTCTTTTCACTTCTGAATCCTAAGACATCGTTAAGAATCCCAATACAGTTCTCTGAACAGATACATGACTGTCAAATACTCTTTTCCATCCTTTAGGATGTTTCTTCATTTTCTACATCATAATATTTACAATGTTAAAGTTATATAAATACATACAATGTATGTGTGTGTGTGTGTATATATATATATATATATATGTATATATATATATACAGACATACATACAAACACACACACATATACATATGTGTACGTATACATATATATTCACAAAGTCACTGGGCTTTTGGTGTCATATTTAAGAAACCACTATCTAATCCCAAAATATGATGATTTAATCTTCTGTTTCCTTCTAAATGCTTTAAAAGCATTTGATTGGCCTACTATATACTTAAAATACAATTTAAATTTTCCCTGTGGTATGAGGCATTGGTCCAACCTCTTCGTTTAGTGTATGGAAAATTATCATTTGTACATGTGAAAATAAATGAGAAAAAAGTCTTAGATTCCTCTGTGTGGCGAATTTGCATTGTGGACTGAACTAGGTTAGGTATCACCCAGGAGACATAGCTTTGAGTTTGTCCTGGTGGATAATGTTACTGTGAGGTTTCACTGAAGCCCCACCCTGAATGCGGATCACAGCATTCCACTCAGTTGGGCACAGGCCGAATACAAAGGAGAAAGTGAACTCAGATCACCAGTCACCTTCTGCCTCTTAGTTGCCAGTGCGAGCAACCACTCATGTATCTGCCACTGAGATGTCACTGTCATCTCCTTTGACCATGAGAAAAAATAAATTCACCCAATAAAAAAGGGGGAAAGCAAGATCTTTGAGTGCAATGGAGGCTTTCTCACATCACATAGGCTTAACTCGGGAGTTAGGATGCCAGACAGTCTCGGTCACTCGAAACTTTCACTGTGTGGCTATGAGTTTTCATCTCATGAACTCAAAGAAAAAATTTCACAGCTCATGGGAAGGATGAGGTTTTAAAATGGAATTTATTAAGATTTATAGGTGGGACTTTGAGATAAAGACAAAGAGAATCTCCGCCTGAGCAGCAGGAGTGAGTGTTGTGGGGGGTACAATCAAGCTGCGAGTGTCAGGGTTTTCACAGAATTATTGGGGAAAAATGGATTACAGCACAGGGTGAGCTGGTCACTCCAGTTGGCCCACCAATAAGGTGTTCATGAATCTTTCCATCCTGTTGGCTACACTTGGGATTCTAGTACACACCTGAGGCTCTGGTCAAACATTTCTGGCATGCCTGGCCTTGGTCTAGGGAAGAACAGAAATCAGGCTATGAATCATTATCTCTGTCCAGAAACTTTCTGCCATTCCTGGCCAAGGCCCAAAATCAGACATGCTCATAGGAATTTTTTTTTATTTTGTTTTTTGTTTTTGTCTGACCAGCTATCTTATTCTCAACACTTCTTTCTTAAATTGCTTGTGTCATGTATTTAATCAGAAAAAATAAGAAATGTAGCAAGCCAATATACCATGTGATAACTTTTCCTAACTCTTTGTATTGTGTGTGTGCGTGTGTGCGCGCGCGCGTGCGTACTACTTAAAATTGTGTCCATTTTCTTTCTGTCTGAGGAGTTTCCTCTTTTCTATAATAGAGAAGACAAATTCTTTCAATCTTTATCTGCATGTGCCTTTATTCCACTGGAACATTTGGCCCATTCATTTGCTAAATATAAATTCTGTGAGTTTTTCTCTTCCTTCACTGTTTCCTCTATCTTCTCTCCTTAGCCTTTTTGCATTACAAGAATCCAGTTCTTAGTTGTTTTATTTTCCTTCTATGTGTGATGAGTGAATTTTCACCTACTGATTTTAAATTTTGTCTTTGCCTTTCAATAGCTTGAATATGGTATGCCTGGTTAAGATTCTCTGTTCATTAAGAGTTTGATTGTCTTCTTGCTTGTATAGTCTAAACTTTGCAACACATTTGAGGAGTTCCAGTCAGTTTTCTTGGTCTGCTGTTGTTGTTTGATGATTTCTATTATCTTTTTACCATTTGTTTGTTTTATTTTTGATTTGAGACATGGTTTCATTTATCTCAAGCTAGCCTAAAACAAGGATACTGTGAGTATATCCTTGAACTTCTTCTGGTCCCCCTGCCAAATCCTCCATAGCACTGGACTTTAATGTATGCACCACCAGGGCCAATTTACATAGTACTGGGGATTGAACACAAGCCCTTATCCATGTAGGGCAAGCCCTCCATCAACTGCCCAAGCACCAAATTTTCTTTAGGTATTTTCCTGGCCCTTTCTCTCTGTGACTACTATTGCCTTCTATATTGGTATGTATGAAAGTATATCACATTTCCTGAGGCTTTTATTTTTACTATACTTTTTATTTTGTAGTTTTCAGATAAAAAAATTTCATTCTGAAAACTTCAAACTTATTGATTACATACTTTTTCAAGCATTTTTAATCTGATGTTGAGTATCCCAGGTGAATTTCTCATTTAAGGTACAATTTTTTGGTTTTTATTTTTATTTATTTATTTATTTATTTAGCCATGATAGTGCCAGTTTGTAATGTGAATTCATTTTGATTCAACAATGACCATTCCCTGAACCTAACTTGCTTTTCTAGATTATTGCTCTCTTCCATCTTATCACCCTCCTGTAATGGATGGCCATGAGAGGAGCTTATTGATCACCTGATACTCTCTGATGAACCACTCATTTAATTTCCTTAGCTACTGCTAAGCAACAGCTAACCAGGAGGTTCCAAAGGATAAGAATCAGCCCCCACCCCTGTCTTATGACTACCACAGCCTAAAGGCAAGCTACAGGCTCTCCTTCCTTACACTGGATACTCCCCCTCTACAGGATTTTCTAGAATACTAGGCTTTGCATCACTGAGTTGCTTGTGTCCTTATCTAACATTCCTTCCACTCACCTTACATGCTTCAGTACCAAAATTTCCTTTTGTTGATTTTAACATCTTATAATTCAACGGTGTTTTCTCATTAATGATTTTTTTTAAATCTTACAAAATACCTTCATCTAATTCTTTAAAATAGTGGTTTTCAGTTACTTGAGCACATTGATGCGAGCTGTGTTAAAGTCTGCATACTAAGGCTCCTCTACAACAGTTTCTATTGACTCCTTTCCAGAGTGTAAGTGGGTAATGATTTTGTGCAATTCTTGTTGATATAGATATTTTGTTAACATAAATATATTGTAGAGGAGCTTGCATTGATTTTTTTCCCTGATAGAGTCCAGATCTTCTTGTTAATTTTCTCGCTAGGCTGCTGGTATTATGTTTCTACGAGTATCACAACTTCAGACTAACTGACGGGCTGGTCACTGAGATTCGTGATAACTGGGAAAATGCCTAGGACATCTGGTTATACCTCATCTACTCTAAATCAAATCAGTTCCCAGCACAAATGCTGATGTTCACTTTCTGCCTACTCTCATAGGACTATGATGGTCAAAGAATGGCAACACACCAAGTCTAAACACGCAGTGATTCACATTTTCCCTACCCAAACTTGAGAAAGAAAGCCTCTAACTTTGTTGGAAGCTAAAAAGCCAAAGGCCACTTAGCATGACCAAGGTTCAAACAGAGAGTCTGTATTGAGAGACTGTACTAAGTCTGCAGCTGGTGTCTGCCTGCAGAAAAACACTTCTCATAGAGGAGCCCCAGTGTATATTAAGAGAGTTTCTAAAGACAAAGAAGTTCATCCTGTTTGGCAATTACAGTGGGAAGCAAGCAAGCAATTTAACAGAAGCCAAGATCATGCAGTTGCCTGAGGTATGTGACACTGGTTTCTAGAACAGGGCTGGGTGCTTTCCTATGGGACTTTCAGGATAGGGGTAGACATCAAAGATTGCTTCAGACTTTGCCTTGTTACACTTTACTGTATGTGTTTGGTTTCCAGGGTCCTAATATTTCCTTTTATCATTTTGCCCAGTTTTGTGGCATAACCACATTCTAAGAGAGGGACTGATAAGTTTCTTATTCTGTCACCCCAAATGTTGGCTCAATAAATTAGTTCTTTGTAGCATACATCATTGTAACCCTGATGCTACCTTGCACATTTATTAGGTATAGTAGATAGAATTCTAAAGATGTTTCCACAAAATCCCTATCTGCTACACCATTTTGTGGAATACTTCCATAGACATTATGTTAATGGGAGTTGGAAATGTAATTAAGATATGGATATTACAATAAGCAGTTCATATCGTAGTGCATAGGTTTGCCCAATTACAAGAGTCCTTGAAAGCAGAAAATATCATCCTGTTATACTCATAAGGATATAATAAGAGAAGATAGCAGTTATTGCTGAAGTTAATAAGGTCATAACTTAGGCCCTAACAGTCTTTGACCAAGCAGGTTTGTCCACTCATTGTAGATAAACCAATTGAATAAATAAGTAATTGTGGAAAGTAGGAAAAGGATATTATTCTATGTGGCCACATTGAAAGAAGAGCAAACAGGCCCAATAACCTCTAGATCCATCTTTCCAGGTGTTAACCTGAGGTGGGTTTCTGTTTAAAAAGAGAACTTAAGAGTTAGGAATAACTAAGCAGTCTCAATTAAGGTGTGGTCATTCTCAGTCTGGTCATCCTATATCAAGTATATCTTCTTTTAAGTTATTTTTCTAAGATATTGTGCTTGATAGTCATCTTTGATTGTCAACCTGATGTGATTTAGAATCACCATGGGAACAAATATCTGACCATGTCTGTGAGGAATGATTCAAAGCAGGTTAGTTGAGGCTTTACCCTAAGTGTGGGCAGTACCTTTTCATGGACTGGCGTACTAGACTGAATACAAAGGAGAAAGCAAACTGAGCACAAGCATTCCCTCTCTGCTTCCTGACATGGAATGTTGGATGCCATGTGACATGGATACCATATGACCAGAAGCCTCTTAGGCCTGCTGCAGTGCATTCTCTGCCATGATAGACTTTTATCTCACTCTGTGAGCCAAAATAGATCCTGTCTTCGTTAAATTGTCTTTCTTAGGAGTTTTGCCACAGCAATGAGAAAACCAACATAATTAAACACCTAAAACAATGTAATATAAATATTCTGATTTAATAAAAGTTACATGTAGCAATTATTTACAGAGTTGTTTGCAACAAAGAAAATAGGATCTATGTTTTATGTATATCTTCTTCCAATTTTCATAGCAAAGTCATATGTACACAATTTTTCCATGTGTAAAAGTTTTGTATTTTTGTTTTCTGCAGTTAAGAAAATCAAAATATTACAAATTTTAAGATATATTCAATTCTGTACAAAATTATAGCAGGTCTGTCTACCTGTGAGCTATTTTAAAATAATTATAAACTGTGGCAAACACATAATATGAAAATGTATTCTAAAAGCAGCATCTAACACATACAATCTGCACGAATTTACATCTGGAAACAATGAAGTAGTGTATATACCTTATCCCAAATGGAAGCATCTGTCCTAAATATGTCTGTGTAAGTGCCAAAATTACTGGTTTCCTTTAGCCATTTTCATTTGCAAGTTTGTCTAAAAAATGTAAAAGAAATACTTCAAAACTGAGTAAACTGAAGACAATGTCTGTTTGATGACCACTCATCATTATGGATGCCAATTGATGACCTGTTCATCAAACTGTTTCTGCATATGTGATTTTTTTTTCTTCTCCCTAAGTTAAGTGACCATATACTCATCTGTTTATATTGATAGTCTGTTTTCTTTCTTGTTCTCATTTCATGTTTCTATCAATAAGCTTCTTAAAATTGCCCTTAGCTTATAGTCTTTCACTGGATTCCATGCTTCCACACATAGATCTAGAAAGTCTAACTTCTATTACTCTTGGCCACAATGTAGGCAATATTTAAAATATGCCTGGTAGGCAGAGAGGAATATTCTCACCTGAGGTATCATGTATATTTCCCTGTCTCTCCTCTGCTGTCCCTTTGGTTGATGGAACTATCTGCTTCCCAAATACCTGAATTTTGGCTATATTTTTTTAATGTGATTTTTGGTGTGTAAAAATGCTCCTGAGTTAAGAAGGTCCAGCCCTCTTTTTCCTAAAACTGTACCTCTCATTTAATATCCAAGATGCTCACAAGGCTAACTCCTAGCTCATCCCTCCTTCTTGAATTTTAGCTTATAATTGCTACTAGGTTCTGAAGTCATTGACCACACACAGATTACCACCAGATACAGCAACATAAATTCCATAAATTCTAGTACTTCTGACTGTGACTTTCTTCCAGGATTTTTCTACAGGTCTGTATTATCCTGATGGGGAACCTGATATGTGAAATTTACAAAGAATTAAAGGGGAGTATGATTGGTAGGAGAACCTAATAACAAAGTTGATTAGGAAAAACACCTCAAATATTATCACCTTTAGTTTTCAGTATTTACCGAGTATCAAATTTAGACCTTTCACTTAGGTACATCCTTAGCCCTTCAGTACTAAGAAACTAGAAACAGTACTCACAAATTCACAATAGTAAGTTATTTTAGATAATGCTCAATGGCCAGTTTCTTGAGTATTTTAAGTAAATTTTTCAAGAATTTTTCAGCATAGATGGAATTTAGTTACTGTGACATCAGGTATGTGAAATACTTGAGTTTTGAATAATAAATGCATCGTAGAATTTAAAACTTTAACTAAATAACAATATCTGGTACCTATTAAATTAAATTCTGCTTAGCTTACTGTAAGTAATATGTGCTAAGTGATTACTTTGTAAAAATAATTTAAGTAGACAATACATGAGCATTTGTCAATAATGCATTATGACATCTTCTCATGTCTTGTTGGCACTATTCATTTCTGGAGCTGGTTCTTTCCTCTGAAAGCATGGAATTAGATAACACTATCAAATGTCATATGTTTTAGTGTTAAAAGTCAACAATATTTACAAATTACCTCCTAGAATTATTTTCAATGAAAAATATGTGTATTTGATGCTGATATTTCTGATTCTGTAAGGTACTGGGATGCAATGAAAATTACTTATGGTGAAAATAAATGCTAGAAACAGAGATATAATTAAAAAGTAATTACATTGTAAAGGTGCTTTTAATTTCATGAATTTTAAATATCTAATTCCCAAAGCCATCACATAAACTTGATTAGTTTATAGTTTTATGCTGAAAATAAATAAGTTCAAATTATTGACAATAAAATTTAAAATATAACTTAATTTAATAATTTAAAATATGACAGAATTTTAAATCATCAGTGTGAACTAGTGGTAGTAACACATACTTGTGGCCCCAATATGTGAGATGTAGCACCTAGCGGATCAGAGATCAAAGGGTGACTGGGAATAGGTGAAGCCTTGTCTTAAATAAAGCAAAACAAACAAAAATTGATGTTTTCATTTCTATGTCTGCACCTGTGTTTCTCCAGGGTAAACATTTAACTACTTGGTGTTGACCATTATTCCTGTTCTTCCTTGTTGATTTCATAGCTAGATATTGGAAATAAGTAAGAATTTGTGTGGTTTGAGGCTTTTAGTGAACTTTAAAGGCACGAACCTGTTTTGTTTGTTTTTGTTTTGTTTTGTTTTTGTTTTATTATAACAAAAATAGGAATCTGAACATAGACAACAAACAACCTCAATTGTGGAATATGTTTTTAAGCTATGGTCTACACAGGCTAGACAATGGTGCCTTAACACAATGTGTTCTTACAGACAAGAGCCAGTTTTCCAAAATAATCTCCTTTTCTCTTTCATCCTTCATTTTCTGCTTTGTATCTGTTTTTGTCTTTCATCCTTCATTTGCTCCTTTGTTGAGATCCTCTTCCACTGAAATAGTAGACACAACTACATTCTGACTTTGAAATGACACCTCTGAGCCTGGGGGTGGTGGTTTATAGAGAATTACTGCAAGTCCATTGAAGAGCATGTTCATCATTTTACAAGTAACAGCTAAATAAAAAAAAAAAAAAACAGTCATGCATTTGGACCTTCACTGATCTATAAAAAATAGTTTCCACTGACTAACTCTTCACAAATAGAAACTTCCCACTTTAACGTGAATAATTATAAGGAATAATCATTTTATACTTTCAAATTTTAAACCACAAGAGAGGCTGAGTGGTAGCACACACCTGTCATCACAAGACTCAGAGGAAGAAGTCCCTGAGGCCAACCAGGGCTTCATAAGGAATTTCTGAGCATCTTAAAACAGAGAAAGACCCTATATTAAATAATAATAATAATTAATAGTAATAGTGATGAAATTAGGAAAAAGAAATGAAATAGTTTTTACAATTTAATGGACAGGCATGTGTTTTCTTTGTAAACAACAAAAATCATAAATACAATAACAATTATTCTGTTCTTGAGTATAATTACAAAACTAATGCTGTTAATTCGTACTCAGTAAATCCTTAACTGACATTCTTTTGCTCATTTTTTTCTTTTTGAGACACTATTTTTTTCTATGTAGCCCACAATAATATCAAACTCAGGATCATGTGATCTTGGTTCCATGGGAGTTGGAATAATATATGTGAATCACCACACCCAGGATCCGTGCTCCATTTCTAAGTTTATGAACACATCCATTATTAAGGGGAAAAACAATCAAAGTGTCAATAATGAAATAAAATAGTTCACCATCTTTAAACTTGAGTAAAGAAACTTCATGTCAAAAGTGGAAAATAAGGTTAAAATGGAAAGGCTGTAGAGTTCTTAGGAGATGTCCTGGATATAAATATATCATATTTAATACTTACCTAAGTTTACTCTGACATATCAACTAAAAACATGATCTACTTAGATTTATCACATAAGTTTAATTCAATTTCAAATAGCTCTTTTTTTTAACACAATTGGATAAAGATAAATTAGTTTCTGCCATAGGATTGCACATTACTATCAGTGCTGAAAGTGATCTCACCCTGTAATTTTTCCAGTAACTGAATTCCTTTCTGTGATCATGCCTATTCATTATAAAACATCTGAGTAGAAATTCTCCCTCGTCTATTTAATCCTTACTTAATTTGTCAGGTCACTGACATATACAACTCTCTCAATGTTTCATTGTTGATTTGAGGTTGAAAAGTTAGTTATACATCTTTTTTATTTTTTTTTAGATTGTGATATAATTACAATATTTCTCCTTTCCCTTTATTCCCTCCAACCCCTCTCACATACCCATTCTAGTGCTCTTTCAAATTCATGACTTCTTTTCATTATTTATTATTACATGCATATATGAATATCACAAACATTCCTAAGCATAACCTTCCCAGTCTGTATAATGTTACTTATATGCATATTTTCAAGGCTGATCATTTGGTATTGTATAACCAATCGGTTATATATGTATATATGTATACACACACACACACACACACACACATACATACATGTATATATACACCACATACATATGGTGTGTGTATGCGTATAAGACAGTGTCTAATTCTTAGCCCAATCTGGCCTAAAACTCATTATGAAGCCTAGGTTGGTCTCAAATATATAATATGCATGATCCAGGCTCAGCTTTTCATGTTCTAGAATCACAGCTGTGTAATACCATCTGGAGTTAAGAGTTCTCTGTACTTAAGCATTGTAATGTCTAACAGTATTTAACTGTCAAATTGTCACATTCTAGATGTATACCATACTTCCTTAATCTTATATTTGTCATTTAACCAAGAATGTATAGATTATCATCGACAAAATCAATTGACCATCATGGCAAAACTTCTGAACACTTCTTGCAGCTGCAAGACATTTCCCTACTACAGCTCTATATAGTTTACAGAGCCTAGACACTTAGATGACAATCATGCCACAGAGCCTTTCAAATTCTCATTTATCCTTTGGATATTCTTTCCAAGAATTTGAGATAAATTGCTCTTAAAAAAAAAAACACATGACAAGTGATATACAGAAAGTGAACATTGTATTCTTCTACCTAAGAAGACTTAAAATTGTGGAAGCCATTCACAGCCTCTGATATCATGTTGGGTAACTGATTTTAGCTTCAGAACTGCAGGATGGCCCCACAGGATGGCCTGAACATCACACCAAAACTAGAACATAAGTCGCTTATAACATGATTCAAAGAAGCAAAATGTCAACTTACTAATGGCTACCAGCATATAGGCCATCCTGGTGTTATCATAAATCCAGCAAGCTCCTTTGTTTCCACATTCATTGACATCCCACAGAACACATGTGCTATCTATTATGACACCAAATATAATTGGCCCAGGTATTGTGCCTGAAGGAATTAAAGACAAAATGAAAACAGGTGAAGATTACAGCTTACAATCATAGGTTTATAAGATATATAGCTATACACATATTCATATAATACAAATAGGCATTAGTCTATCTACATGCACATTAGCCAATTCATATGTAAGTCAAAGGATATAAAAAAGTAGTCAAAATATAATAGTTATATGCTAATTCAAAACAGTACTTTAATAGAACATATTAATATTAGGGCCAGCAAGATGGCTCAGCAGGTAAGGGCACTTGCCTACAGGTCTGATAATCTAAGTTGAATCCCCAGGATCCATGTAGTAGAAAGAGAGACCCAACCTTTGGAAATTGTCCTCTATCTTCCACATAGGTATGGCACATAGGTACCCACACCCGCACATACACAGACATACACCAAATAAATGTATTTGAAAATCAAAGAAAATTTTATTCTTATATTGGGCTAATAGTTTAGAAAGTTATTTTATATTGTTTTTTTATATTTTTAACTGATACAAAAACTATAGGTTGTAATAAGGTATCACACAATGTGATAATCTGCAAAATCTTTAAATTCAGGCAAATACAGTTGAATCCACAAATATATTAATTATTTGTAGCTAAAACTTTCAGATACCCACTGCCCTAGTTTTAAAAAAGTTTAGTAAATATTCTAGTTCACTACTTTCATAAGGTAACAAATATATTTGAAATTGTCTGTGATAAATTTAGAAAATAATAAAATTTTTGGCACACAAAGAAAGCTGATAAGCTACTAAATGTATTCACTGTACATTTTGTGTATACACACACACACATATATGCATGCATACACACACAAACACACATATATGCATACACACACACACACACACACAAATATGGGCATGTGTTCATAGTGCAATATGAATGTGTGTATGAGAAACATGACCACCTACAGACATATATAGGAGTATTTGTTACATACACAAACACAAACACACTTCCACAAGGCCAAGAAGCACTGCACTTCCACATGTAAGTAATCCTCTCTAACTTTATATAGTACACATTAGTGAATTCAAACAAATGAAGACTAAACATGTTAAAAAATAATTTATACCAAATATGCTCAGTTACTAAATAAAAGGTGGCAAGAAAAGAAACTGGGGTTCATAATTGATATTTCAAATAAATCAGATATTCCCCTTAAAGTTACCTTTGCAGTGGGATTGGAAACAACAGATAACAAGTCAGACAGGTTAGGTGAGAAATCACTGTATTCTCATTTCATGTAAGCAGTGCTATATCATGAATGTTGGAAAACAGCTTTCATCAGTGACAACTATGCAGTGCTTATCCTTCATCATTTACTTGGCGTCCAGCATATTAGAATAGGTCAATAACACTAATGAACAAAAACAGCAGATGCTGATGAATGCTTTTAAATAACATACCTAGCAACCGAAGTAACACAAACTTCACTCCCAGTGCTAGAGACCGCTCTCTGTGATTGACACACCTGCAAATATATTAGAAACAAATGAGAAAAAAAATCAGGTTATCTATTAATTATAGTCAGACTTTTATGTCAACTTCAGATTAGCATTCCTACTCAAGAAAATGTTGTTCATATTAAAATATTTATAAAATCTTACAAGAAAATTCTGAGATTATAAAAGGAAAATATTACCAGTAGCAAAATATTACTAAAAACACCAAAAAGTCACAAGTCCCTGTGAGTTTCAACAAAGTTATAGGGGAAACAAAGCATCCAATTACAACATTTATCTAAAACAAAAAAAATCCCAAAAAACAAAATATAACTCTAAACAAATTAGGTAGGAGAATGTACCTCATTAAAATGAAAATCACAAATGACAAAATCACAGGTAATACAGTCAATACTCTGAGATTAGGAACAGGAGAGGATGCCCACTCTTTCAGTGTTCAAAATTCTGTCCAGAGGAATCAGGTAGCAGAAACAAAGAAAAGGAATTCAAATTGAAAAGGAAGACTGAAACTGCCTCTACTTTTAGATGGAGGAAACCTCCATGTAAAGAGCTATTCACATGAATAAATGAAGTTAATAAATTTGAGGCTACCAAATCAATATTAGGAAACAGTTATATTTCTGTGAAATAAAGAAACTAAGAAAACAATCCCACTTACACCTGGGATTAAACAAATGAGATCCAAGTTTTGGACATCAAAATAATGTAGAGGAAGACAACACAAATAAACAAAGACACCTTAATGTTCAGGAATCAAAATAAGTTTGTCAATATGCCTACACTGTCCAAAGCAATTAGAATAAAATTCACATCAAAAAGTGTTGTGGGAGATTTTAGTTATGGATAATGTTCCAGTAAGCTGTCCTTGAAGCATCTTGAAAAGGGGAAATTTGGGAAGCTATTGGCTTCATATCTTGTCCTCTGAAATCATCTTGGAGATGACTCTGCAGCTGACAGGGAGCCTGTTTTAAAAATTTGAGGCAGCTCTCACAGTGCTCAACTGTGATACAGATGCAAATACCTGCCTGCAGGGAGTCTGTTTTGCCAAACAGACCAGTGAAAATTGAGGCAGCTTTCACAGTGCTCAAATTGTGATGATGCAGATGCAGATTTGAACTGCAGGAGCATTTTGTTAAACATTGAACTTTTATGAACGGTTGGTGAACTTTTCTGAACAATTGGTGAACTTTTCAAAGACATTTAAACTGCACAGGCATTTTGCTAACTTTCATGAACAATTGGTAAACTTTTATTAACAGTTGGTGAACTTTGGACTTGATACTTGGTGTTATGGGACAGTTACATTTGAACTGCATGAGCAGTCTGATGAAATTTGGACTTGGTATTTGACAGACTATAACTTTATATCTTAGCTTCTTTTGTTTGAGTCAATATTGTTTTTATTGTAAACAGGAAGGGTGAGATGTTGTGGGAGATTTTAGTTATGGATAATGTTCCAGTAAGCTGTCCTTGAAGCAAGTAAAGGATTCACTGCCTACGAGTAAACAAAGAAGTGGCTATAGGGCTCTCAACAAGAATGGGACATTCCTTAGCCTTAAGGCAGAGGAAGGTTAGGCTCCATTGATTTGTATATTGGAAAGCTGGGTGGAGACAGGGAGAGGATTTGGAATAAAAAAGAACTAGGGCAGGGGCAGAGGGGGAAGGAGAGACAGACAGCAGAGAACAAGGAAGAAGAAGCTAGGAGCAGGAGGAGAACCAAGAGAAGAGCATGGGGTGAGGAAGCCATTGGAGTGAGCTCTCTGCCTAGCTGCCAGGGCATTAGAATTCCCTGAGATTTGACATAGTTTGTGATTAATAAAGAGCATTGCAAATTACAACGTCTGGATTCTCCGTTAAGCACCATAATTTTAGTTAACCAAAAAAGATAATGAAATTGTTCACAAAAATAGAAAACACAATTCTAAGATTCATATGGAAAAGACTCAGAATAGCTATGCCAATATTGGTCAATAAGAAAAAAGTTGGAGGCATAATATTACCAGATTTCAAATGACAATAACAAATCTATATTAATAAAAACACTCTGGGCCTGGCATAAAAATGCACATAGACATCAACAGAACAGAATACACACACACACACACACACACACACACACGTGTCTGTCTGTATATATGTATTTGCAACTGACAAGGATGCCAAGAAGACATAATGGGGAAAGATTTTACTTAATAAATGATGTTCAGAAAATTGCATATTTTATATTCACATGCAAAATAATGAAACTGGACCCTTATCTCAAATGGTATACAAAACACATTCAAATTGACTAAGGACTAAACATAAAATGTGAGTCTGATCCTTTCATAAACAAAAAATGGAAAGCTCTTGACATTTGTTTGGGCAAGGATACTTTTGGCTACCATACCAGAAGGATAAGAACCCAGAGCAAAGAGAGGCAAACAGGACTACATCTCACGACAATGCTTCTGCACAGCAAAGGAAGAGACAGAGTGAAGAGACAGATTCCAGAAAGGAATTGGCAAACAAGGCATTTCAGAAGCACTTCATTACCAACTGCCCTCCCCCATCATAAACTCAAAACAACACAATAACATGAAAAAAAAATTCTAAAATTAGGCTGAAGATCTGACTAGATACTTCTCCAAGGAAGGCAGCAATAGCCAGAAACAATATGAAAAACAGTGTTCAAAACCAGTAGTCATGAACAAATGTGCATGGAGTCCTGTCTTGCTCTTAATAGTTCACTTATTATGATAAAGTGAAAAAAAAAAAAAAAACTCTTGAGGAAACAAGGAAACGCCACTGCAACTGCCAGAAGGAAAGCAATCTGGCACAGAGATTCAGACAGACTGCAGTTTCTCAGGAAAATTGAAATGAAGTCCTATTGTGAGGCCGGAGACCCCCGACCCTGGCTTTCTCTACTCAATACAATAATTATTGAGTACTTTCCAGAACTCCCTGTTCCAAGAACTAGCCTACCCCAGAAACCATAAAACAATTATTGTCAGGCTTAATTCAAGGGCACTGTGACCCAGCCCAAATTCCTAAAATGAGCGGCAGCTACAGCCGCCACCTAATAGCCTTGGGCAAGGGACTTTACATTTCCTGGTGCCCGCGACCTTGCTATATGCCAACACCAATCAATTTAAAGGTTAACTGGCCCCTACCTATCAAAATGGGAAAACAATTTGGGAACCAATCAACTTGTACCAATTCGGTTTGTGCCCAGCAACTGTTTAAAAAGCTTCACCATTTGCTTCTCGGGGCCGCTTCTATCCTGCGTGTTAGAACGGTCCCAGTGCACTGGAATAAATCCTCTTGCTATTTGCATGGATATCCCGTCTGTGAGTCTCTGTGGGGGTGCAGCGTCCCGGTTTGGGCCTTTGGGGGTCCAACACTAACACTTGTACAGCATGAATGAACTTAGAATACATTGTGCTGAGATGAACCAGACAAAATCAAAATACTGATTGTATACTCTGACTCATATGTGGACACTGAAACATTGGCTTCATTTAGAAGTAAAGGATAGATTGCAGGCTGGTAAGATTGCTCAGTGGGTAAAGGTGCTTGTTGCCAAGAGTGGTGACCTGAGTTCAATCCCCAGAAACAACATGGTAGAAGGAGGAAAACGACCCTTTGAAAGTTGTCATCTGATTGCCACACACATGCCATGGTATATGTGTACATATATATACCTGACCACCACACACATGCCATGGTATATGGGTACATATATATATATACCTGACCACCACACACATGCCATGGTATATGGGTACATATATATACCTGACCACCACACACATGCCATGGTATATGTGTACATATATATACCTGACCACCACACACATGCCATGGTATATGTGTACATATATGTACCTGACCACCACACACATGCCATGGTATATGTATACATATATATACCTGACCACCACACACATGCCATGGTATATGTGTACATATATACACTTGAACACCACACACATGCCATGGTATATGTGTACATATATGTACCTGACCACCACACACATGCCATGGTATATGTGTACATATATATACCTGACCACCACACACATGCCATGGTATATGTGTACATATATACACCTGACCACCACACACATGCCATGGTATATGGGTACATATATATACCTGACCACCACACACATGTCATGGTATATGTGTACATATATATACCTGACCACCACACACATGTCATGGTGTATGGGTACATATATATACCTGACTACCACACACATGCCATGGTATATGTGTACATATATATGCCTGACCCCCACACACATGTCATGATATATGTGTACATATATATACCTGACTACCACACACATGCCATGGTATATGTGTACATATATACACATGTACACAAATAAATACAAATTTTAAAATGTTCTTAAGTAGTAGAGGGTAAAGTGATGATTACCAGAAGCCAAAGGTATTTTAAATTTGCTAAGACTAGATGTTAATTATTCCTATCACATTTGTGTGCATACACATAACAAGTGACATGTGAGATGATGAATATGTATATCAGTTTTTGGTAAGAATTTCATTTCATATATGTATTTAAATGCATTTAATAGTAATATATCCAAGTTTAATTGACTAGTCATTTCAATGAGTTCAAAAAGCAATTAAAAAAAGCTAGTATCTGTCCAAAAAATCTTTCTTTTTTGGGGGGAGTCAAGGATTACAGGCATGTATCACCACTACCCTTGGGTTAAAGATCTTAGTTTTTGAGTATCACTATTCACAAAGCTTCAAGTACTCTGACTTCTAACTTTGAGACTGAAATCACACACATAGCATGAGGATATAAACTGAGGCAATAAAAACTAATTCTGGCTTCAATACTATTAATAGCTCTTTATTGACTGTTCCGTGATGATGATGTGTGACATCAGCATACTAGAGAGTCACAAGAGAGACAAAAAAGATGACTCATTTTTCTAAACAAGTCAGTAAGCCAGGCAGAGTAGCACAGGCCTGTAATCCCAGCAAATAGGAGCCTAAAACACTGCAGGTGCAAGGACAGTCTGGGCTCCATAGTGAAATGCTATCTAAATATAAAAAATCAACAACCTACAAGTACAAACAAGTAAGCAGTTCAACGGAAATTTATATTAGTTAAATTATTTTTCTAAATTAATTTTCTCTTTGCTAAATACCTCCAGTTCCCAGGTAGAGCAATGTTAATAATTTAATATAGAATCCATACACTTCCAACTTTTTAAAAATATGAATGATAGTGGGTGAATATTAAGAAGGAAAATACTAAAAGGGAGAACCCCAGTGCTGCTCATGAAAGAGGTAGAAAGACTTGTGATGGCATGTAGAGATGCTTCTAAAACATTAAAGGAGGGGAATAAATGTTAAAAACACCTACAAATGCCCACATTATGACTTCTTAGTGGTTGGCAAGGGGTGATTTGCCAGTACCCATTGCTTAATTTCACACGAGGACTGTTGTGATTACCTATTGCCAGAATACCTACACATAATTGAGCAAGTCTCCAGCTCAGACTGGTCATGTGTGAAACTCTCAGAGAGACTCATGTCAAACACATGCCACATGGGCAACAGTAAAATACTTTCATACATTAACTTCTTTAAACCTCAGGTATCTGGGCTTCTATGGAGTCCCAGAATTCATGTGGTATCCAGAAGGTATTGCTTGAATTAACGAAAGCCTAATTGAACTCTGCGTCATTTGGTTTTTCACTCAACATGCTTCTATAGGAAATGCAAGTTTCAGAGTGCAACCCTTACCTTAATATAGACACAGTTATCGGGGTACCTGCCAGAAAGGTGAAGATAATGGTAATGAAGAAAACGCCAAGAAATATGGGCAAGTTTGCACATCGAGTGTTACATTTTCCAGCTTTAGCTTCAAAATCAGTATTTTCTGTAGTAGATGTGATTTCTACTTTCCTTTCAATACAGGAACAATTGTAATATTCCTGGAATTTAAACACAAAAATGTCAATGTTGTTGTTTACTTTGAAAATATATTTGTATCATTATGTCAGTGTCCTATTCTATAGACAGCCAATAGTGCTGAAATCACGCAGAGTAACAAGCCACGTATGTGGAGTACAATCACCTGTATTTGACTTTGTGGCCTATTATTGGCTCATGTCATAAAACACCTTGACAAGAATATAACAGTTACACACTGCCTTGTGTTCTGCATACATAACTTTCAGTAGACCATAATTACCCAGATAATATCTTCCTACTAACTCTTCTTTTTTGTTTTAAGGGGCACAGAAACATCCATGCTGACAATCTCATTATATGCACTAGTTTAAAAGAACAAACACTATCATTGTTATAAGTTCCACAGTAAAATTATCTTGTGTACACTAAAACTTTAATAAAACACTATTAACCACAATAATTTAACCACAATAATTCAAACAAAAAAAATTTCTGAACTTAAGAGGTACTTTATGGAAAGCAAAATATCCTCTTGATAACATGTTTATGATAACAAGAAATAGGAATTACCACAGCTTTACTATGAAAACTACCTTACATATAAATAACATTATTTTTAATATATTTTCGTATGGGCATAGATGTATGTATATAGTAACATGACATTGTGGAAGGTAACAACTAAAAAACAATGTTTTATCTTTATAGAAAAGAGATCAGTTATTTAGAAACTTTATTAAGTTTTAGAGGCATTCTATATCTCCATGTTATTCTTAATGTAAACTTTTTATACATTTAAACCCTCAACAAAATCATAGTGAGATAGAGAAGATAAAAAAAGGCGGGAGGGGTTCCAGGTTCCAACAACGTTTTCTTTTCATTAAAGAAATTCTATGACCAATGGTGGTGATTTGGGAAGAGCGAATATGCATACGATCCTAGAACATGCATTATTACATAAGAATCAGATGTATATAGAAAAATAAGGCCATTCAGCCTTGTGTGTGTGTGTGTGTGTTATAGAACACATTTGGAGGTAAGGCGACAGACAGCTAATGGAAGTCTGTTACCTCCTAACCCTGTGTGGGCTCTGGGACTCAAATCAGCTTTTCATGCTTAACATCAAGTGCCTATACCCACTGAGCAATCTTGAGGGTCCCAGCTTGAACACCTTAAGAAGAGAAACCGACCAGAGCACTTTCTCTCACTCTGATTGTGTAACTGAAGTATAGATGCCAAAGTCAGTTCTGTATTATGGTCATTGGCAGAAATTATTATTAATATTGCTGGAGAAAATACACAAGTGTTTATCATTTTATTATATGTGCAATTCTGTCAATCTGAAATAGTTCATAAGAAAAGTGTGTCCTGGGCTGGAGAGGTGGCTTAGCAGTTAAGAGCACTTGTTGCCCTTGTAGAAGAGCTAGGTGCTAATCTTATAACCCCTTAGTGAGATCAAATCTTCTGTAAATCATGTTCCAGGGGTCTAATACACTCTTCTGATTTCCTCAGGCAGGCCCAGACATGGTACTCTTTCAGGTACATCATAGCCCATGCTAGGGATGGAGTCCAGTATCTCACACAGGAAAGACAAGCACCCTGCCTACTAAGAAAGCTGCTTGATTTGTCTGAAGTTTTTTAATTATATTAAAAATAAATAATGTCCATGGGTAAATTGATATAATATTAAAAGCAAATTTATATTTGAGGAGGAATTGATGATTTGGATGTTTTATATTATATTTGTGTTGTGTGAAATTAAAAAATAATTAATAAGTTTCATTGTATCACTGATTAGTAACTGTGTTTTCAAGGATCTTAGAACTGTGAAAAACCCAAATAATATAAAACGGTGATAAAACTGCCATGCTATTGACTTCAGCAATAATTGCCTGAGACATGAAGAAAGGAGTCTTTTTCAGACAAGAGTGCCAGGGCAGCATAACTGGGAAGGTGGGACAAGCAGAAGGAAAAGACTGATGGTCAAGACAACGTCACAAGACGCAATGCACATTGCTCCACTGAGGCAAAGTAGAAAACATGACTACCTTAGGTTTCCTGTTTGAAGCTGAGTTTAAACAGCCTGCAAAGCATGGAGAAAAATACTGGACTCCATCACCTCCACAGAGGGGATAATAATAGGACCGCAAACACTTGCAGTTGGCATTACAAGGTGCAGTCAAATTCCCCAGTTCTCCTGTTCTGTGAATAAGAAAGACAGAGAAAGTGACATTTTCCATGACATAACTCCTAAAGAACAATTCAGAAGCAGTTGTATCTTGTCATCGTGTTAGTCACTCAAAACATTAAGTACTAAATGAATAAAACAACCTTTCTGCTTTTCCATGAGATTTAGCATACAATTAGCCTACATCTCTCCCTAGACAGAAATGTTTGAGGAAGGATCCTATCTTATTCAGCTTCCTGCTCCCATTACTCCCTTCCAGCCCCACTTATCACCTGTTTCAGACACACTGTTGAAAGAGTGAGTAGCTGAGTCACTGGGGGAAGCATCTTTGATTAGAGTAACCCTTTAAGGGAGAAAGCTGTGAAATAAGACTTATTAAGAGTCACAAAGTGAACAATAAAAATGGAATGAGAGTGCTGAATAGTTTTATGTCAGCTTGACACAAGTTAAAGTCATCTGAGAGGAAGGGACTCAATTAAGAAAATGTCTCCAATAGATACAGCTGTAGGGCATTTTCTTAATTAGTGATTGACTAGAAGGGACCCAGCTCATTGTTAGTGAGTCATCCCAGGGCAAGTGGTCCTAGGTGCTATAAGAAAGCAGGCTGAGCAAGCCATGGGGAGCTAGCCAGTAAGCAGCACCTCTCAGTGGCCTCTGTACCAGCTCCTGCCTCAAGGGTCCGGCCATGTTTGAATTTCTGTCCTGAGTTCAAGCCACATAAACCCTTCCTCCTCAAGTTTATTTTGGTCATGGTGTTTCATCACGGCCATAGTAACCCTAACTAAGACAGTGAGTCTTGGTAAATGTCAGAGTTTCTCCTGCTAACAGTTCTTGGCTCTGTGGATTATCAATGTGGGTGATTAGCAGCATCTGCCACTGCTACCCACCAGTCACAAGTAGCATCCTCCTTAAATATGCCAATGAAAAAGTTGTTAGACATTTGCAAACATCCTCTGAAAACAGGCAACATTTTAAAACCAAAAAGGTGATTAAAATTATGTTGTTTAACACACTCACATCACCATAGGAAACAGGCCTGATATACTTAAGTAAATGTCCTGATTTCAGACTAGGAGATGCTTTGTTTATGTTGTCTCTTGCTGTCTGTGAGAAGTCTTTATATAAAGGATCACAGAGGTCCCAATATAAGGTCTTACTCTAATCAGAGATGCTTCTCCAGTGCCTCACCTACTCATTAAATCAACTGTGTATCTGAAGCAGGTGAGAAGTGGGTCTTGTGCTGAGTAATGGGAACAGGAAGCCAAATAAGATAGGATCTCTCCTCAGAGATTTCATTTTAGGGATAGAGATAGATTAATTGTATGCTAATCTTCTGAATATGGTTTCCTGATAGCTATGTAGCTACAGATGCATTTTCAAAGCTCCTAAGGATGACTAATAAAAAGAAAAGTTTGGAGAAAAGAGATCTGAGAAGCTACCTCCCAAGTGGTTCTTAAAGAAGAACATAATATAACCAGACAGTGGGTAACTAAAAGAGAAGCCTTGGAATAGAGGTAATGGTATCCAGAGAAGAGAATGGAAAGGAATGTTCTTGTAAGGAAGTCAAGGTTTAGATTAATGGTTACCTCCATGGCCTTGTTAAAATCAATGACGCTTAACTGTTATAAAAAATGTTTACATTAATAGTGATAGTATCAAAACCCATCAAAAATGTTTTGATATGTGTATAGTATGTATGAATGTGTAAATATATGTTTGCATATGTAGGAGTGCACATGTGTGCATGTTCTTGTGAAGACATGAGTTTAACACAGAATATCTTCCTTGATTACTCTACCTTACACTACCTTAATGACACTCCTTTAATTGAGACAGGATCTCTCACTAACACCAGAGATCTCTTATTCAGATTGGTCTAGCTATCCAACTTGCTCTGGGAATCTACAGTCTCTATTTTTCAAGTGATAGAATTAGAAGTAGGCCACCATGCTCAGCCAACATTTACATGGGCTCTGGGGACCCGAACTCAGTTCTCATATTGATCAACAAGCATTTATTATGTGAAATTGTATAGAGTATGAATTTGAAGGAAGGAGACCAGTTATAACATCTAAAGCAAGTGACTAAAATATGAAGAAAAACTGAAACACAACATGGTTATAGGAAAGATTGGTGGTGAAACTTTTAAACACAGAATTGGCAAGATTTGGTGACTGGTAGATGATGAAGTACCATTTCAAGGAATTCAAAGGCACTCCTACTATTTAGGAGAGAAGGAGAACCCAATCTGGAGGAAGAGGTAACTGTTATAGCTTTGCATATATTAAGAATCTCAGATTGGTGGACAACTGATCCAAGGCTAGACATGTTAACATTCATTGGCATACATATCTAACAAAATCATGATGGTGATGAGATCTGCCATACAGAGTGTAGGCATATCCAACTTCTTGACACTGTGACACACATTGTAATCTACAATGTTCCCTCTCAAAAATTCACATCTACTTATAAGATACACACAATCTCATACTGTTTTAAGTGAGATTACAATTTGTGTTTGGCTGTATTTATAGTTGTTCTTAGTGGTACTGAGATTGGACACGCCTCCCTGTGGGAGAAAAAACAGATGTCTTGGGAGGTCTGCTTACTTTTTAATCACAGTTAATCTTAGATGTATTATCTTAAGGAGAGTGGTAGAAACATAACTGAAATAGGGAACCAGAGCCATAAATAAGAAAGAAAGCATCATTCCTGTGACTGTAAGTCCATACATCCTTGGAAAGCAAAGATATAAGCCAGCTAACACAACTTAGTGTTTGAAAATAATCTCTCAAACTGGAAAATGATGGCATTTAAGTAGTAGGCAGAGAAGTTTGTGAAGGAGGTAGATCTAGGTAAAAGGTAGGAAAGAAGTCAGTGGGAAGTGGAAAGGAAATAGAAATCAAAAGCTAGATTATATGGGGCTGGAAAGACAGTTGAGGTCATAGGGACATTTGTCACCAAGACAGATATCTTAAGGTCATGGGCCTTGAACCCACATGTTTGGAGAGAACCATCTCCCATGAGTCATCCCCTGACCTCCACAAAAATCAGTTAACAAATGCACAAAGATTGTAAGGAATCTGCCCTTCTGGGCTGGAGTATCTTCTGCAGCCATGCCCCACAGAATGCAGCCACATGTGTCTTTGTCAGCACAATTTTATTACAAAAATCTCTGCCCAAAAAGCTTACTGGGGATAACAGAAAAGAGACTAGAGAAAATCAGTCCTTATAACTCAAGCTAGTAATATAACATTACACAAGTTTCAATTCAACTTTTCCAATACTTAATTGTTGTATTACTTGTAAACACATACTGAAAATGCACAAGTATAAGACGGCATTATACAAACCACAGCAGAAATAATTTTTAAAAAAACATTGCTTGTCTTCAAGCTTCAGTCAATTTCTCTATATTTTATAAATTTTGTGTCATGTGATAAAAAGGAAAGGAAATGATCAGTAGAAAACAAGTACTATACTTGTAGAGTATAAATGTGTAGCCCTACCTGTCCCAGAACTGACTCTGTAGACCAGGCTGGCCTTAAACTTAGAGATCCACCTGCCTCGGCCTCTCAAGTGCTGGAACTGAAGGCATGTGCCACCACTGCCCAGTTTGTGAAGTATATTTTCAACATTTCCGGATATTTTTCTGCTATTCCAGATGTGTACAACAAATTCCATTCAAATTGGTGAGTGAAAATAGCTCTTATGTCAAATAACTTCTACAACAGCAGCAATACATCTTTCTCTCCCTCCCCCTGCAGCGCATACTATCCCTGTTTCTTCCTTCTCAGCTCCTTAAAACCTTTAAATCCCATCTTGCTTTTAGGCCACAAAGGCTTTCCTAGTATAGTCAAATAAAATAGAAAATACATCCTTTTATGAATGCTACAGAACTTTCTAGAGCTCCAGTTACCTAACCTATTGTTCATTCCAAGTTTTGTTTTCCAATCTTTGTTTTAGAATAAGAATTTGATGCCTCTATAAGAGGAAGCATGAAGAAGTATTGACTAAATGTAATGGAGCTTAACCAAACATTGATTTAGAACACTGGGCATCATATCAACACAAAAGAATGACAGACGTGTGAATATAAATACAAATCAAGATTATTGTTTCTGGCAAACTTTCCTAGATGAATTTAATGTCATGTTCATGCAGCATTTCACAAAATTATGGATCCCAAACCTGGGGTGATACCTCCCTCAAAACCCACACACATATATAATAAACCAATTAAAACATCACTATGAGGCTCCAAGTTTTGTGATCTACCAATGTTGGCTTAGGATTTTGTTGCAAAACAATCCTGGCCAAGAAAACTAATTAGAGGGAAAAACTTGTCTGCAGGACATAACAAGAAGTTATTTATTTCTCAAAATAAACATTAATTTCAAAGTAAATAAAACAATAAGAATTATGCACTTTTAGTTTTATTTTAATGTATTTTAGTAAACTTTCAACTCAGAGAAGAGAATTTGTCATTAAAGAATAACCTCTATTTTTAAATACTTAGGTTAATAGGAAAATAGGATGTTGCCATAGCCTGCTTTTTGTAGATATAACAAAATATCCAAGATGAATGATTTATGAAGGCTGTAGGTTGCTTGAGGACAGAGAGGAGTGTTAGAGGATGAGAGGTCCAAGCAAAAAGAAGCAGGAATGGTCTCTGATGGTAGAAGAGGACATCACAGGACACAATAGAGAAGACAAGCTGGCTTGTGTGTCCCTCTTCTTAGAAAACCACTACTCCTATACATGGGGCTCCTAATTATCTCCCAAATATCTTTCCTCTAAGGTAGCACATGGTCTGGGGACTATCTCCAACAATTGAACTTTTAACACATTTAAATTCTACCAAATATGAATCCCCATAAGACAAACTCTCTAACATTTTAATCCTCGTTGAATCCCTGAGCCAAGCATATTGCCCTTAAACTGCTAAGATAATTAACACCTACAGCTTTCAAGTAGACACTAAATATTCAAACTAAAACACAAAAAGACAAAATCCCACACTATCTTTCACTGAAACAAACAAAACGTGTCTAAATTGTTTAAAAAGACAACTCCTAATCACGTGCTTTGAGTAAGAAAATACTTGCAAATGTATACATAATATCTGACATTAATGTAAAAAGCATTGAATTATATTTACCCATTATATGATTCAGACACACCAGCAAATGGCTCATTTTCACATTTTGCATAAATAAATATAAAACTCAGCAAAAATGCTACTCCAGATGCAAACAACGCAAACTTCATTGTATTTTTACACTTCAATTTGAATTTTGAAACAAGAAGACCACCTAAGATTTGACCAAGAGCAGCTCCAGGAAGTAAAACAGCCCCTAATGAGAAGTAAGATAATGGAAAACACACAATTATGCTCAGTAACTCATACCAACAACTGGAAAACATCACAACCAGCTTCCACAGATAAGAATTTACCTGACATAAAAACACATGCACAAGAAAATGTCATAAATACAAGCAATAGGAGGTTAATCAAATTAAGTAGTAACAGAATTAATATATTTTTCTTAGCCTAGTTTGGTCTGTCTTAAGTTAATCCAGAACACTGATTTAAGAGAATCAGAAACTTCTACCAAAATATTCAAGGTATGGGCTATTCAAAATGATGTACTCTCTCAATGAAAACAATCTGCTTAAGTTGAAACTGTATACTAGGTGATAATAAAGAAAAGCGTTTACCTCCAAGGGTAGCTGCAAAGCTGGATGTCATTCCAAATTGATTTTCTATAAATTTAGGTAAAAACGTGGCAAATCCCGTTGAAACTAATGCTTCAGATGTAGTTGATAAAACTAAACATATAAAGACAGTATTCCTCATCAAATTCTAAGGAAAAAATACAGTTCAAGTGAATCACTGTGATTACAGCACAAAGTGTGGCATTAACAGGGAAGCATAATGAAATACAAACATCTAAACTATAGTATTTCCTCTGGGAGAAAAACATAATCACAGTTAATTGGTATAAACACACACACACACACACACACACACACACACACACACACACATACACAGACAAGGACATTTGTATGTGGAGCATCTAAAGAATAGACAGATGACTCGTTAGTTGAGAGCAGTCATTATCCTTTATTGCCCTCCAGAGACCAGTGGAGGAGGTAAAAGCCTATTTGGTAATGTTCCCTTTTCTAGGATTAGTGTAAATGTCTATACTATATATATATATAGCCATTATCAGATTATTTAAGATATATTTAAATTTCTGTATCCACTAACCAGGGAACTTGAAACTGAGCATAGATGAATATTATTTCATCATTATAGTATTCAGTAATTAAGAACCCTAGATAGGTATTAAAGCTAAGTATCTTTACATAGGTCTTTATACTGTTAATTCTCTCAAAATATTATTGCATAAATCTAACACAATACATTTCCAGATATCAAGGACAGATGAGAATATTGGTGGTGTAGTGGTGAGCATAGCCAATAATAGATGAAAATATTCACATATGTACATATGGAAGGAATTCATACACCTACACCAAGGACTTATCAACTTTCCCTGGAAAGGAGGAAATAATAGCCTGAGACTATTGAGATAAAGAAGGATGATCCAAAAGGAAGCAGGATTAAAGACAATTGAGTTCAGTGACCCCTGATCAATGCATGGCATAAGCAAAGTGGCATGGATTGACAGATTACATGCTAATGAAGAATCACTGATTATTTATATTGTAAATTAAATAAATTATGCTCTTTCAATTATTCTATTCTGAATCTCAAAGGGCAATAAAATTTAATCTGAAAAGTTATATCTAAAAGCTTCAATAGCAATAGAAAAGAAGTGATGTTACTGTGCGTATATGTTTACTTATATGCGTATGAAACATGTACAGATGTGTAAGTACTGTGTTCCTGTGAGAGAGCAGGGGAAAACTGACACACATAGAGAAAATTTCTATTTTACCTTTACAGCAGTTGGAAAATCTTTAATATTTTTTCCAAAATTTTCATCTGAATAGTGGAAAGCAGTACTGGTACTCTGATGAGTCTGGGAAGTTTTGCCAGCTTGAATTTTTGCTGTCCCTAGTTGGACAAAGTAAAGGTATTTGTTTTACTATTTATCATTTCCTTAATCATTTCAAAATACGCTTACTCTTTAATTGGTATGTACTATATGAGTATGCAAATTCCACTGGAGTTGGGATTTTTTTGGAGGAGGGATAAAGTTGTATAAATATCTATGTCTGTAATAGGGCTGTGCTAAGGACAAATGTCTACTAACACTCATAAAGGGCAGCCAGGTATGATGGCTCAAGTCTATAATCTCAGCACTCAGGAAAGACTGTTTGTTGATGTGGGCTGTAATGTGAGAACTTGTCTAAAAAGAAAAAAAAATCAAAATACCCACTAGAGCTCCAATCTGTCTAAACATTAGTGTTTAACCAAGGAATTTTGATTGCATGACACAGTTTTGCCCACAATATATATTATTTTTCACCTGGAGTCTCCTAATAGTCTTTGTTCATTTGAAATGTTGTTCCCACCCACCCCTGCCCCCTGATGTTCTTATGATTAACACGTGTGGCTGTTTTCCTTTGTTCACTACAGGAAAGATAGACACATACTTGGAAGATGAGATAATATTTGATGTCTATCGTTGTGGTCCTTTGTTTTATTCCATGGCTCTGTGAGTCTGAGAAAACAGTCATCAAGTGGCATAACAATGGGGTAGCCCAGGAATGAGACACCAATGAGATCACCTACTCTAGTGTATTAAGTATTCTTCTACCCACCTCCACCTCCTCCACACACTTCTACACCTCAACACAGTCCCATTCACCTCCAAACATTTTGAATGATGATGGAAATAAATAAATGCCTTGAAATTCGAGAACAAATGCTTCAGAAGTGAAATATCATAAAAAATGAATATTCATTTCCACTGTGAATTTTTTCAGACTGTCTAGTATTGAAATATAGTTTACAAATCAATATACCACAAGACAAGTTTAAGGATAATTGAAAAGGATTATGCATTAGCACAATTATCAATAATTAGTTTGAATGATTTAATATAGATTGGTCCTTGAAATTAGTGACTAATCGAACATGAACTAATAGTTTATGATTGCACATAAGGCAAGAATTAAGTAAAAGATAAAGACAATTTTAGTAAATCATAGTACATAGAACTCAAAAAATCATATTAGTGTTTCTACTGAATATTTTTTAAGAAGTTAGATTTGAAAAGTTTTCATTGGCAAACCAGGGAAGTCTATAAATTAAAAAATGGTGATTTTACAGTTCTTATTAATAATCTTGATAACAACTGATCTAGAATTACACTAAAGCTCTCTGAGCTTAAAGAAGATTTACCTGGCAAATACTTTGGAAAACAGAAGAAAGGTATTATCAAAGACCAAGCAAAGAACCAAGCTAAAAGAAATCCAATCCACCAAGCCCCCAACCACCGGGGATCATCCTCAGTGACATCAGAACTATAAGACAAAAAAAAAAAAAACGAGTCAAAAATCATTCAGACTTAATTAGAGCTCAGTCATAACAATCACATGTCTTGCAATTTGGGACAAAGGCTAGGCTCTTACTGTATCTAAAATTATAATGAAGCCATCACAATGCATCAGGTAACAGGTAGCAGACACACAGGTATGAATGAGGTTTAAGAAAAATGCTTTGAGAAGCATCATAAAATGGCAAACATGGGGACTAGAGATATGACTCAAAGGTTAAGAGCATTTCTTGTCCTGCAGGGGACCTTATGATTCTCAGCACCAATATGGTGGCTCATAACCACCTGCAACTCCAGGATCTGATGCCCTCTTCTGGCTTCTGCTGCCACCAGGCACATACACAAACACATAAGCAGGCAAAACATTCATACACAAAAAATAAACATAAGTCCTTTTTAAAATGGCAAATACGGAATAAATGTTTTCAATATTAATAGTAGTAAATATAAACATGACAAATACTTAAAAGCATACACAGAGTTTCATCATATTATTAGATTTTTTGTTTACTTATTGAAGTAAATTGAATACATCTCAAAGCAAATCACTAATCTATGTTAAAAATCTCCTATCATATACTTCAGTTAACACTTTCTTTTAACTATTACTCTGAAATGGTTTGTTAAGAAATTTATAACAGCTCTCATACTTTAATATCAATAAGCCCTTTCTCCAAACACATCACTGACAGTCTGTCGCTGATGTTAAAAACTGAATGTCCTATCCGAGGGACTGTCCTGCACACATTTTATATTGTGTCTGGAAGAAAACCCAGGAGTTGCATCACAGAGGTCAAATTGGATACACCAGATCATTTCTTATTCATCACTTGCTATCAAGTGAAGCATTAGACTCCCAGTGGAGTGGGAAAAATGGAGCATCACCAATGGAGCATGAGCTTCTCCATTCAGGAAAAGAAGCCAATCAAAGGTGCAAAATGATCTACTGCCACTCATGCGATGCTCACTTACTAACCTGTGTGTCTATCTACTGCTGAATAACGCTGCTCAGAATTTAAGTACTGGATAATAATATTAAGTATTTTATCTTGTCTGCCTTGGTTATGATAACAACATAATTTTTTGTTTTTGTTTTTTATTGTTATCAGAGCTATCAGAAAACCTATTCTCATTCATATACTTTAAGACAATTCATGTTATCTATCTCTAACTACATCTGCTGAAAAGCTAGATTTTATTGAATTATTATTCTTGAATGACATAAAGGGTACAAAAAGCATATTTTTAACAATCACCAGTGATTTTATTAGACATTATTATTTATGAATACATTATTATGCTAAGAGATCCAGGAATCCAGGCAGAAACAATGGGTATCATATAAAATTTGTGAGCCTGGTTTTATTTCCCAAAATCCTTCATGGCATTATGAATGAGAAGTGAGGCTCACTTTACTGAAATAGAATTACAAATTAAAAGAAAAACAGTGACTTGCCTTTGTCCCATAGAAATATCAATGTACATTTTCAACAGTTGTCCACCCAACACATAGCCAATGGCAGGGCCTAGAATTGACATAGAAGAGCCAATTCCTAGGAAAAGTTTGAAGACATTAAGAATAGACATATAAACACCATTCATTGCTCAATGTTTTAACCACGTAAAGAAATGTATTTTACTAAATAAAACTTTTAATGATTAGACCTACATCAAAATTACAGAGCTTTAAGAAACTACCATGAGAAAGGTATCATTTGGTTAACAGTTATGTCAAGGAACCTAAACATAATGATTCACCATAAAAACTACTCGGTTATAACAATAACAGTTAAAAATAAACTCAGTAATTACAAATTCATGTACATTGTGTGACTGGTGGTGGAGTGGTACACACACTGTTTTCCTGTTAGCAATAATTATTGTTTAGATTCTTGTGGAACAGAAGAAAGAGAAAGAAGCCTTTCTACTGCACACCCACATAGAAAACATTCCTATTTTACTCTGTAGCAGACTCTACCACCCAGATCTGCTGAGAAGCCTATTTCTTAAAAACAAGCCATTCACCCTTAGTCTCCATTCCTAGTGTATTCTCTCATTTTTACTAGCAGTAAAGGTAAACTGAGCTTACTTCTTGGTATGAGATATTTAAAATGTTGCCATATATAACAAAGCCTTTGTAAAATAAAATTTACTGTATTGACACCTTCTAAACATTTTTACCTACTGCTAAATCTCCTATGTAACACACACACACACACACACACACACACACACACACACACACACAACACACTAATCAGTTTTCCCTCAAAACTAAGCATACAAGGACTTAGGTACCTACTAGATCAAGTTTCTAATGTAAAGTTGATGGCAAGGTAATCTGAAAAAATGGTATTAATGTGTCAGATAACTTATACTACATAATAGCCATACTTTTAAATTTAGAAAATACACTAGAAAAACTCAAGTATATAATCTGTAAGTTTATACATGTTAAGGACCGAGTTCAAAATAATTGTGAGAAGAAAAGCACGATTTAAAATGCTAGAAATGAGCTGGATATGATGGTGCATGTTTTTAGTCCCATGAACCAGAGGTAGAGGTGAAACTCTGAGTTTGAGGCCCTCTTGTTCTACATAATTCCAGGCATCCAAGGGTATAGGTACACCCTGCCTTACTCTTCCCTGCAAGATACTAGAAATTAGTGATTTGTAAATTCTCTGGTGGTAAACTAATTTTTCTAATACTTCCGATTGGATTGGACTAATCATTTTGTAAGGATGCCTTATAACTTTTGTAAAAGTGTAAAGTAGATAGAGAAATTTCTCTGTTGGAACTGTTCCCAGCAGACTTAGTCAGGGCTGAGTTGCATACATTGACTTGCAATGAATGTAGCAATGAATTCCACACTACACAGTAATATACTCACAAATTCATATGCCAGTAAATTACAAATTAATTAGAGAGAGGGCCTTCTATAGTCTAGTGCTAGATTTCAAAGGAAATATCAAAACAAAATGACTGCTATCTGAAAAATTCCATTGTGTTTTGGGGAACTAGTGTTTTTCTGAGGGTATTTTCTGTTTGTTTGTTTGTTTTGTTTCGTTTTTAGGGACTCTTGTCTAATCCATATAAGATATAAGAAGTCTCTACATTCTAGGTTAAATGCCCTGGGGTTTATACAATGGAGGCAGAAGCTGCTGACCTGGTTCCTCTTGTGCAGGAATGTCAGCATGTCCAAGATAGACACAATAAAACCATTGTGCATCCCAGTAACTGACTGAGTAGGACTGTAAGCAATTAAACAAACTACAATCACATTAAATGAAATGTCCATGGCATTACACTAACTTGGTTTTGCTTGCTTGTTTTTCCCATAGTGACAGGGATGGAAACTATACTAGGTGAACTCTCTACCAACTCTACCTACAAAGTGAACAAAACATAAATCAACATGATACCAAGCGTTCACTCACCTATATAGAGAGAAGATTTGTGTGTGGGCACAGAGTCATCAATAAAGGCTGTTCCCAGGGTGTAGAGTGGGGTTCCTCCAGTCCCCAGCAACAGTTGTCCAAGGACAAAGACATAGAAGTAGTTAAAAAGCGAAGAGGTTGATGGCGCACATCTGGTGCTATTCCTTCTGGTTAAGCAAGTATCTTTATTGGGGAAAAAATTGTTACAGCTTAGCTAACAACTTAAATATCTACCTACAAATTACATTTACCTGAGATATTTCTTCCAATAACTTCATTGTTGTTGCATTTAAAACAGGTAAAGTTGCATATCAAAACAAAACAAAAAAGGCATGTAAGTTATTTGACAAAGTTTATGAGTTACCATCATGTCAAAATTTAGAACATAAAGAAATATACTCAAGAATTGAATCTGAGAAGTTGGCAGGTAACCAATTTAAATATATCAGTGATTCTGAGGAGCCAGAAACAATCCAGTTACCCCTTCAGTCATGATATAGGCTTAAGAGCTCATGGAGATGCTGTGAAAGAAAGCACAAACTAGAAATAAAAGAACAAACTACCAAAAAAGAAAAAACAGGCAAAGGGGAGTAAAGAATGGAGGACTTACCAGGACAAAGAATACATTTAACAAGTATGAATAGAAATAAAAATCTTAAAACACTAAAAGGGCTGGGAGTTAGCTCAATAGTAAACCAGCATTGGTTACTCATGCAGAGGACCCAGGTCCAATTCACAACACCTGCATGGGAGCCCACGAGGGCCTCTTCTGACCTCCATGGACACCAGGCATGCATGTGGTACACAGGCAAAACACTCATGCACAGAAAACAATAAAATAATTTTTTAAGACGTAAGAGGTAAGATAGAAAGCTACAGATCAGAAAATCATACAATAACAAACAAATGCATAATCGACTAGAATAAGAAAATCTATACATATTTCAAAGTAAATGAAGATAGGTTAGGACATAAAGCAAGCATCTCAGGAAAACTGATGCAGAAATTCCACCACAAAGAGCCCTTGTAAAAAGTTAGTAGGTTTAAAATGAACAGGCATAAAATGTTGCTTTGCAGGGAGAGGTAAAAATGAACAGATGTATACCCAATTGCATAGATGCAGGAAAGAAATAACAAAAAATTAATCAATGAATGATGATATGTTTCATATATTTTATTCTGAAAATGTTCTTCAGACAAAAATGTATTTTAATACTTTGAAATATAATGAGCCTCCTCTGGGAAAAAAAAGAATTCAAAACACAACTAGCGGAAAATAAAGATGAGTTCACTAATTGTTACATGATGCCATGTTGGTCAGCACCCAAATAGTTATATCAGAGTAATATGTTCATTCTAATGTTTCAGAGCACCAAATGTATTTAAGATCAGACAAAAACATTTTATCAAGAGCTACAGGACAGGAGTTCAAAAATCCCAAGTAGCTGGACAGAGAAGAACAGGGATGGAGGAGATAGAAGATGGACCCTCCTCCTCATGATCTACTTTGGACTCCACCTACTGGATCCCTGTAAAGCATCAGTTTTAAAGGGAAGCTGTAGTGATATATATTAAAGCCTTTGCATCTGGCTTTATAGCGAAATATATTTATAGTAAGGTCTTTGTGTTCATCTTTGTAGTGAAATGCAGTAAGGCCTTTGTGTCTGGCTTTAGTGAAATGTTTTAGCAAGGTCTTTTCTATGTCCGGTTAGTTCAGTAGAGCTGAGAAACGGTTTTGAGACTGCTTGAACCTTGAAGACTTGTTGATTCTCTTTAATGCCTGCACTTGTTGCTATGTGAGAGTTTACAGCTCCACGGACCTTAGTCGTAAGGCACCCCTGGCAAACTTATAGTTCTCACATTTGAAATCAAAAGGGTCTGAGATCCATGGGGGCTGTTTACTCTTTTGGGCTGCAAGTGTAACATGACCTATGGTAGTTGGAACTTTTCCAAGCCCTAATTGATCCTATGTAATTACTGAATAAAAATACTTGGAGCAAGCAAGAAGAGGTCAGTCTGCAAAGGGCTGTTCCCTCTGCTCCTTGATTTCAAGGCTTAGCATCTTGGTGAGATTCACTCTTCTGTGGCACCTCGACATCATTCAATAGGAAGGAATACGATTTCCTGCTAAGAATTAAAAATTCCAAGGGAAAGGAAGGAGAAAAATCACAATTTACCACTCAACATTTAAAACACACACAAAAAAAGAAGGGGAAGCAGAGGTTGCAGTGTTTTGTTGAGGCCCATTAATGGAAAACCATTTCCTCTGTAACTCACGGTTATCTCAGTTTTGTTTTGTTTGTATTCATCTTGGTTTGTGGTTTTTTGAGGCAGAATTTCTCTGTATAGTCCTGGCTGTCCTGAAACTCCATTTGTGAACCAAGCTGGCCACAATCTCAGTGATCTTCCTGTCTCTGCCTTATGCGCGCTGGGATTCAAGGTGAGTACTGCCAGGCTTGCCGTATAGTTTTATCTTTAATATTTCTGCAATTATCTTTAATCTACTCTGATACATGATTTTTGGCTTTGAGAGAGAGGGCAGGGGAGAGATGAGAGACCTAAGTTATATTTCTGACTCTGGGTAGAGACATGACATTCTTAACTGACTAAATATTACAAAGTTATAAATACTATTGTCATTCTCTCCTATAAGAGTTAATCTATCTGTGCCTATCAGTCAGCTGGCCAGTGACCATCCTTGGGGAAAGATGACATACATGAAGCTATGCTAAGAAAATGGGAGGGGCAACCATTCCCTTAATGAGTGCTGTAGGTATAGATCCCTAAGCCTCCCAGTCTGTGCAGTTACAGACCTCACTGCTAAGCCTGCCCCCTTCTCTGAGTTATCCCTGAGGCAGCATGTGTGTTTCACACTCCCTTCTTCAGATACCAGCCAAACTCCACAGTCTACCTCACTTGACACCTGGTAGTGTCACTCTCCCTGATCACCTCCCTGCCGTGCAGCTGCACACAATATTCCCTGATGAACCTCTTGCCCTCTGCCCGAGGCAAGGCTTTCCTTTTTCTTTTCTATCTCCCTCCTCCTGGCAGCTGCTGAGATTTACACTTTGCTTCCCAGTTACTTTTCTCTCCTACTCTCATAAATGGTCCTTAAGTTTCCACCTGAGTACTGTTTTCAGATGCTTTTCATCAAGACTAAGAATCAGCAAACAGGACCCATGTGCCCCAAGTAACACAAAGATAAATGACAGATGCTTAACAAGATGAAAATTCTAATAATGATCGTTACATATTGCACATACGTATTTCACTACCACAGTGTGTGTGACATTACATTAAACAGAGAAAATAAAGTTTAAAACAGAAAATGGCATGCAATTTAACAGTATCCACAAGAGGGAGCCCCTGTATCAGTTACGAATTCAGGACAAACAGCGCAAGTAAAATAAGGCTCAGACTTTCAGTAATGAATCAACCAGTGGCCAGTCCTGCCTATTAATATTGGCAAAGCCCTCAGCACAAGAACACAAGAGAATCCACACATAATAGAATACTTAGAAGCATCACACCCAGCCCAACCCTTACAACTACTGCCTGCACATTCTCCCTATCTTCTTACCCCTGCTCAGATTCATAGTTCTGGGCATTTGCCCTAAAACCCTGGAGACTAGGCACTGCTTATCCCCTAGAGACTGGGCACTGCTTATCCTTAAGCCCACTCAGGCAGAAGTGGAAGGGAGGTCACTGAGCGAACTCAGATTCTATTCTCTCAGTCCTAGTTCCTTATGAGAATTTCCAGGAGGGAAGCTCCTGAGAAGACTGAAGAGGATAGTTGTAAAAGAATCCAGACCCCTTAATTACTGTGAAAAATACTTCAAAGTAATTTAACTTTAAACAAATGCAGCCCCACTTCCTTACTGTTTTTCATTTTTGACTTCTTCTTAGTACTTCTACTAAGTACTTCTTAGTGTGTGAATGTGTTTTTGTCCTGTGTCTCAACTTTCCACCTCCTGACCAGAGCTCTAAGAAAGGAGAAACACTGCTGTATTTGTTTACATGTGACCATCCGCAAGTCACCATATCTTCTGGCTTGGGTAGCTCAGCTAGCTCCTACATTTCTCTCCTATAATCCCTTTTCCTTTAACCTGTTACCAGTATTTTAAACACTTCTTATAAAATGTGGTGAACGAAAATACAGAATCTCTGATCTTAGGCATGTGGTTCCCTCTACACACCCCTTGTCAGGGAGGGCAACTGGTGAGGAACCCTAGGGAAGATGCAAGAACAATGCTGAGGCTGAGGAGTCTCCCTCCCACATCCAGGGGACAGGCTCTGCCTGAAACAGGAGAGGAGCCAGGTGCAGGATGCCCACAGAGCCTCCCTACACTGCATCATTTCCAAACTATAGAAGGCAGAATGGGAAGAGATTACACAAAGAATCCCACAGAGAGCTCAGCTGTCTACCTTTGTAGGAACTAAAGCCTGAGAGCCTTTGCCTGCCCAGCCTACCCACCTGGGATGCCAGCCCACCAACATTTCCTCAGAGAACCTGACCCTAATCTGGTCCATGAAGGAAATTTCAAAAGGAGATGCCCCTGCATTGGCAGAAGGATATTACTTTTTAAAAGCCCTGAAGAACAATTTCATTAATATTAACATGGGGATCCTCACCACAACAGTATTTTCACGGAGCAGATGAAAATTGTGAAACCAGTTCATCATGAGATGAAGCAATTAAAGCAACTAGTGAATGTAAATGACAGCAAAGCAGAAACAAAATATCACAGGAAGAAATGTGAAAGAGGAGACGAAACATGCGCTGGCAGGACTAGTAAAGGGAAAATCAAAACCCCACAGAAATGAAGACGCAATGCACAGTAGCACAGATGGGAGCATGGAAAGGAGTGGAGCACGGCAAACAGGAAGGGGCATGTGGAAAATGAGAATCACGTGAAAAATAGATCACAAAAGCTGAAAAAGGAGAAACACAGGAAATGTATGTGACACAGGAGAAGGTGAACTGACACAATGAAACAAAATACCCCAAAGGCATAATTGAAGAAAATGACACTCAAATTAACAAATAGGAATGTAAACATGTAGATTTTATTTCATTTTAAGTAGGCCTTTTTGGGTAGATGTGTGACTAACCTACATCGCTGAATGACTCCAATATGCACATGTGTTTGGACTATTGTAATTTTGCAGAGAACACCTGCATACTGCAGGTCATGAGTCAAAAGAACTAAGCAATTTCAGGACATAGAGGTGGATAAAGGTTGTTGGATATTTTGTGCCTCTATTTTTAGAATGTAACAAGTGAGTTAGCAACACAATCTAAAGGTTCACACAGTATTATCTTCATGTGTTCAATTATTTTTGTCTCCTCTAATATCCAGTGTTTCATAGCACACACTTTGGAAAGCAATATTAGTTAAAAGTATAATGTAGATATAAACAAACGAAACAGTTTATGATACTTTAATTATTTAAATTGAGCTTGTCTATAGATGCATTTAATTCTTGGCATAAGATTAGATGCAGAATTATCTAATACTTATATTATTTTCTGCATGTATTGATTCATACACATTAAATTCATGAAACCCGACTGTTTTTCTTTTTATCATTACTGTGCATGTGAATAAGTGTGTGTAATGTGTAAGTGGCGTATACACACGTGGGGAGAATGGAAAATGGTGATGTATGTGAAGGCCAGAGGAGGGCATCAGGTGACCACTGCCATCACTCTCCACCTTATTCATTTGCAACAGGATCTCTCACTAAGCCTGGAACTAGATTGGCTGTCAAAAGTCCCAGAAACTATCCTATCTCCAACTCCCATGGAACTGGGTTTAGTTAAAGGCAAATGTATGACTATATCTTGCTTTTTACATGAGTGATAGGATTTGAACTCGGGCCCTTGTGCTAGAGTAGGAAGTGTTCCTATTTGCTGAGCCAACTGTCCAGATCCCTTGATTAATCTTTTCTAATTTATCTTTTCAAGGGTTAGACCAAGAGTTGTTATTACCCGAAAATCATTGTCAGCACTAAGACTTAGTATTAGTATGGCAGAATGTTTGCCTAGCACCCTTAAGGTCCTTGGTTCAACACTGAAAAAGTTTATTTTTTTCTTGACATAATCTCTGGTAGAAATGCCTTGAATTTCCATCCCAAATTATTTAAGTGACCCGCACACATGCTTCCTTTCTATTTTAATTACAAAACACAGAGGTATAGGGTAGGATAGCTTGTAATTCAAAAATAAAAGAAAGGTTGGTATTTCATTAAGAAAGACAAAATCACACACACTCATTTCCCTGTGAGAACTTGCCAGAAGTTACCTGCATCCACCTGCTCTGCAACAGATTCAGCTGTCATCTTCTGCTATAGAGCTTTGACTTATTTCCCTTTCCACTAAAATACGGTAGCCATATACAAAGTCTAATAGAGTAATAAAGACTTAGAGGTGTTTCCAAATTCCAAGCAATACTAAGTGATGTGCTTCTAGCATAGTATGTAAGGTAAATGATGTATACTTTGACATGGTCCCAGATACTGAGTCCAAGAAATTTAACAGCTTTAATAGACCTTGAAATGACTTGTGGTTTGTCCTTTATCCTCTGGAAGACTTACACTTTACTAGTTGTTTTCAGTACATCAAATCCAATTAGGTTAACAGTATTGAAGCACAGCATGGCATTCTATGTGCTAATAAAATGATACCACCTCAGAATTGTTGTTCCTAGAGGCCAAATAATTGTTTGTAGTGGAGGGATCTCCTGTGCATTGCCTGATGTTAAAAGGTGTTACAGGTCATACTCTAGAGATAGCAGAAGCATTTTCTACTTTAGTACCTGTAATCAAAAATGTCTGCAGATATGGCTCACTGTCTACAACAGCATGTTAAGGCAAAGATTGGGGTGGGGAGACTTAAACAATACTGAGAAAAGATAATTTCAGTGGGCTGGTACTTGACAACCTGAGCTCAAACCCCAAGAACCCAGGTAGTAGGAGAGAACTGACTCCAGCAAGCTATTCTCTGGCCTCCATGAGCCTGCAATGCTGTGCAGACACTCAAAATAAGAAAGTAAAATATAGTAAAAAAAATTTAAAGAACAAGAAATAAAAGTTGTTGATGCTGTGATTATACTCTGTAGAAAACCAAACCAACGTGTCTTGTTAAATAACAGTTAAAGTAAACATATGCAAAATCAATAACTGTATAAATGTCTAAGAGGGGACAACAGAGTTCCATCTCTGGAGGATATATAGTCAGGATGTAAAGAGTCTGAATGTTTCTATTCCCCCTGAGCAGCTCAATAACTTTCAGAACTCTCAGGATGGATTGGGGTGACCAGACACATTCTACAATCCTAGTCCTTCTTCATTGATAATGACTCTGAGTCCATGAACTGGCCTTAATTTTGGATGTGATAAAAAGTTAAGAATCCCCATTATATAAAAGATTCAGATATGGCTTTTGTATGAGTGCTATAATTTTTCCACTTACTCAGTCCACTTCCTGCAACCTATTTGGGAAACTGGGACAACTTTGCTTTTAAAAATTGACGTGATTTTTTTATCTAAGATCAGAGTGGGCAGACAGAGAGCATTTCGCACAATGTGTTTTCAGTAGATCTTTTGTGAATTTATTTTTGAAGAGTAAGGTTTACTCTAAGAAAACATTTTTATATGGGACTTTTGTTCCAAAGGCCCTCTATGTTAGTTCTATTTATTAAACATTTATACTTTAACCACTGAGAAAGAAAACCCATTACGACTCCTGTTCTGCTAAAAGACTGTTCTAGAAATAATGGAAATGATACAAAATTAAAGCCTAATAATTTGTAAGTTTGTATGATGTAAATACTACAATAACATTTAAAAATTGGCAAATGCAAAAAAGTGTAAATGTCAGAAGATCAGAGAGATAAACATGCAATTATAAACTACTCCCCCAATACATGGCAAATATAAAAATAAACAAGACCAGTCTGTTCTTGGGCTCAGTGAACTCATCTTTTAGCAAATACAAGGTTAGTCTTTAGCAAATGAGACACTACAGAGCTTTTCTCCACCAGGAATTCAGTACTGCCAAAGTCCAAACACCACCAGCTACAGAATGCAAACTGTAACCCTATTCCAACCCAGAGACTACTTTTGCCAGTAGAAGTTGATTGAAATATAATGTGTGTGTGTGTGTGTGTGTGTGTATTTTCTAGGTCCACTTTCTTGGAGCAACAAGTATTAAGCAACTGTAACAGACTGAATAGAACTGAGGCTGAAAATATTTACTGCCTTTCAGTTTATAGAAAACATTTGCTGACCTCTTAGACTATAACATGACTGACTGTTCAAGCACTGTGTATTACTGTCGTGCTCTGCAGTGCCTGTATGTATGAAATATAGCTTTGCTTTGCTGTTCTTTGTAGATACCCTAAAACAAATACAATGGATAGGAGTAAAATTAATTCCTGTGAAGCAAAACTCAGCTTCAGAAATTACTTAAGTCCAATCTTGCCTGTGTGGATTTTGAAAAAGAATCTAAAGTATCATATTATTCAAACTTACCATTTCATTATGTGGCTGTGTTGTTTATTATACAGAAAATATTTGCTGTTCCCCTAGGAACATGTCTAAATTTCCTTTCCTTATTGACATTAGTACTAGCATATTTGGCATTTAGCAAGTCAGCTGCTTTACCCAGTGTAAAGTAGAGGTGAGCTAAGTCACCTCAGGACAATCACTTTGAGACCTTGAGACTGACTAGTTATTTTCTTTATTCTATAATTTACACAATGTGAATAAAGTCACCAATTTCAACCTTCAGAAAAAGATGACTAGAGATTAGCTATAGCTCACTAATAAAAACACACAGAATGAATTTGAAATAAGTGTGATTTGTGAAACCATAGAGATCTTGACATTGTTTTTAATATATAAGCAAATCTATCCAGACAGTAGGATACAGATCCCTCATTTAGAGACATCAAAAATACCTTCTAAGTGTTACATTTACAAAATGCTAGGAATGCAATGACAAAGCATACACAGAGAATGTCTCCTGTGAAAATGGTAGATACGTGCTTTCCTTTATTCCCCTCAAATAAAAAAATAGTCATTGTATATAATAAATGCAATTATAAGAAGACTCTCAGGTTGAAGACTGACTGTCTAGAGATATTAATTACTCAAGAGACTACATGATAGTGACTCTTGAGCTTTATTTTTGCTTCCTTTATCCAATCCTTGGAGCTAAAATCTGAGGGTAAAGAGATCTAGGGCATTGGTCTCCAGCAAGAAGCATGGATTCCCATCCCTGGGATGACTGGTGCAACAGTGGTGGTTGAGATTTCCATCTTTACCCATCTTTACCAGTATTGCTGCACTCATCTCTTTCTTTGCTTCTTATAAGGGAGCAAAAGAGGAAGCTTCCTAGCAAAGTCAGGACTTTCTGCATAGTCCAGAGGGAGATAGTCCAGCACACTCTTCTCTGGTGTGTGAGTATAGTGGAAATTAGTAACATGTCACTCCCATCTTTCTGAAAGATAGGTATCAGTGGTGGTCTAGAGTAGGACCAGAGTACCTATAGGGTCTCTGTCTGTAGGTTATCTGGCCCCACTCAACAAGGAGTCTCTTTCACCTTAGGTATTAATAACAGTCAACAGGGATACTGGGGTTTCTACTTTATCTGTTATTATTAAAGCATCACTTATACCCTAAGAACCTTCAGTCTTGTAAAAGCCTGAAGCTCAATTAGAAAGAGGTTCAAGTAAGCAATAGTTGAGAGCTAGGCATGCAAGATGATCGTCACAAGTTTGAGACCACCCTGATATACACAGGGAGTTAGGAAATTCCAGATTAGCCAATGCTGAATAGAGACCTTTGCCGACATACATACACATACAGAGAGAAAGAGAGAGAGAGAGAGAGAGAAAGAGAGAGAGAAAGGAACAGAGAAAGAGTGAGAGAAGGAGGAGGAGGAAGGGGAGGAGGAGGAGAAGGGGGAGGAGAGATTTCCATTTTCTTTCTTTCTTTCTTCTGAGTCAGGGTTTTTCTGAATAGCCTGGCTGTCCTGGAACCTGCTCTGTAGACCTGGTTGGCCTCAAGCTCAGATCCACCACCTACCTCTGACTCCCAAGTGCTGGGATTAAAGGTGTGTACCACTACCTGGCAAGAGGAAAGATTTTTTAATACCAAAAATCAAAGGATTTCACAACAGAGCCCAAAGCCAACAAAAAACAGGGAATTAAAGAAGCGCTTGTTATTACACCTAAATCTGAAATTTTAGGTGAAATGCATCAGCTACATAAAGGGTGCAAGATGAAGGTCATTTAAATATCCCTGTGACTAGTAAGGAAATTAACATTTGGAAGGAGAGGACAAAAAAAAATTCTGAAGCAGAAATCAGAATGATCAGACTAGCAATTTTTAACATACATATGAAAAAATTCAAATCAATTCTAGAAATCAGGAGGCAGAGACAGGAATATTGGTATGAATTCGGGGCCAGTTAACTTGCAGACAGAGACCCTGTCTCAACACCATCTAAACCACAATCAGTTCTAGATATTTTTTTTTCCAAAATCCCCCAGAACTTCCAAATTTATTTTATGAATCCAAAAGACTTCTGAAGTCAAAACTGAATACACAGAAAATTAAGAGAAATGGCATCTCTTATGAATCGAAATAAAAGTTCTCACAAACAATACTAAGTAGAAATCAGAAATACATTGCATGAATTATGTATAATTATCAAGTAAAATTTGTCCTGGGATGCAAGGTTGGCTCAAAACTCGAAATTATAAAAAGTGTAAACTACTACATTAAGGCTTTAACAAAGGAATATTTCACAAAATTTACCAGTCACCATTGAATAAAAGTTCTCAGGCAAAGAAGCCTCATGTGGAGCCATCCCAGCCTTGGTAAGCAACATTTTCAAAAACCTACAGCATCAGTAGAAGATTGAAAATTTTCCCTCTAAAATAAGAATATTAATTTTCATCATTTGTTTTAAATGAGGTCTTACTACATAGCCGTAGCTAGCTTAATGTGTACTACTTAATATATGCTGGCCTCAAATTTGAGGCAATTCTCCTGCCTCACTTTCAGTGATGACAATACAGACATAAAGCACTATCCCAGCCACCACTTTCACTTTTCTTATTCAACAATCCAGACATTCTAACCAGTTTAGTCAAGGAGGAAAAAGAAAATTAATGACAGTAAAAATATTTTAAAAGACAAAACTGTTAGTATTTTCAGAAGACACAATAGTCCAAAGAGTCCAAATGATAAGTTCAACAAGAAATAACGTCACTAAGTTCACAACATACAGGATAAAATATAAAATTTATTATGCTTCTACTTATTAGAAGGACCCTAACATGGACCCTAAAATTTAAAGTACAATGCTACTTAAATAATCCCTTCAAAAGACAAAAGAAACATTTCTGTGTGAGTGTAAAAAACTTGTACATAGCTTTCATGCTGGAGGTCTAAGACTCTAATGGAAAACTACTATAAAGATTGCCTAAGTTTGCTATCTGTTGCTGTAATAAAGAAACCACAAAAAATACAACTTGGGGGATAAAAGTGGATTATTTTGCTTTCTGGCTTACAGTCTACAATGAAGGGAAATCTGGGAAAAGCTCTTGCTTTTCATGGCTTGTTCTGCTTGCTTCGTGGCTTTGTTCTGCCACCTGGCACCACCTGCTGAAGAATAGCACAATCAGTGAGCTGCACCTTCCCATCATAGTCATTAACCAAAAACATCGCCCCAGACTTGACTTAGACCTGTCCAACGAAGGCATTTTCTCAATTGAAATGCTCTCTTCTCCATTCACAATAAATTAAAATATATGTATAATAATTAGTATGAACTTAACCCAAGAAGATAAAAGACCTCAACAACAAAAAGTTTAAATACCAAATAAAGAAACTGATGAATATAGTAGAAGATAGAAATTCCTCCCATGCTCACAGATCAGCAGAATTAGTACTATGAAAATGGCTATATTACCAAAAGCAATCTAACAGATATAATCAAATCCTTTCTCAAAATTCAAATAACCATTTTCACAGAAACAATAGATCAATAAGCACAAAAGACTCTGGAGAGCCAAAGTCATACTGAGCAAAAGAACAAAGTGAGAACAAACAAACAAATCACAGTTACTGATTTCAAGTTATAGATAGAGTCATGCAAATGCAAACAGTAGTGTACGGGCACAAAAAATGGACACATGAATGAAACAGAGGGCCAAGAAATAAATCCATATAGCTACCACCACTAGATTTTTAATCAAACTGAAAAACATACAGTGGTCAATACTTTTCAACAAAGTGTGCTGAAAAAATTGGGTAACTATGTGCCAAGGAATGAAATTTAACCCTTTTAACTTGGCCTTCACAAGAAATGTATTCACAATAGAGTAAAGAAGACTGTAACTTTGAAATTTCCAGAAGACTACACATGGGAATGCGGGAAATCAGAAACCTCCTGGACAGCAGGAAACACAATTAACTGTTAATCACAATTAACACAATTAATCGCCCTACAGAATGGGAGAAAATCTTTGTCACTTTCACATATGACAGAAGATGAGCTGCTAGACTATATAAGGAACTCAAAAAGGAAATTCAAAACTCCACAACAACCAAACAATAAGTTAATGAATCAGCTCTTGCTCAAAAGACAAGGCATACTTTCAAGGTTTCTCAACAACCATATTCACCAAGGAAATTCAAATTAAAGCTACGCTGGGAGTCCATCTCTCCCCATACACAATGCCTAACTATCAAGATGAGAAATCACAAACGTTAGTATGGCTGAAGAGAAAGTGAAGCCTACCATACTGCTAGTGTGAATGTAGTACTAAAGTCAGTTGGAGTTCCACACAAAACCAAAAGTAGTATAGTACAACAATATGACTGAGCTATGTCACTCCTGGACATACACTCAAAGCATTCTGGACCACAGTGTATACGAGTCCATCCATGAATATTGAAGTATTATCTGCAAGAGTCAAGTTATGGGATCAGCCCAAGTATTGTCAACAGATGGATAGATAAAGATAATGTGGTATCAGAAAATGGAGATATTTAAAGTCAGGAAGTTTACTAAGAAAGCAGTATTCAATTGTGTTACAGTTGTGTTGTAGGCCGATCCAGTTGCCTGAGCTACACTAAGTAGTTCTTTTCTGTCTTAAATATGAAACCTTGGAGACCTATCTAATAAAGATCTTAGCTAATGTGGTAGTTTCAAAATGCTTGGCCACATTTTGGCAAGGCATCAAGACCACATCACTTGAATGAAAAGCAAACACACTACATGAGAAAGTTTTTACTTACATTGTATCATAACTACAGCCGATAACAAACCAAAAGCCAGACAGCTGTTTTTAATTATCATAAGTTTCATCATAATTCTTTGCTACTGTTTAAGGAGCTCTGAACGTCACACCAGGCAACATTAACTATGAGATTAGGTTCACCAAATTCACCTTGTAGTTGAAGGAATCTAAGTGGAACTACACAGCTGTCACACAGTATGCAAACAGAACTTACACTTGACTCTGATCTGCTCAACTGCTACATAATTTCATTGTGTATAACGTGCAAGAGTATTAAAAATAAAACAAAAGAGCACATTAAGGCTGATATTGAACAATTTGTGTGCTTTTAAGGAACATGACTATGAAAATAGAATTTCCTCTTTTTTTTTTTCTTTGCCACAAACCACATTTTTACCAATCTTTGTGAAAAAGCTACCAAAAAAAACCCCTACTTACTCTTTACCTCCCAAGCACTCCATCTGCTCAGATACTATGCTATGCCTAACTTGAGGGTCCCGTCAGACATCACTTAAAAACTCCTACTTTGCAGCATCCCTTTCAAGCACTTCAGTGAGATCAGTATTTTATCAAGTATTTATGAAAAACATCAGAAATATTTTCAAAGCATTTCCATCGTATTCTGAATTTGCTTCTCTTTTTAGCTTCCTTTTTCACTATAAAGTTTCAGATCTGAAACATTGCTGATAAAGTCATTTATGGGCAAAAAGTTTTGCACAAAAAACTAAACAAATTTTTAATTCAACAGACACACACACACACACACATGCTTTGGAAAATATGATCTGAGAATCCCAATGTCAATCTGAACTTATTGACCAAGGGATATCAGTTTCATGCTTGTCCCTTTTTTGTTGACTTCACTTCTTTTTATCTCCTCCTTCGGGTTACTATTTAAGCAAACATGCATTGAGAAAATTGGCTTGATGCTATCATAGGTCTAAGTATGTTTATGTCATCAGTAGCATGTAGGTAGAATACTTGCTGAGCAGCACTTCTCAACCTGTGGGCTGTGTCCCCTTTGGGGATTCAAATGACTCTCTCACAGGGTCACCTAAGATCATCTGGATGTCAGATACTTACATTACTATTCATAACAGTAGAAAAATTATTGTTATGAAGTAGCAACAGATATAAATTTTATGATTGGGGGGTCACCAAAACATGAGGAACTATATTAATGGGTCTCATCATTTAAAAGGTTGAGAATTCCCACTCTAGAGACTTATGTGAAGGCATGTCCCTCCATAGCAGACAAGAACTAGGCAATAGTAAAGGAAGCATTAAATAAAAACAATCACCCAGGGTAATTATTACTATTTAAGACATTATGGGAAGACCTAAACACCTCAGTGAAAATGACCCCAAAAGGTTCGTATTTGAATACTTGGGGGGAACTGTTTGTGAAGAATTAGGAGGTGTGGCCTTGTTGCATGAGGTGTCTTTAGGGCTAGGCTTAGATTTCAAAGGTCCAGGGCAACCCACAGTTTCCCTCTCTGTCTCCTGCTGTCAGATGTAAACTCTCAACTATTGCTCCAGTGCCATGCCTGCCTGCCCACTGCCACGCTCCCTGCATGAACATGCCCTCTGAAACTGAAACCCCACAGAACCGTTTTCTTCTGGAAGTTGCCTTGTTCATAGCACCTTATCACTTCGATATAAAAGTAACTAGGAACCTCTTATGACCCAAATCATAATTTCATCCAAAGCATTTACTAGTACTGAAAGTTTGGTCTAGCCCTTTTATGGTGTGTATTACATTTAAACTGAAAACATTTATTTCATTACATCATGATGCAGTCTCATCCCTTTTTGATATTCTTTTATTTGTTTCAGGACACTTGAACTATAAGAAAAATAAAAGTGAATCCCATTAAAAAAGTAGCATCAAAGAAGGACTCCTCGTGGTCAAACAAAATCAGTGTACCTGCAAAGAATAAGCAGTTAAAACACCTTAGGAAGCCAGGCAGTGATGGTACATGTCTTCAATTCCAGTACTCAGGAGGCAGAGGCAGGCAGATCTCTGTGAGTTTAAGGCCTGCCTGGTCTACAGAGTGAGTTCCAGGACAGCCAGAGTTACAACAGAGAAACCTTGTCTCGAAAAACCAAAATAGAAAAAAAAAAAAAAAAAAGAAAGAAAGAAAGAAAGAAAGAAAGAAAGAAAGAAAGAAAGAAGGGAGGGAGGGAGGGAGGGAGGGAGGGAGGGAGGGAGGGAAGAAAGAGAAAGAAAACCCTTAGGATTCTTTCCTTTATTATCTTTTCAATATATATAAACAAATTTTCTGTATTTTAAATGAACAAACAAGAAAACTATGCAGGAGTATAAGATTAAAGAGAATACAGAAACTAGAAATAACTCTTATTATACACATTTTCTTGGAGCAATTGTTTTAAGTGAGCTACTCAGGACAAGCAACATCCTTTGTGCAAAATTCTCCCTAAACTACTGATCTTAAAGCCTTAGAAACTTAATGCTCTGCAAACATTTTTTTCCTTATGGCAGGTTACCTTCTTCGAGGGAAAAGGGAACAGAAAATAGTAACATGACAATTGATAAAGAAAAGGCTATATTGTGTTTAGCAATTACTTTTCATGTTGTTTAAAAATGGCCTCCCAGAGTTTCTCAGAGAGATTCAGAAGTTAATGCTCAGAAACATTAAAATAATAATCATTCAAAAGGAATAATGATGACCCTGAATAGAACCAAAATATTATGTGGTAAAGATTTATCACATTTTACATGATAGTTTTATCATTCATTAGCTATAATTATAGTGCACATATTTCCTCGAAGCACTCAAGAGTCAGAGGCAGAGGCAGAGGTAGAAGCAGATGGATCTCTATAAGTCTGAGGCCAGCCCAGTCTACAAAAGAGTTCTAGGACAGTCAGGGCTACAAAATGGAGAGACATCAAAATTGAGTATCTAGCTGTATGTGGTGGTGCATGCTTGTAGTAACAGGGAAGGCACAAAGATTAAACAAAACTAGACATAAAGTACAAACTTTAACCACAAGTATTTATTCTTCATACTCTTAAAACTTAAAATTTAACCACAAGTATTTATTCTTCTTACTCTTAAACCCCCCCCTCTCCCTCTCCCTCTCTCTCTCTCTCTCATATCCAATAACAACAGCTAAAACTTCCCTGTGACAAATTCTGTTTTCTCCATTTAAAGTTAATCACCTCCAACCTTCATGTTCCCTCAAAACCTCCAGGTGAGAAATATTATCTCTCTCCCCAATCTACTTTGTTTTTCTACAGAACAATAGGAAACTGTGCTGTTCCAAATTCCCCTTTCTACCTCTGCTGACTCTCACAATCCTTTTATTCTCACACCTGTAGAAATTTTACATGCTTCTCATATTTCATATTTTGGTTTTGCCTGCTTACTAACTATATTGCATTACTTTAATCTCCTCCTAGGGATTAACTCATCCAAAGTGACTTTCCTCAAGTTAACAAAAAACAAAAACACAACAGAACAAAGCACACAAGCCTGTCAACTGCCTCACTATTCAGTTCTCTTCAAATATGAAACTCCAGGGGTGATTTCAGTTGATAAAATGAGTTCTGGTGATTTTCCTGTTATGCTACAGTAAAGGATTTTAGTGTTTATTTTTGCTTTGAAACAGAGTCTCTTGTACCCGAGGCTGCCTGTGAATTGCTATGGAGCCTGAGAATGACCTTGAACTTCTGATTCTGTGGCCTTTACCTGCCAGAGCTCAGATGACAGAGTTGTGGCACCAAGCCCAGTCTATGCTCTGCTGGGAACTGAACTTGGGCAGCTGTAGCCAATAAGCTAGGGTTCCATCCCAGGTCTCTAAGTTAGATATCACATCACTTATGAGCACATAGCATACTAAGACTTCTAATTACTTACTGGGATTACAACATATTTGCTATTCTTTTGCCACTTAAATCTCCAGTTTTTTCTTCTATACTTCTCTGAGATAGACAAACAATTACAATTTTTGTTTGAGGATGTTTTCATATTTGTGAAAGTTAATTAACTTACTGGACAGAGAAGTTGTGTTTTCTTTCATTCTTTTTTTTTAATATACTTGAATCACGGAAGAAGGGATGGAGATATGACTCAGAGTGCTAGCTAATCTTGTAAGAGGCTGTTATTCTCAGCACCACATAAAGTCCCAAGAGGTGGCATAGTCTTGCAATCCCATAACTACCGGAGCTGAAAACCAGTGGATCAGAATTATGAGGTTGTCCATGGATATACTTAGTTCAAGGCCAGCCTGAGCAACATGACACACTGCCTCAGAGGAAGAGATTGTTTAAAATCGGGGGAAAGCAAAACAAAACAAAATACTGAATTCACTCAATATCTAAGAAACTATGAATAATAAACATAAAAATATTAAAAAACAAACAGCATTAAAGGTAGGATTAGTTTTAGTAGTTGTTTACCATTGATGAAATCACTATGAGTCACTGCACCATTTGCTGTAAAGCTCTAGATAATAATCAAAAAGGGATTTATAAGTTCAACATCCATTCTGTATTCAAATGTGCGGGGGTCCTGGCGGTCCAGCTCTGGCCCCCGCGAAAAATGGGGGTTCTTTCTTCCACGAAGGATGGGTAAACCCCAAAGAAACACGAGACAGTCTTGGTGGCTGTTGAAACCGCACGAGGCCTTTTTATTAAATGAACTTGGCGCACGTGGCGGCTTGGGACGGGCGCGGCGGCTTGGGGGCGGCCGCCGCGCACAGGCAGGAGATGTGGGCCAGAGGCGAGAGGGCAAGAGCAAGAGAGAGAGAGCAAGAGAGAGAGCGACCCCCGTCCAGGGCTTTTTATATGGTCCCCCGGAGCCCTGGTCTTGGGCTATTTTGATTGGTTCCTCAGTCGGTCAGGTGTGGGAGGAGCCGCCTGCACCTGAGACGCAATGGTGCCTGGGTATTCTGGGGAAGAAAGAATCCCTGCTGAGTGGTGTGGAAAAGCTGCTAATAACTACTAACTTAGGGGAATTTTCTGGGTTTTATATTTCTTAAGTCTTTGCAATAAACCTGGGTTGCTTTATTGCAATTTACTTCTGGATAGCATGGGTGTGTTCCATTCCAGCCCACAGTAGCCAGCTCAGGGATTGATTTTGCTATTACTATTGGCTTATACAGATCTTATTATTGATGAGAGAACATATGCCACCGTACAGTGAAGACAAAAAAGGAGAAAGGCAGTTAGGGAATTCCAGTTCCCGGCAGTGAATTCGCTTCAGGAACCTTGTCAAGCTAAAGCATTTCATAGCCTGGGAAACCTGGGCCCCAACACAAATGCATGGCTTCCTTCAGACATTCAATGCAATTTCAATCCCATATTCTATGCTAATTAGCTCTTGTCTCTCTTTATCTCTCTGCCAGTGCTGTACAGCACCATAATGATATTTTTGTAGAAGGAAAAAAATCCCACAAGATTCAAAATAATTAAGTAGCAGCTGAGCACGTTACATATATATATATATATATATATATATATATATATATATATATATTGCAAAGAGTAATTAATCCCCAAAAGTCAATGTGACACTACCAAAATTTAGAGCATGGAAGCCTTGCTGGTACAGTGTTTGCACTCAAAGGACTGGCTTGTGCATTTAGGCTAGCATGTTTAAGTCTGTATATATACTGCACACTCAGCGTAATAAACATTTCATCCTGAAGATGAGAAGAAAATTCTTGATTTCCACTCCCAACTCTGTTCTACTAGTCTTATACATTCTAGGACGCGGACCCAGGTTGTCAAGCCAAATACAGAGGGATCAGGCTGTCCTCTGTCTCTCCATGTTCACCTTGCAGAACATTCCTCCCTTGGTGTGACAGTGTTGGTCACAACTGACGATTTCTTAAACCTCCCAAGCCCTCAGGCCTTTCTCTAGGCTGGGAAAACATCTCTGAAGATTGTTCCCTCATTATCCAGCTGCCATCACTGTAACCTTCCCTGTAACCCACCTGTAAATAGACTTTAGTCTTCAACTGTCTTGTTTACTTGCTAACTATGTATCTTCCTCCAAATAACACATGAAATAAAATATTTTACTATTGTTTTTCCATGTCCTGGGATTATAGACATGTGGCACCAGACCCGGGTTCTTCACTGCTGTTATCTTAGGACTCTGTGTACTCCACGCCAACAATATTTATTTTAGAACTGGCATAGTAACATAAAGTCAAGCTAAAATTTTCTGTTTCAGTAGTGTAAGTCTGATCTACAACAACATTGGGAAAACATCCACAACAGCAATAGGAATTTTGTGCATACTTGTATAATACACAATGATTACTAAAAGTTTCTGCTGTTGCTTCAGTAATCATCTCAACTTCAGCTCGGAGCCGATTCCCTCCACAACCCATAAACACATTAATTCTTAGATATTCCCCTTTGAGGTATCAAGAGTCAGATTGGCTGTAACTCCAGGTGTGGACCACAGGAGGTATACTGTGAAGATCATTGAGGCAGAGGACAAGATTTTGTAGAAGAGGTACTTAGCTTTTACTTAATAACATCTGAAGGCTTGCCAACAAAGTTTCTTTAAGAACAAGAAAGTTAGCCAGGTATGCTGCAATACATCTTAGTCCCAGCACTCGGGAGGCAAAGGCAGATAGGTATCTGAGTTTGAGGCCAGACTGGACTACTGTGCAAATTCTAGCACAAGGGCTACACAGAGAAACTTTCTATAAATAAATAAATAAATAAATAAATAAATAAATAAATAAATAAATAAAGTTAATTGATAGTTAAAAATAGACCATAGCATTAATAAGAACACAAAACTTCTTACACAAAGAACCACTGGAAATTAAGGAAGGCTGAGAGGAGAAATATTCTTCTCCAGGGAATAATATACCAATTGGTTATCCAATATCAAATGGGCAGCTGCGAAAGCATGCTTACATGTAATATTATACTGACTGAGATGGTTATATTTAAGAATATATATGTATATTCATATACGTATGTACATGTAACAACGATTAATAAAAAAGAAGCCATGAATTTAGAAGAGAGCAAGGAGGGAGTATATGGAAAGTTTCAGAGAAAAGAAGAAGGAGAAATGTTGTGATTCTATTATACGTTTAAAGCATAAAGCATATATATATATACATATATATATATATATATATATATATATATATATATATATATATTCCATTCAAAATTAGAAGGAACCTGGTTAACTAAAGCAGGAAGGGTCCATAATACTGCAAACACAAATAAATTTATCCTATCGCAGAATCAGTAGGATGTATTCTTCTGAGGCAGATTAGTTTGAATGTTCTGTACTGTTAGCTTTCAAGGTGTAACAACACAGCCTATGCTGCAATGTGTGCCTTGTTCCTAAAACCGCCTCCAGTGAAATGATGCAGTCAGCCTTAAGCTATGTTGCCCAATATCAGATAATACAACAGAAACCACATAAGTACTCACTCCACTGACTGTATCTTCTTCTATCTTATTTATTCTAAATTTTTCACATTTTTAAATGCATCCTCCCTTCATCCATAAGCTTATATTTCCCTTTTTTATTTTCAAATGAAGCATTCTTACTAGTAAATGCACTTCTAAAACCAAGTGCATAATACATGCCTTTTTGTTGAGAATACTGTCCTATTGCTTATTATCTTATAATTGGGACATCAGTCTTGGGAAACACTTACATGCCAGTATTATTTAAAATATATATATATATTACACACGTGTGTATATCTTTGACATGCATCCCTGGTTCCCATGGAGGCTGAAAGAGGGCATCAAATCAATTGAAATTAGAATCACAGATGGCTATGAGCTGCCATATGGGAGCTGAGACCAAACCCAGATCCTCTGCAAAAGCAGTAAGTTCTCTTAACCACTGACCCACCTCTCCAGGCTACTTTAATATTATTTTTAATGTGAACACAAAGATATTAAAATCTTAACATTAAAAAACAATGCCTGTAGTACAAAATCTCAATTTCTCCTTTCTCTTTCCAGATCTTTCCCTCAGTTCCCTAATCTCCAAAAGCCTCTCAATGTGTGTTATTGTCAATCCCAGAAAGGACATGAAATTGTTAAGGTGAACTTTCTAGAGTCACAAACACATTCCTCTGGCTCTAGTGTAATCATTTTACCACTAAAAATGACTGGTGGAAAAAAAGGTTCATTAAATTTCCTTTCCAAGTCTTTGCAAAATAGACTTTGTTTACTCAGAGTAACATGGTATACAGGTCAGTTTTGAAGTTGAATGGCCAAACTAGAGCCAGAAGAAAAACCAGGCTTCGGTTCTGAGAAATGTCCCATTAGGCCAACTCACCTGTCTTGTCCTAAACCAGGAATGTGTATGTCCAGCACACAGAGCTGTGAGCATGGCAAAAACCAGTAAGGAAGAAAATCTGCAAGTCTCAGAATCTCAGTGAACCCAATACCTGCAAACATGATGAGTTCCTTTCTACTGGAGAGGGGTCTGTGCACAATATGGGTACTGGGAATCAGAGAATCACAAATCCGGAGAGCCAGTGAAGTGACAAATAACATGCAGCCCATCTCTGCAGCCTCTTCTCTGCAGTCTCCTACCTTGTTCAGCTCACATGAAGCAGCAGCAGAGGTTTTTTGGCCTTCCCTTACTATGCACTGTGTCAGTGAGCCCAGTTCCATGTAATTGTGGGAATTAATGAAAACAAAACCACAACAGAGGCTTACCTTCCAAGAGCGATCCCAGTTCATATTTTCCACTGAAAAAGTGTGGCAAGGAAAACACCAGTGCTCCCAGGCCTATCACAAAGGAAGCAAATGCAAGCCAGCGAGGTTTGTGTCCTCTCTCACCAAAGAACGATACAAATAAAGACAACAAACAAAAGGCGATGTCGTAGCTTGATGATATCAAGCCAGTCAGTGAACTCTTCATTTCATAGCGTTTCTCGATGGTGGAAATGCTAACATTTACTAGGCCATTTACTACGATACCTAAAAAAAGAACAAATTCACTGTTATAGTTTCATATACATACATGCATGCATACATACATACATACATATGTATACATATATGTGTATATATATATACGCATAATATTATATACATACACATAATATTAGCAATGAAAAGTACTAGGGTTTGTTCCATTATTTCTTTTGCTATTTTTAAAAGAGCCAATATAAAAAGTCTCTGAAGTCTTAAAGTTAGGCAGTCCAAACACATTTCCTTCAAAATCATTTTACTTTTTATATTTTAAAATTGCATGTTTTTAGGCATTCAACAAAAGTGTGTTTATTACATACTAAAGTACAGTTATTTGTCTAAATTCAGTGTTATTTTATTGACAAACAAAAATCAAACTGGTAAAGTCCCATGATACCAATTTGTTAAAGAGTTAAGTTCTGCACACTCCAGAAAATTTCTGGAAAGACTAGAGCAACTCCAAGTGTTTACACACGATGCTACAGTAAGGTTCAAGAACCTGCTGAGTCTTCGTCCTGTTTATCTGTAACTACTGTTCTTCCTGAGCTAGTTTTAAGAAGCAGATATTGAGCTCTTGAGGCTTCTTCTTTTTTTCTAACACCTTCACAACTACTAAATATCCACAAATATCCATCCACTTTGAGATATGGTGCATCAAAGTTTCTTGCCTCACTAGAGCCTTTTATAAGAGTAATAAAAGACTAGAAGGTAAAGCAGTCTGAGAGTCCAATGTAAGATGTCCTGTCCAGATACAGGATAAATTGTCACAGGAACAAAATTGTGAGAATAAACTAAAAACTAAAAATGATGAGAAGTTTTGGTTAAGTATGCTCTTCATTCATGAGCTACTAAGAATTGTTTTCATTATTAATTAGGCTGGATATAAACATTTTATACTATTTACAGTCTTCGCTGTTGCTTTGTCAAGACTGCAGCTGAAAATATATTTTAATTTTTGCTTCTTTATAAGACTTTAAAACAATTAGTAACTTGGAGATTGCAAAATGAAATGTGTAAAGCACCTAGAAATGACTTTTATAAGGAAGTGGTTAATTGATAACTTAAAAAATTTCCCCACCAAACATCAACCTCCCAAAGTACCTACCACACTGATTAAAAATCAGTCACTAGAAATCACCAGGTTTACAGTAAAGCTTTATTTTGCAAATATGTAGAAGAGGATAGCTTTTAACCCTATGAATCCCCACTTCTATACCATACACATCTTTGAATAAGTTTGGGAAGAAGGCAGACTATGTCTCTCCTTTGTAATGTGTGAGGAAAGGATGCTCCCTGGGAAGCTGAATGCTGAGAGACACCCACTGCCTTTGAGAAATGTCCTTTAGTTAAACTGACTCCTCAAGTTGTCTTCCTTCCACAACAAATGTCTCTTAATATATGATAAAAATAGACTCCCCAAGGGTAGTGAGAAGCACAGTAATATGCTTCCAGACATTGAAACCTAACCTTTAGCATAAATTATCACATTTTCCCCCTGAGAGTTCCGATTCTATTTGATAATAACCTAAAACAGTATTTTATGTTGAATATAAAGTGTCTTGGAGTAATACTGCCTAAGAAAATTTAAGGCAAAACACAACAATATATTTTACTTTTTAATTCTGTGCTGCTCTAACAATGATGCTTTGCTATTATTAGTTTCAGATAACTACATCCAAGACATAATTGAAGGAAATTATGGATAAGAAAGGTGGAAGAGGAAATGACTACAGCACCCATCTCCAGGAAAGGAGCCAAAATCTACTTATGATTAACAAATATTTACTTAACACTCAGAGGTGCAAACAAAGAGGCACTGAGTTCCTTTAAGTGAGTAAACAGAAACAAAATAAGAACAGAAGACATGGACTTCAATTTGGTTTTCTATTAACTTAGCAAAGAACAATTTCCACTAAGCCTCCCCCAGTCTCCTGGGTTGCATTCCTTTCAACCAATCCTTGAATATTGCAAAATAGGGATTATGGCGCAGATAATACCAAAATATCTAGATACCAAGTCAACTTAACTTGCAGCATGTCCTTCAAGCTCCACCTCTGTCCATCCCTTCTCGATTTCTCTCCTTAGTATAACTTCCCACTTATTCAATCCTTTGCCTTGGAGACAAACTCAGTGACTTCAACTTCTTCCTTTCTGCTTCCACTCCAAAAAGCCATTCTCCCTCCACTACACCTCTCATTCACCCAAACTCCGTTTAGATAGCAAACTCCTGGGGGATAAATCTAGGCTTAATCTGTTGGTCCCCAGAGAACTGAAAAGAAATCCTAGAACAAACAGACACTTGATAACTCTTGCAACTAAAGAGCTAATAAACGTTCACCTTTCAGGGCTAGAAGCTTTTTCTAATTTTCTCACTGGGTTGCGCTTGTGCCCATATTCTCAAATATTCAGAAAATAAGATAACCTACATCTAGCCTATGCTACATAATTTTAGCACCTCTAACCAAGCTCTGCTCTTCCTTTTGGGGAAGCAATCCACACCTATTTGCAAAGCTTTTAATCCTTCTGCTGTGAAAACAAACAAGCAAATCCCTTCCCTAGTTCCCAGTAGATAATATGGTTTTAAAATGCAGACCCTAAGGCTTATCTTTTTTCCCTAAAGGAAGGAATCCACTCTGCTAAACAGGCAGAACACAAAAGAGTGAAAACTTGGAATGATGCTATCTAAGTGGGAAACAAGGTGATGGCCCCCGCGGGCAAGAGCATCTACAAGTTCCAAGCCCAGGGGCGAGGTGGGGGTTAGGGGGCACCTACAGCCTCTTAACTACCTGGTCAACCCGTTTGGTTCCCCTGCACCTACCTCAGCCTCTTCCTCAGCTCGACCACACCCAACCACCAGCTCAGCCAAAGCTTGCGAAGCCCCTAAAGCTGGCGGCTCTGCTGTAATTTACCTTGAGTGAGGGCCAAGAGGCAGTAGTAGAGCAGAAAGCCTTGGGGCGTGTTGCAGCGCTGGAGACATCTGGGGTGGAAGTCTCTCCACCCGAAAGGACCCTCCTCTAACTCGCACAGCTGTGATCCCCGGGGCTCCTCAGAAGCTGGAGGAGTTGCAGAAGGCAGTGATGTCTGGGATGACTTGTGGAGATCCCCAGATTCCCGAGACTGCGAATCCCCATCCTGATTCCTGGAGGACACACCAGAGACTTCCACCTGGGAGGGAGAAGCAGACTCACGACGTGGGGTGTCCGGGCTGGGAGGGACGAAAGCCGGGTTCTCGATTCCTTTGGCACCCAGCATGGTCAAGAAAGGCTCTCTGGACTCCAGAGTCTGAGATCACCAAAGGCTGGTTCCTTTCATAGCTCCGCCCCTGGGCAGGTGACAGCACCCTGGGGCCCGGCTAGTCCCCGCCTCCCCACCCTCGGCCTCTAGCTGATGGCGTCCCCGACAGCTACCCGGACATTCCCCTAGCTCTGCGCCCTAAGCACCCCTAAGTGCGGGCGCTACTCTCGCCACACTCATCGCCGCCAGCGACAACTCCAATGCTCTGTGTGGGCATGCGACCGGCCTGAGCCAGGTGAGGGGAGAGGGTGGCACTGGCATGGATCCTGGCGCAGCGCTCACTTCCAGAGCCCAGGGACTGGGAACAAGTAGAGGCTGTGGGAATCTGTGGGCCAGCGGTCCCCCGGGGTTTGTGTATGAAAGCTGTAAAAACAATAGCATCAGGAGACCTTTCAGAAAAACCTATCGCTGTTTTCCCCTTACTGCTTATTCAAGCAAGAATCCTGCGCTCCAAGAATCAGGTCGCCCTCAGGTATAATACTTGGAATCCCGTGAACACTGAAAAGGACTTACACCTGCCTGCCTTCCTAGAAACAAACCAACCCTTCCGCATCACCACCAACATTCACAAGGCAACATAGCCACCATTTGAGTTTTAGTGTCTTCAAACCTCAGGATTAATGAAACTTTAAAAAAGTGTACATGGCATTCTCTGGGCAGCATATTGCAAGCCTGAAATGGAAAATGATGATTATCATGAATAATTTGTATATGTAAAATAAAGGAAAACTGATTTGAAGACATTAATACTATTGCAGGATTGACAGCAGTTCCAGTCTATTCATTTAGTATTTCATAGGTGACCAGAAGGTATTTCCTATGTGCTAAATAGTGTTCGTGGAGTCTGTAGGGGTACACTAGCAAAGTTCCCCTTTGCTAGTGCTTGTGGTGCTCACATTCCATTAGGAAGCAACCGCTAACAATGTCCACAGAGTCCTACATAATATTACAATAAATACTCTCTTGTGAAATCTTTGTTTTGATTGCACACGCTGTACTTAGTGGGTTGGGGGATTGAGATGCAAGCTAGATATATTTGTATCCCGGCCCTCGGGATCTTCAACCAAGACCCCAGGAGAAGGCGTGGGAATGGGATATGAGCAGGGGCGCCAGGAGTGAAAGGCAGACAATCTGTCTGGTCCAGCCTTCGATTTATTGAACACAAGTACCAGTATTTATAAGAAGTTCTCAGGTGGGGAGGGGAGAGGGGAATGCAAGCAGGTATCTATGGTAACCTTACCTGGCATGGGACTAATCTGGTCTATCCAGTATTCCTAGGTACTGTTAAAATGTCCCAGAGTGAGCGATAAGGAAGTGCATGGGTTGTGAGATTCTCTCTAGAGCTTCCTGTGTAATCTACAAGGGTGGAAACATGGAATGAGGAAGCAATAGATGTTAGTTGGAAGGGCAGTTTCTCAGAACTGAGCGGCTTCCGGCTATCTGACCTTGTCTAAACTCTGTCCATTAAGACCAGAGAGAAAAAGTGGTGTGCCTTGTATTTCAAGCTAGCGCATCTAGAGGGGACCACTTACTACACTTTGAACAGTCAAAAATAATAGTCTGGATTGTCATCGGGTCTGGAAGTGCAGAGATAAAAGCTGCTGTGTTCCCTGTTATTGGCCCTTAAATAAGTGCAATTACTATAATGTACATTTCTCACATTGATGAATCTGTGTCCCAAGGAGAATCAAAAACCTCCCAAGGCAGCACACTGACAAGAGGCCCAATATTGTAGGGAACTTGAACTGAGTTCTCTCATTTTGGACTTACATTGTCTTTTAATTACTTTAACCTACTTGTGATGTTTAGAATATTACATAGCCATTCTCAGAGATCAGAACTAATACTAAGACCAGTGTGAAATTACATGTCTTTAATCCTCATACATGGGATGAAGAGGCAGGCAGATTTCTTGTCAGTTCAAGGGCAGCGTGGTCTACATAGTAAGTTCCATGAAAGCTAGAATACATAAAGTCTATCTCAAAAACAAACAAACAAACAAAAACACCCAATGATTCTCTGATATGGGGTTTAGAACACAAGCAGCTCTCAATGCCACAGATTCTGGGGAATTGCCCATAGTATATAATCTTCCTAGCCTCCCCCTTAATATATTGGATTTAAAGTATATCAATATAAATAGGGATCATCATATTTTCTGTGGAATATGAAGTAATTTACCTACCCAGAAAAACTGGATTCAATGATGAGATTTGGCTACCTACAACCATGACTGTGTTGTACATTTGAATGAACAAATTCAAACTATCCTACTTAGATCAAAGTAGCAGCAATATGTTGTGGGATACTTTACTATTGTGTGCTATTTTGGTTTTGATACCTTGTAGCTGGGAAGCCAGATGCCTTGCAGCAGTACAGGCCTTGCTTCCTACTTAGTCACACCCTTGTGCTAGTCTTGAGATCTGAACAGATAGACAATTGAAGGTGACCAATCACAAGCAAAGACTCTGGTCACCCCCAGCCTAGTATCATTGTGTTGTAATGCAGGCCTAAAAGATAGAAGGGGTGGGGGAAAAGTTAAAAGGGCTAAGGCAGGAGGAAGGGAGAGGTCTTTTAGGGGAAGAAAGATGAAGACTCTGCCTAGCCGCCCATGTATAGAATTCCCTGAGATTTGACATGGTTTGTGATTAATAAAGAGCATTGGAAATTTCAACTCTGGACTCTCTGTTAAGCGCCAGAACTTTAGTTTAACACTTGGCGCACCAACGCGTGGCAAGGACACACGAGAGAAAAAAGAAGAAATGAAGAAAGAAGACAAACGAAAAAGAGAGACAACACAGGACAGCAGAGTCCAGACACAGTGATCTACAAAGAAAATGCAGAAAAAAAGAAGAAAAGAAGAAAGAAGACAAACGAAAAAAGACAGACAATGCAGGACAGCAGAATCCAGACACAGAGTCTACAAGGAAATGACAGACAACGCGTGACAGTGAGAGCCGAGGCAGAAAAAAGAAGAAAAGAAGAAAGAAGACACAGTAAAGGTAAAGTAAACTCAAAGTTAATAAAGGAAAAAGTAGTTAATAAAGGAATGAAGTTAAGAGAAAGAAAGAATATTAAGTTTAAAAGCAGAGAGTAATAAAAAAGAAAGAGAGAAAGAAGCAGTTTAAAGGTAATTACTACTTCTCTTTACCACAGGAGATATTGTAGCTCCTGAGCAGTGCGTAAGACAGAGAAGAACTGTAGCAGTTACAGGATAGATAAATAAATAAATAAATAAAGGAGTAAAGCCTCCTATGGAAAGAAGAGAGCTGGAGAGAAAAAGACAGAATTAAAGCAAAAGTGCACACAGTTGCTGGTTAATAAAGTTTCAGGAAAAGAATCACAGATTTATAGGTCTTCTGTAAAAGGAGAAGGTAATAAAGAGAATGCTCTTTGAGAAGTGGGAGCCACAGTAAGACAAAAATAATAAAAGAAAATTACACAGAAGTCTCCTAAGGAAGGAGAGGATAAGTAAGATTGGAAAAGAAAAACTTTCTGTATTAAAAATGGAAAATATTAGGACACAGGGCACTTGGGCTCTGTATAGGGTTGTTATGGATGTTCTAGGCATGAAAGCAGTAGATGAAGGAATAAATACTTTGATTGAAACTGGCATAATTCAGATTATGGTTTTTGTTATTCTGGTATTTCACATGGTTTTATCAATAGCCATCATGGTATACTGTGCTCTTTCAAGAAAAACTGTCAGTGTAGAAGGAAAAGGGAAATCTCTTAGCCCTTTACAGGATATTGACTTAGATACAGGAGATAAATACAGAGCAAAATCAGAAAATTTTAAAATGATGGAAAGAAAAGCAGAATCTACTTGCTTCTCACAAGAAGCAGACTTAAAAGAAATAGATGAGAAGTGGAATGTGAAAATGCAAACTTTGGTAGCAAAATTAGAACACTTGATGGAAGGAAGTAAAAGCCTACCTCAGTCAGAGAATCCAGAGCATAATGCTCCACCTTATAACTCAATGTGGCAGCCAAAGATTTTAAGAAAAACCAACTATGGTTTATCCAGTAACTATAAACAGGATGCAGGGCTATGATGAACTTGGATGGCAACCTACAGAAATGCTAGATTTAAAGAGATTTAAAGAAGCAACAGTAGCCTATGGAATGCACTCTCCTTATGTAAAACAGATATTGAACAACTGGTCTGTTCAACACCGAGTCATTCCTCGAGATTGGAGGGACTTGGCAAAAGCTGTATTAGAAGCCGGTCCTCAATTACAATGGCTGACATGGTGGAGAGAAGCTTTGGCAATAGAACAACATAACCAAGCTAGAGGCGTTAATATTTTCAAAGATCAGTTGATAGGTGAAGGTCAATATGCTGAGTTGGAAGTGCAGATTCAGTTTGATAATATTTTGGCTCAATATCTTACAGCGGCATTAAATGCTTGGGATAAAGTTGAAGAGCCAGGAAAAAAGTCTGAGTCATTTATTAAAATCATGCAAGGCCCAAATGAGCCATTCACTGATTTTTTACAGAGATTGACTTTTGCTGTCCATAAGACAATTTCAGACTCAGAAGCAAGGGAAGTGTTAATTAAATCTCTGGCGTTTGAAAATGCTAATTCAGAATGCCAAAAGGCAATAAGGCCATTAAAAACAGCTTCTTTGGATCAATGGATTAAAATTACTACTGATATTGGATCCAATGCTTACAATGCCACTATGATTAGACAAGCAATTATTCAAGGTCTTAAAAATCAAAAGGTTAGATGTTTTGGCTGTGGAAAATTAGGTTGTGCTTTTGTCTTTTCAGAAATGAAACATCCAATTGAGAGTATCCAGAGACTACTCGACTGAAGAGAGACATCAGAGTGCGCGGGTTACTGTCCAGCCTTCAACCTCAAAATGGATTGTTGAAGGCCTTCCTAGCTGCCTTGCTCCTGTGCTGCCTATACACCAGAGGCCATGCATTACAAAAAAAAAAAAAAAAAAATTGAATTCCCCAGCTAAATATAGAGGCTGGCACTCAGAGATGGGGTATGAGGAATATGACATAAAATCAACCTAAGGCAGGATGCTGATCATGCTATCAGTAACCCAGGAACGGGTCAGATTTATTGTTCATTATTTCTCTCCTAAGACAGACGCGGTCATCTTGAAAAAGAGTAATTTAGGAAGCTATTGGCTTCATATCTTGTCCTCTGAAATCATGGAGATGACTCTGCAGCTGAAAAGGGAGCCTGTTTTGAAAATTGAGGCAGCTCTCACAGTGCTCAATTGTGATGCAGATGCAGATACCCGCCTACAGGGAGTCTGTTTTGCCAATCAGACTAGTGGAAATTGAGGCAACTTTCACAGTGCTCAAACTGTGATGCAGATGCAGATATCTGCTGACATTTGAACTGCACAAGCATTTTGCTAAACATTGAACCATTATGAACAATTGGTGAACTTTTCTGAACAATTGGCAAACTTTTCAAGGACATTTGAACTGCACAGGCATTTTGCTAAACGTTTATGAACAATTGGTAAACTTTTATTAACAATTGGTGAACTTTGGACTTGATACTTGGTGTTATGGGACAGTTACATTTGAACTGCATGAGCAGTCTGCTAAAATTTGGACTCGATATTTGACAGACTATAACTTTATATCTTAGCTTCTTTTGTTTGAGTCAATATTGTTCTTATTTTAAACAAAAAGGGTGAGATGTTGTGGGATACTTTACTATTGTGTGCTGTTTTGGTTTTGATACCTTGTAGCTGGGAAGCCAGATGCCTTGCAGCAGTACAGGCCTTGCTTCCTACCTAGTCACACCCTTGTGCTAGCCTTGAGATCTGAACAGATAGACAATTGAAGGTGACCAATCACGAGCAGGTCATGAGGAGATCACGAGCAAAGACTCTGATCAACCCCCAGCCTAGTATCATTGTGTTGTAATGCAGTCCTAAAAGATAGAAGGGGTGGGGGAAAAGTTAAAAGGCCTAAGGCAGGAGGAAGGGAGAGGTCTTTTGGGGGAAGAAAGATGAAGACTCTGCCTAGCCGCCCATATATAGAATTCCCTGAGATTTGACATGGTTTGTGATTAATAAAGAGCACTGGAAATTACAACTCTGGACTCTCCATTAAGCACCATAACGTTAATTTAACAGCAATAGGAAACATTTAAAATTAAACTAAGGAGACTTAATTCTCACGGTGTTAGCAAATGGACTTTTGTTCAAAGATTAACCAAAGTATTTCTTCATCTTGAATACACAATGATGTTACTAAAAGCATTACATGAATTAGGCTTAAAAAGCATTATATTTATACTAAAAGAAATATAGTGGGAACATTAAGTGGTATCATTAAGCCATCAGTTTTTTTTTAACAAGCCTGTAAAAATATTTTTATTTAACATAGATGCCTTAGGCCCCATGTTTTTTTCTATATTTCTTGTATCAAACACATACAGCCAATGCTCTAGATGAGTTGGACATGTTCAAAGATTGAGTTTGGAAAGGAAGCTCTGTGACAAGCAGTTTAAAAGGCATGCAATTCAGAGTCTGCTTAGTGCCAGAGGAACTGAGACAAATAGACACACAGAGAAAGAGAGACAAAACACAGATTTGAGATAGATGGTAGATAAATGATGACAGACAGGTAGATAGATAGATAGACAGACAGACAGACAGACAGATGAACAGATAGATTATATATAGAAATAAAAGATAAAATGTAGATGTCACATACTTTAACAAAGTTTTAAAATGTTACCTGCTTATATGCTGCAAACAGATACAAACTCAAAGAAGAAATGGGATGGAATATGTCACAGTAAGTATGGAAAATAAAAAAAAAAAAGTAGAGAGCCCTGCAAAGTGCAATTGTTAACAAAATAATCTTGTGGAAAGGTCTTAGATCTGACAGGGACTAGAGAACTTAATTTTCAGAGTCTCAATCCAAAACCAAATAGCTCGGTGATAAGAGTTGAGTGACTTACACTTCAAGATCTCTCAGTAATACACACATTCCATTTTTCTCTCTCTTCTCTTAGCTACAGCCACAGGGATAAGGGCATGAGAAAGATAGCAGATATGAAGTAGTTTGGACTTTGTCTTAAAAGCTAAGATTCCAAGAAATAGGAGAATGTGGCAAGAGCTTTCTGCTTAGGGCAGAAAGGTATACTCAGAAAGAGCACACAAACTGTTTTCGATGGGTCTTGAAATTGTAAATGGAAGATAAATGTGGGGTCAATGTGAAGGAAAATTTCAACAACATTCCAATATTTTGAAACTTATTATCTGAAAATTGAAAGAGAAAGATACCTATTTGTTTCATTTGCAGTAGATTTAGAAATGTCTGTTGTTGTTTTTTTTTAACCCAAAAAAAAAAAAAAAATCATGATCAAACAAGATAAGCCTGGTAGTTGCTTGAGTGGTGAGTGAAAAACATTTAAATAGAAATTTAATGGAGAAAAAACTCAAAACAGCCATAAATACACAATCTTGAAGGTATTTGTAAGCTAAGCCAAACTGTAGGTTTTTATAGAGAATAAATTTAATTATGGCTTTAAGTAAGACAAAATAATGTCTGCCATGTAGCACTGGATCTGGGAAACCAAAGGTTCAACCTCTTAAGGAGTTGCACTCAGTTTAGCTCAGGAACAAAGATAAAAGGTAATAACACTAAGTTTAGTTACAGAGACAAAAATAAATGGTAATAATAGCTAAAACAAGTGTCTGTAAGCAGCTTGGACCTATTAATCCATGGTGATTTGAATACAAGTTTCCAGCAATTCATGCTCTTTCTAACCTATTGTTCTACCATCTACCATTCCTATATGCCAGATTAAGTCTTCAGGAATAACACCTGAGATTCTTGCTATCTCTAACTTTCATCAAACAAGAGGAAAATGGAGAAGGACGCTTCCTGAAGGTCATACTCATCACATTTGCCTGCATCCCAAAAGCCAGACACCATTTACATCTAGCTAAAGAAAGACCAGAGATTATCATTTTAATTCCATGCATTCAAGAGTCTCGTTAAAAATGCAGACCTTAGTTACTAAGGAGAATAATTAATTACTAAGGAAACTGTGTTCCAGTATGTATATTTCTGTTTTGGGATATGGTGCCTCAGTGTTCAGAGGTCAGGGTAGATTGACCTTTGAGTAACACAGGCTTTAAAAATGCCATTTGTCAAAGTTATTTTAGTGAGGAGAAAGAGAGGTAAATTTTCTCCCTGACAAAGCAAGAAGTGGCACCTCCCTATATGTAGCACCCACTTCCTGTTTGTCTACACTCCAGCAGCCACAGGCTGTACTGGGCTCCTGAAACTGATGAGGCTTTTTGTTCTAGGCTTTCTAGTATTGAGGCCCCCTGGTGATGCTAGTTCAGGGTGCTTCAGCTTTTCTTCATTTTCAAATCTGAACACCTGAAGTCATGTAGTAACATATGAAACCTTGCATCTGACAGACATGGAGATGTACACCTTTAATCTTAGCATTGCTGTGGCAGAGGTAGGTGGATCTTTGTGAGTCTGAAACCAACTTGGTCTACATAGTGAGTTTCAGGCCACCCAGAATTGTATAATTAGACTCTTTTTAACAACAAAACAAACAAATAACAATAAGCTACAAATAAATGCACAGCAAAACAAAACTTTGGACTTACATGGAATTTTTGAGAGCAGCTCTGTACTTATTATATGATCATAAGTATTATATAATTATATATGTATTATATGATCCTTGTACTACTTTCCCCTGAAGTTAAGATATATTATTTTGTCCTAAGTCAGTAGATCTTAACTCAAGCTATGTTTATGAAACTACTCATAAAAAAGTACAAAGTCTCTCTGAAACATTTTATCATTGGAAATATACTATTACAGAGGGAATAGAATAAGAGAACAAATAGTTCCTCAAGGGTGAAGAACTTAAGATACTGTCCCTTCTTACTTGTTCCTTAAACTTTGACAGTATGCTCCTTAGAGAATAGTCTCAAGTCTGAAGTAGAGATCTTGCAAACAAGCCAAGCCAGCTGTGGTGGCAGTGCATACAAGCCCAGCACTTGAGAGGTGGAGACAGGGGGCTCAGGCGATCAGGTCATTCTTTGCAACATAGCGACTTTGAGCACAGCTTGGGTGACTCAAGATCTTGCCTTAATAAATTGAGAGGATATATATATAGAGAGAGGTACACAGAAGGAGGTAGGGAGAAGGAGAGACAAAGAGAGACACAGACACAAAGAGAGAGAGACAAGCACACACAGAGACACACAGAGAGAACATGCAAATGACATTGGCTCATACACTAAAACTCTTTAAAGTGAAACAAACAGTGCATATTATTTAATTACATAATAAAGTTCTGAAGAATCAAGATGATATTCTTAATATTGACTTTTTTTTCTAAAATGATATCTTTTCTCATTACCTATTCAAAAGGAAAACAGCTTCTGCCCCCTTGAATCATGCTCACCTCAGTAAGTAGTCTGACCAAAGTGAGAAATTCAAGGAAAGCTTTGACTATTCATCTCTCATATCTCTTATGTGACAGTTGATCTTATGAGCCAACTTGACTGCACCATAGGGTGCCCAGATATCTCTGGACAAGTAAGATTTGGCTGTGGCTGTGTTTCTGTACAGTGTTAACATTTAAATCAGTAGACTGAGTGAAGCAGATTGTCTTTTCCAGTGTAGGTGCACATTGATCAGTCAGTTGAAACTTGAATGGAATTAAACCCAGGCCTTCTCTGAGCAAAGGAATTCTCTTTGAGACTGCCTTCAGGCTTAAATAGTACACCAGTTTTCCTACCTCTCCACCAGCCACCAATGGCAGTTTGGGACTTGCTAGCTTCTATAGTGAAGGAGGTAATTTATTAGATCACATATTACTTACATACTCTGCCTCTCCTCTTTGTTCCTATTTTTGGCAAACTAATATTAATTCATCAATAATTATGTATATAACAGCCTTTGCTACAGCTGAGGTCTAGATAGTTTGGCAAAGGTATTTATGTTAAACACTTGTTCCTCAAATTGATGCCAATGGGTTATGATAAAAGCTTTAAGATTTGAGGAATAATGGCCACCATAAATGACTAGGAGGCGATCTCTGTTTCTCTTTCTCATATCCGTGTCTCAAGGTAAAATCTCTCTTTTTACATTCTCTCCTATGAATGCCTGCCTCAGCATAAGAGCATAAGCAATGAGGCCATCCAATTATGGACTGAAATCTCTGAAATTGTGAAACAAACAATCATAAGCTGATTATCTCTTTTATTTTGTCATAGTAACAAACAATTGACTAACATTGTCTATGAGATTCCCACTCTTGCAATAATGATCTGCAACTTATTTTTCAACATAATACTCAAAATTACTCTTTAAAATTTATTTTCTTTTATTTAATAAATTAAATGTGTGTGAGAGTGAAAGTCAGAGAGTGAGAGAGGGAAGAGAGAGAGAGCTGAAGTCATCAGGCTTGTTTGGCAAGTACTTTTCCCACCCAGCCATCTTTCTGTACCAAAATTACTCTTTTAAAGCAAAAAATGTAAACATCAGTATAAACATTATGAATTATAATTTATGTAATAAAATAATAGCCCTTGATTTATACCTACCCAAAGAAACAATTAGTGACAGGAAAGGCAAAGGTCTTATGGTAAAATGACAGTCAGTAAAACAGAAATAATTATGGTACTGAAATTAATGGGTGAAATGTCGATGAGGAAAAGGATGTTACATAATTTCCAGATTATACATTGACAAAATATGTATTCATTACAAAATAAAAAATAATAACAATTGTGAAGAAACCTTGTAGAAATCATCTTAGTGACATGGATGATCTGATATACCAAGAAGGGATCAATGTAAGGTATTTGGGGTTCTTGTCTTATCTATATAGTCTGACTCATAAGTACTTATTAAGTATATCTAACATGTTTCCTTTTGCTATTTAAACTAGAGTATATAACAGAAAAAAAAAACCTTGAGATTTACTTTGGCTTGGGATTTCGGCCCATCAGAGCTGGAGAGACAGGGCAGGGCAGTTCCTCAGTGTCGTATCCTGCTATGACACTCATCTGGAGGCAGAATGTGCAGTCTGGAAAGAGGCTGGCTGTGACCTCTGAAGATCAGCCCCTTGGCTTACTTCCTTACTTACTACACAGGCTCCTTCTCCTAATGATTCCAAAGCCTTCAAAATAATGCCACATCATTCTACATAATTATTTCTGTTTTTGTGTTTTAAGAAAAATCACTTTAACATGTTAAATAATCTGCCCAAAGTCATATGATTAAATGAAAACTGAAATTTAAACCATGGTGATAGAGATAAAATCTGTAGTCTTGATCATTGCATGATAATGTGTTCTCAGTAGTAGTTATATCTCTGGTAATGGAATTGTTCCAAGACAAGATAATTTTTTACAAAGCTTTGAAACTAAATGTCAAATAAATTTAAGAAAAACACACTCTGTCAACCTAATCCTATCAAAATAAATCTATGTCGTTTTTACAATTTGTTTATTTTTCTTTTGAAGTATGGCTGTGTATACATAAATTCACAGGCGTTGTATGCCTGCAAAGACCAGAAGAGTGAATTGGAACTTCTGAAGCTGCAGGCATGGGTGGCTTTAAACTTACCAGTGTGACTGCTGGGAAACTGAACTCCAGTCCTCTGCAAGAGCAACAGACTTCTTAACAGAACCATCTCTCCAGTTCCTAAAATGTTTTTGAAGGGAAGATTTGTTACTAGCATCCCAGTGGATAATATTAGGTGGATAATAATAGGTCATTTCAGCTAATTAGGAATTGTTCTCAGTTACTTGAAGATGCTTTTACAAATGATTATTCAGCTTAACTAGCAACATAGAAAATAGTTACTAGATTCTGTAGTGAGTTCGAAAGATTTCAGAGCTGATCAATTAAAAATATATAGAACTGGCTTTGTCTAGACAACATCTTAACATGTTTGCTGTAATAGAAACCCTTCACACATGGCATTATCCAGCGCTACACTTCTTGATGGGAAAAGTAGGGGATAGGTGCCACCCTAAAAGGGAGGCAGGATGGAGAAAAGGTAAGAAAAGGATGCCACACACTATTTGATGTCTCTCAGCAGCACAGCCAGAAGTCTAAATCAGATAGCTGCAACAGATAGCAATAGTCACTTGCTGGAGCCCTGATACCCTGGCGATGAGGTTGAAGTCTGTCGACAAGGTTCCAGACTCCCCAGCGGGGAACTTAGGCTTACCAGCCATTCTGCCCCCTCCTCCCCTTTGTTGTAATGGCGAGAAAAGTCTTTCATTATGTCTGCATGGCCTAGTAATACCTTAGCTGGCTGGTGTTAGCTGAGAAGGAGAAGCAGCCATTTTTTACTCAAAAGTAATTGTCTTTGTAAAATATCTTGCAGGCTTCTAAGTCCTGGCATGTGTAAAGCTACCCATTCATATTGATAGTAACAGACAGAAGCAAAAGGGGCCTATTTAGAGAAAAAATAAATACGCACCAAACAGCTAAAAACTGTAAAATAAAAATCTTCTTTGCCTACATGGCACTCTGCTCTGTTTGGGGCAGATGGAGATATTATTCAGCTAACTGTATTAAGTCAAATGTTCTTTCTTAGCAAAACAAGATAACCTCAAAGTTTGTAAGTCTGCAGGAGAAAAGACACCCGGCTCCCCCCCCCCCTCCCCCCGGGCATGACTACATCTACATATGAAACCAGTTCCTCTGAAGGCCTGAGAAACATCTGCATACCAAAAAACTGTATTTGGCTTTTTAAACCTCTGGCCAGAGCAATTTTCTCTCTTTCTGGTGTGGTCCCTTCCCTGGTAATGTGTATTCTAAGTCTCTCCTTCCTTCTCTTCTTGGTGTGGGTTTTCCACTGACAAGGCACATTGCATTGTCAGTCTCTCTCTCTTGCCCCTCTCTTTCCTCAATATGTAAACTGTTAATTCCTCTATTAAAAACTCTCCCGCGTTTTACTTCTAAAGCGTGTTTGTTCCACCTGTCATTTCAAAGCGCGATCAGGCGTGTTATTTCAAAGCTCAATCAAAGGTATCATTTCCTCGGGTCCCATAAAAGAACGAACTACCCTGTTCGTTTGTCATTCCTCATTTTTCCTGCGCTCCTACTCCCTCCTGCATAGAGTTTCCGTGAATCCATTTGTGGGAAAGGCTGGTTCCCTCCACAGTCACTCACAGCCTCTGCAATTTGACACCTAGGGAAAACTGTACCCAGTAGATGCTAGCCATGAATAAAATGAATGCTGTCAACTATGAGGACCCCAAGCTGCTGGTATGTTTTGCAGCTATCTGATTTAGACTTCTGACAGCACTGTCATCTGAATCTGCTGTACAAATGAACCAAATAAGTCACCATGCCAAGTTTCCTGTAATCACATCACTTTGTAGGACAAAGACAGCCAGAGCTATATGACACTCTGTCTCAGGAAAACAAAAACAGAAAAAAGAGGAAAGAAAGGGAAACAGGTAAGAAAAGGAAAGAAGTAAAGGAAAGAAATAACGTGGGGTAGAGGACTTCTTTGGTTCATTTGTATAGCAGTTTCACATGACAGTTATACAGTTCAATGGCCAGGGACCAGAAAGATATCTCAACCAGCAAGGCATTGCACCATTGCTGGTCAAGGCTATCTACCTGATTTCAATCCCTGAGACCCACACATAGGTAGAAGAGGACCCACTCCTCAGAGTTGTCCTGTGACTTCACATATGCTTCCCCAGACTCTGCACATTAATAATAAATGAATATTAGGAAAAATATTAATGGTCAAAGAGCAAAACTTACCTCCTAGAACTTCGAAGCCAAGATAAAAATCATAACTTTATGTTCCTTGGCAGGTAAATATGAAGTCAAAGAAGTATTTGTTTAAGCTGATAGGAATATCAAAACTCTTCGAGAAGACCGGCTGACTGCCAAAGATTAGGGTGCTTTCTGCCCTGGGCACTTCCAGGAGGAAGTGGAGTTATCTCTTGGTAAAAATAACCTAGCTTTTTTTATTCATATATTTGCACTTTAATCTGGTGCTGGCTGGCAATAACTGGTCTGCTGAAAAATATGATGTTTAAATGAAATATAATTTTCACTTCAAATACAAATGAGGGAACACAAGCTAGAATTGTAAATCTGTATCCCAAAAGTGTTAAAAGGAAAACTACAACCAGGAAAGCTTCTAAAGGGGTCAGAGCAGTGGTTTGTAACCTTCCTAATTCTCCTAATCCTGCGACCTTTTAATATAGTTCCTCATGTTGCCGTGACCTCAACCATAAAATTATTTTCATTACTACTTCATAACCGTAATTTTCCTACTGTTCTGAATTGTAATATAAATATCTGGTATGTAGATGGTCTTAGGCTACCCCTAAGCCTATCCTTGTGAAAATTTGTCCCCCAAAGGGGTCTAGACCCCCAGGTTGAGAACCGCTGGATTAGAGGAACTTTGGATTGGCTATCATTATCTATTTTAAGATGTGCTTTCGCATCTGTTGCTATCACATGACAATGACAGCTTTTCTTTGAACTGTACCATGTTAGTACATCTAGAAAAAAAACAAACTTCCAGCTTCCACTGATGACATTGCGGATGTTGGCTACAGTTCATACAGTCAGGCAGGAGCCCCGGCTAGCAGAAGGGCTATCGTCCAGCAATTGTGCCATCGGAACTACTACAGACATAGGAGCAGGGAAATGAACTCTGAAAGACAACAGATCCCTTATTGGTCAGAATTAGTAACTTTTAAAGGACCACAAAATGTAAGGAAGACTAAAACATAGAACAGTGGATGAGTACTATATCTGTGGCAGTCTGTGTCTACATTTTTAGAGGGTGGTTAAAATTCTATTTTATTTACTGTTTTTTGTTTTGTTTTGTTTTGTTTTGTTGTTCTTTCAGTTTGTCTCTGTGTGTGTGTGTGTGTCTTTCTGTCTGTCTGTCTGATTGTGTGTATCCATCACATATACACCATCACATACTAGTGGACGTCAGAGGACAATTTTCAGGGCTTGATTCCTTCCTTATACCACGTGGGTCTCAGTGATTGAATTCAGATCCTTAGGTTTGACAAGTACCTTTATATGTCCAGCCATCTTTCTGGCCTAACTTATTTTTAGGGGTGTTTGTCTTTAGTTTGTTTTATTTTGTTTATAGGACATGTCTCACTACCCTTTGTTGAGCTGTAACTCACTATGTAGATAAGGCTGGCATTGAACTTACAGACATCTGCCCACTTCGCGCAGGGAATAAAGACTTGAAACACTGTGACCTGTGAATTTTTTAGAATTAATATATTTACATTTGTTTCTTATCAATCATTTTATACATGACCACAAGTAATGACTTAAAATCATACACGTATGCTTATAGGGGTCAAGAGGTTAAAAAATCCAAGATGGCAATCCCAAGACTGCTGTCCATATGCTGGTACCATTGACAGCGGCTCCCTCTGTCTTTAACAACAGAATGTTTAGTACAGTTTTTCTCTTAGCACACACAGCACTCAACTTGAACTCTTCTGCTTTGCTCTATCACTTCTGACTCTTGAGACTGAATCCAACATGGATAACTCAGAATATTCTCTCTATGTTAAGGACCAGTTAATTAGATCCCCAATTCCAACTGTCATCTTAATTCTCCTTTTCCATGTCACATACAATACTCATAGATTCTAGAAATTCAAACAGGAGCTATACCCATTTTTCTGCTGGCCACAATAAAATATAAAATATGAAAACACTTGCATCTGCATACTTGCTTATAATGCTAATTATGTTGTACAATGACTTTGATGTAAATACACATTTTAAACAATATCAGAACTACAAGCTTGTTTTTAGTTCATGAGAATTATAATTATAACACAATGAATTTCCTTTTTTGATTGAGAGACAAGAAAGGAGAAAAATTATTTCAGCAATATATTGCCACAGGCATTTTTTGTGTCAGTTTCTACAACAATATATCCTGGGTTTTATAAGGTTTTCCTGTAATTGTTTTCTTTGGGGAAAATTATTTTTCTTGATACTACTAATGTTGTCAGAAGTAAAACTCTATTATGAAAAGTAGTTATAAGAAATAAAATTGTGTTAGCATTGCTGAAACAAACAAACCATGGTGTTGATGAATACTGACAGAAAAATACTGAAAATTATTCAGTATAATAAGTTCATCTTTAAATTTTATGTATAACCATGTAGAAAACATGGGTTATATGTACTTGGAAAAAAAAAGAATAGACCAAAGGATAAAAATATTATACCTCCCCTAGTATCAGAATAGTTTTCCAATATAAAGACATGACTAGCTATATTTATCAGAACAAAAAAAAATGTCATAAACAAGTGTGAGTTGAATCAGAACAAAAAGAAAAAAGAAAGAAAAATGTGATGTGATAGTAATTTCAAAGCATTTTAATGAAAATGAACCTAAAGGTGTTTTATCAGAAGAACTTTTCTTTTAACAAATTTGTAATGAATAATTCTGTGTGGCTAATACACTCTTTACATGTGACTCAGAAAAGGAGAGCCCCCAACATGATCTTTAATTGTTCAGTGATGTATTGAAATCCAATTTTCCTTATCCTCAGCACACATTTTTCTATTAAATAAGTATTTTTTGTTCTCTCAATAAAATTTGCATAAGTTTTGATCATTTCATGTGATTATTTTTTAGAAAGGAACCCAAATAATTATAGTAGATTGTCAGTTGCTTAACTCTCTGTGCTTGTTTTTGTAAATCAGTAACTGCAATTTTTTTACAATAGCAGTATGTGCATTAAACATTACCTGTCCAGTGCCCTGTGATTAGGAACACCCAAGGAGGATGTGAGAACATTCTAGCTGTGACACCTGTCTTCCCATTGATCACCAGGATTGTTTCTGATTATCTGCTTAGCTAGGCAGGTGTTCACTTCCTCCCTCTCTGTCATATGTGGGTCCCTGCTAAGCTATGTGCTGCTTGGCAGAAGAGGACAACCTTCCCTTAATAGATAAGGGCCAGTCTTCAGTTAAGGGTGTACAAGTCGCTGTTCTCCCCTGTATGAACCTCCAAACAATCTCTCAAGGCATGCCCAAGAAAGAGTTCTTGACAGCTGGGTTTAATGGATCTTCACTGTCACTTGATGTGAACTTTGATGTACATTTTCTCTGTGGTTGCCTCTAAATGTTTCCCACTTCTCTATTTCATTTTTGCCTAGTATGAAGATGGAAAGTTTCCAGTGTCTTTCTTATGACTATGACAAATCGATCAAAATGTGTGGATGGCAGAATAGAAAGATGGAAGAATCCCAAGTCCTTGTACCAATCCAAAGCTAGCCATGGTACCTTCTCCTACCTTATCCTTTGATAATAATTTATATCCTAAGTCTTTTTCTGTGAAATGATATTATAGAAAATAGGCTTCTGGGCACAGTCTCATCTGGATCAGCTGTTTTCAGTCACTTTACAGAATAACCTATTTGTATTTATTGGTTGTTAGAGTATAAATAGCCACTGTTCATACATGTTTTTTGGAGACTGACAAGACAAGATGTTTGTACCTCTTTGGAGGTGTTGGGAGGTTTCAGAAGCCCTGTGCTTGACTTCTCTCTCATTGCTATCTCTTACTCTTTTCCAGTTAGATCTCTTGCTCATTTCAACACAACAAATTTTGCACTGTCCTCTATTCTTAACAAAGATCATAGTGTCTGAAAACCATATTTGAAACTATGTATTTCCTAATTTTAAGAATAAGAATCAAAGCAGAGTATCTCGAGTGTATGATATTAAGAAAAACAATTCCTGTCAAGTGCTGAGAGCTCTGAGGAGAGCTGAGCTTGCTTGTACTAGAGCAGTCAAGAAAATCAGCAGACAAAATTAAAGCAGAAGCCAGGGTTTCATTCAGTTAGCACCATCACATAAGTTACATAGGAAAGAAAAGATCCTTCCATATTTAAAGGATCGGGTTAGGTCTCTGAAAGGTAGAGTTTGTTCCATCAACAGTCATGCTGATGTTCTTAATTATTGACTCAAGGGCCTTACCCAATAAAGGAAGCAGACTTTTATGCTCACAGCTCTGGAGGTTTAGGGATATTATTTCAGCATAAGCTCAGCTGTCAGTGAACTTTATATATATGAGGTTTATGAAAGGAAGAGGTCATATCTTGAACCAGGGAGCAAGAATGACATTCAGGACCTCACCTTAATGACTCACTTTTGAGGAAAAACTTTATGAGAGCAACACCTTCAGTGACCTAATGACTTCCATTCCCCAAAGAGAGGACCAATCCTAATGTTTCCAAGACTCTATCCCATATTACCATACTAGGGGCCAGACCTTCCACACAGGAACCACTGGCAGCATGCTCAAATGGCCTTTGGGATAGGGAAACCCTGTTAATCATTGCCATCTATGGTGTCTGAGTAGTCTTCCTCAGAGCTGTAGCTTTCACCCTGTGCAGGATATGGTCCTGAGAGAGAGGACCAGGAGATCAGAAGCTAAAGAGGCTAGAACACACAAGGTAGGAACAATTGAGACCAGGAGATCTTGCACAAGTTATGTCTTATGACAAGTATGTTCCTGCTTTAGAGAAGAAGCTATATTTAAGGTCTTCATGGAAAAACTCCCAAGTCCCTAGCTCCCATCTATTGGTGGTTTTGCCAAGCATGTTCCTGGTTTTGAGAATGAGCTATGTTCCTTCTCCATATATCAAGGGCTCAGGGAAAGTCTCAGTTGAACAGCCCAGCCATCATCAATTACCTAAATGTTTCTCTTCATTTTATGGGTTGTATGTCATTTGGTGCTGTTGTGATTGTTTTTCTATAAAGCTCACCACTGCTATGGGCAATACCTTTAAGTGTAGACAAGTCCACGGTCTTTTCAATCAGTTTTTACTTGTACTGCAGAAGAGACAATAGCTCTCAAGGTGTTGTCAGTCTGCCTCACTAGAGTGCTACACCATGATCTGGGAGGGAGCATGGGTCCAAACCTTGGATGGATTTCATGGACTTCCACCATCCTTGCTAAAATTCAGACTTTCTTTCACGTATTCAGTTTATCTACCTTTGGTCAGTTCCTAACCATAAACAGCATTTTCAACAGCTCTATCTAATTTTAGTGCTATATCTCAGTTACACACTTTATGTCTCCCAATTTTGTTTTCTATACATGCCATAATCTTAAACTTATTGCACACAATTTGTAGAACTTCTGATTTAATATTAATATACTTAGTTTAAAATAGCCACTTATCTCTTTGCTACTACTAAATATCTAACAAGAAGGAACTTAAGGCAAGAAAAGTTTCCTTGCATTTGTAGTTCACATGATGTTGTCTTCAAGGAGATCATGGTGACACAGTGGCAGGGTTGGTCATACAGTACCCATGGCCAGGAGGCAGAAGAAACAAGAAGTAGAGACAGATTATAAAATCCCCAGCGTCCTCTACTCCTGTGTGATTTTTCTCCAGCAAAATGCTATGTGTCCTCAAGATCCCACAGCCTTCCAAAACAGTGAGACCAGCTGAGAACCAAGCTTTCAAGCATAGTAGCCTGTGGAGGGCCTTTTACACGCAGACGACAGCAGTGGGTCAGTTGTGGCTTTCTGAGTGGATTTAAAATCTGTTTACGTAAAAAAGAAAAATTCCTTTATGACAAACGGGTAATTCTTTATCTTGCCTTAAGTAAGCTTTCTGAAATGATATGTAACTTGCTATATCAAATCCAACTTGAAGCACTAAGTAAACAGCAAATCTGGGGCTAAGGAGATGGCTCAGTGTGTAAAGTGTGTGATACACAGGCATGAGGACTTGTATTTGTATCCTCAGCTCCCACATTAGAAGCAAGACACAACCACACATGTTTACAAGTCCAGCACTAGTAGTGGGTGGAGAGGAGGGAGGGACTGAGACAGGAGAGACTACAAAGCTTACTGGCTAGCCAGTGTTGCCAAATCAATGTGATCCAGGTTTAGTGAGAAAACCTGTCTCAAAAAATAAGATGGAAAGCAATAGAAGAAGACACTTGACATTGATATCTGGTCTGCGCCCATGCACACACAGACAGATTTATGCCCCATATGTATATATGCATACTATATATATATATATATCTGTTGTTTTTCGTTATCAGTCTCCCCGGCACGTTCCGCCACCACCCTATCCCAGCCTGGAGCTGGCTGGGAAGCGCTTGGTTCCCGCCCTGGCCAGGGGCGAGAAGAGGCAAGCCGAAAGCCGTGGGGAAGCACCGGGGACGCTTGGGACGTGGGTTCCTAGGACCGCGTGGTGTCGCCTGACCCCGCTTCCTGAGAACTAACACGAGACGGAGACGGCATCTGGTGGACCCGAACTCGTTTATTCAAGGGGTTCTTCCCCAATAAATAACCTCTTCCCATAAGGGCGTGGCTTCTCACCTCGAGCAGGGAAACCTTAATTAGCATGGCAGGGGGAGAGGGGTACCTGGCCAACCCCCACAATATCCATGGCCTTTGCAGAGACCCAGGTGTATGATTCACCACAAGGCAGGGAGACATTTTGCCAATCTGTTTACTGAGTTAGCAGCTTCCAGGGCTTCAAGAGTAAAGGAGTCTCTGAGTGTCCTGCTAGCCCCAGGGGGCGAGGACCACTCATGCTACAACTTCACTCTTTAGCCTGGAAGCCCTACATATATATATATATATATATATATATATATATATATATATATATATATATATATATATATATATATATATACACACACACAACTAACAATTAGCAAGTCCCAATAAATTTTTCTATTTAAGGGATTGATGTATGAATATGATTCAAAGACTTTATTAAGTTGGAAAGCGACACTGCAACATAGATAAATTAATTTCTCAAGAGGATTCTTCTTCTTGAATCAACTTCAGGAGACCAAAGGTGCACTAACAGTACCTAATAAAGGGTTCCCCAGCAAAGTGACAAACAAGAGGATCTGGAGCAAGGAGGGGTAGAGTACTGTACTCATACATCCAGGGAGTCTCTTGAGAATATTTTCCAGAAACAATTTATGACAGAATTTGTAGTTCTAATCTGTGTCAAATAAATATCTTTTATGAGCAACAATAAGTGTTATACTTGAAGTTAACATGATTCCCTTCAGGTACTAAAACAAGATCAAAGGGGATTGTATACCTTCTCTCTTCTTGTCATATTCATTTGGCCAAACGGTTTGTACCTTTCGGGCTATAATTAAGTGACTTTTAATATCTATCTTGAGACTTTTAGATTCCTAACTTGAGCATTAAGTACTGTCCAGTCGACTAGTGTGACTCTATTTTAAAATTAATTTTTAACAGCACTACATTCACTCAGTGCAGTTCTGAAAACGTTGAGTTGGAAGGTACCGAACAATATAAAAGACCCAAAACAGATTCATGATTTCTAATATAACGATAGAAGTGCACCTGTGTAGCATTTTGTATAGGCAGAAAAGTGGAAGGGGAAGAATACTGTTGTTGAGTTATGGTTATAAACAAATACAGAAGAGGTGATCCACACTGTGGGGTTTTGGATGAGAAGTGTGTCTCTTAGGTACTTGTGTTTTAAACATTTGTTCCCCAGGTGATGGCACTGTTTGGAGAGGTTATAGAATCTGTGGGAGGAGGGCCCTTGCTGGAGGAAGTATGTCACTGGGGACAGGCTTTAAGGATTTATAGCTTTGCTCTGTTTCCTCTTGTGCTCCTGCTGGCATGCCATGCAGTTCTTCCTACCTTTATGGTCTCAAGGTTCCTGGAACTGCAAACCGGAATAAAATCTTTCTTAAGTTGTTCTTAGTCATATTTTATCATAGCAACAGCAAAGTGACTAACACACATGTAATAGTATATTCTAACACCAGTGCTATGTACCCAAAATCCTATTTTAAAGTAACAGGAGGGTGGTAATGTCTGGGCTCTTGCGCTACACCGAAGGACTTTCATGACTCACTGGAAAGTGTGTGTACATAGTGGCTTATACTACACTAAAGTTTTTCCCAAAAGGAAGAAAGAATACATGTAGACTAAGAACTATGCAACTGTAGGCAACCCATAAAGAGTGGCTCACTTAGAATGATGATACCAAGCTTTTTTTTTTTTTTTTTTGGTTTTTCAAGACTGGGTTTCTCTGCTGTAACTCTGGCCTCTGGTTGTTGTTGTGAGCCCATAAAGAGTGGCTCACTTAGAATGATGATACCAAGCTTTTTTTTTTTTTTTTTGGTTTTTCAAGACTGGGTTTCTCTGCTGTAACTCTGGCCTCTGGTCACTTTGTAGACCAGGCTGGCCTTGGCCTTGAACTCACAGAGATCTGCCTGCCTCTGCCTCCCAAGTACTGGGATTAAAGGAGTGTACCACCACTGCCCAGCCATTATCAAGCTTTTAAGACCTAATTTGTGTTTGTTAGATTTTGCTTTTGTTTTGTTATTAGTATTTCTTTTCTTTTCTTTTTTTGAAACAGGATCTCACTGTTTAGCTCTGCTGACCTGGAATTCATTATGTAGATGAGACTGGCTTGAAAAACACAGACATCTGTCTGCCTCAGCTTCCCAAATACTGGAATTAAAGACATTTACCACCACACCCAACAATAAACATTCAGTTTTTGATAGAAGGATGGGTTATAAGTTTCTGGTGATATAATTTGAAGGAGGAAATAATTTATGTATATAGATGGTGCTCTAATTTCAAGTTTTCTAGATGCTTGGGGAAAACAACAGTGCTACTTCAGGACTCTACTTCTGAGGGAGAATATCTCAAAATTCCATTTGATAATATCTACATACATTAAAAATTTTATCAAATTTTCTTATTCTGGTTTGTTTGTTTTTATATTATTATTATTATTGTTGTTTTATTATTATATTCCTGCTTGTTTCCTAATGATATAGAAAATGAAAGGTTGGGTATTTGAGTGGGTGGAGAAGTGGGAAGGATCTAGAAATCTTGTAGGGTTGCAGTAGGGGAAAGTATATCAGAATACATTATATAAAAATATATTTTCAATTAAAAATCATTAAAAACTAAAAGTATAGCAGTGCACCCTCCAAATATGAACAAATAGAATTTAGGAGATATCTCATTCAATGGAGTGCTTACTATATAGAAAGAGTTGAACATCCAGAACCTATGGGAAAATGCATCTATAATCCTTGTTCTGGACTGGGAAGAAGAAAAGGGTGGATGACTGGACATTCAGCCTGCCAAACTGATGAGATCCAGATGTAATGAGAGATTCTGTCTCAGTCATTAAGGAAGAAAACAACTGAAGAAGACAGTATCAACTTCTAGCTTATATTTCCACATGTATGCACATACACACACACACACACACACACACACACACACACCAAAACTAAATGAATATATAAGATGTATGTCAAAAAAGATACAAAACTAGGACACATAGTTTAAGGATATTTCTGTTGAAGGATACCCTACAGATTCCTTTCTGTTTTAAAAAAAAATTAACAATTTTGGGGCCACCCAGCTGAAATTCAGAATTTATTTAAGATTATCCATTACAGTTCACATGCCAACAAAATACTTTGTTGAATGAGAAACACACTAATAGGTTCTAGCATCCAGTGTTTCTCCCTCATTAGAATCCTCAATGTATGACTTGACATATGAAATTCTTGTGTAGGATTTTGCAGCAAATTGAAATGTAAAAGAAAAATAAATCCATTTGTTAACTCTCACATGTTGCTCTGAGACGCATTTTTGCTTTGCAGCTCAGTAGGAACACTGAAAGAAAGCCATCACCATCCTCTGACATCTAAGAGACTCCTTAATACGTTAGGTGAGATAAAACTAGCTCCTCCATTAATTATGAGAATGAAGTCTCTGTTGAACTAGAGAAGCTCCTGACAGAGGTTTTCAGTCTTGCTCTCTTATAATCAAAGCTGCATCAGCTAATAACACAACCAAATAAAGGGAGAGGATTGTAAAGTAAAGTTCAAGGGATTGTGTTATATAAATATGTAAAAAAAGGTGAGCTTTTTTTAGGAGTTTAAGATGTGGTCACAGAGCCCCACTGTCCAGATTATTAATATGAAGAAAAGACATCTACTTTTTGTTTTTGGTAAAGGCTGTGTTCCTCCATAGTTTTGTCAAAATTATTTTGTTTTTCAGTTCTTTCCCATTTGAAGTTATGACTGATTCTGCATGTTCTTTGGTTCCATCTATATCAAACCACAGTATAAGCACAGTCTAGTTTTTGTCAATTTTGCCTCAGAGGTATTATGTCCATTAAAGATTATTGCTATTTTATATAAATCTGGCAACTATACTCTTCACTGGAAATATTTTATTTTTGTTTCTAAGCATGAAATGCTTTCATACACTGTGTGTGACTATTTTGTGGAATCTTTCTATATTTGCTATGCACTATGAATTAATTGTGTCAAGTAGAAATATAAGAAAATTATAAAAAAATTCCTTGAGATGAATGTTTCTAAGCAGTATTTCCCACAAAGGAGAGTATGTCAATAATAGTACTGTGATTAGCATCTCAATGAATGTGCATTTGATTATGGTGGAAATTTACAACTACATTTATATACTTTAACACAGTAAGGAGAAGAAATGGGTACATGTAGAAAGCAATAACTTCCAGTAAATTAATCAACTTTTGAAGGTTGAAAACTCTATATGAGATACCATTACACAGTTCTTTTAATTTAAAATTTCCTATATTTTAAAGATTTAAATACTATTTTAACATATAACACTTAAGAAGAATGATTTTATAAATGGCATAAATATTTTTCTACTTCTGCTTGTTAAAAATCTTGTGATACTAAAGCATAAATGTTACTAAAGATGTTGACATAATGTCTATGAATCAGTAAATATACGTATTTACTGTTCTCTTCCAATCACAAAAAAAATAGGAGACAGAAGAATATAATCACAGGATTTTTAGAACCTAGATCCAATATTTTGTGCCAGTTAAGAGGCAAAAACTGAAGAAAATGTAATGAGCAATTGTGTAGCACATTCACCCAGGGGCTGGGCAAATAATTTATTCATGAAGTGCCAGGAATGGGGGCCTGGGCTTGACACTCAGTACACACATAAAAAGCACAGCATGGTGATGAGCTTGCAACTCCACTGCTGCAAAGGAAGAAATTTGGAGTCCCTGGGGCTCTTGGAACTAGGTACCCTTGCCTATTTGGGCGTCTCCAAGCTTGAAAGAGACTGCCTCAAATATCAAGGTGGACTGCTTCTGAGGAATGGCTCAGAAATTGTCCTCTGACTACTATTTCATTTACATATATTGAGATTGAGCTGAATACTGTTTCTGTTTTTACATATCATCTCAAATGCTATCATACATGGGCAACTGTGTATCACATGCACATACATATACATATGCATCAAAACGTACAAACATACATAATAATAAAAAAGAACCCCACAGACTTAGACAAGTGGTAGATTAGTCAATTGCTCCCAGCAATGGAGCAATGACTAGGAAAAAGTCAATGAGGTCTGGATGGTGGTAGCTGTCCAGGAAATAAGAAATTTCACAGTAGTGCCATGAAATGGGCAACTAGCGTTTTAGGCAGATTCAATTCAGTTAAGTCATATTTCTGTCATTCATAGGACTTCTCTATGGCACCCAATTTTCTAGAACATCAGATATGTTTTTGTGAAAGGCTTATATGTATGGTAAGATCTGGTGCACAATCAAAAAACTGGGGACTGGGAGTGTAGCTCAGCTGTAGAGAACTAGATTCAACCCCCACTCTCACCCCCATTAAAAAAAGTAATTTCCATATCTTATTGAACGTGGAACAGAAATAGAGAAACTGCAGGGAAATAGAGAGAAGGCATTTTGAATCTCAACAGAAGACACATTTGAAGAAAAGATGGCTCACAGGATAACACTGGGCAACCCTTTGGTGTGTGAAAGATTGTGTTCAAATTTAGTGAGTGCTGCTGAAGGAAACTTGGGAAACAAAAGTAGGTTTTCTTTCATGTTGTTAAAATAAAAATAAGGGAAATATAAAAGGAAAAAATTAGAGATAGTTAAGTAATCATTATCTACTAATTAAGCATGTTATCAGAGAGGAAGGATAATAATAAAAGTTACCCTTTCGTCATTTAACAATTTTGTACCATTGCAGCCTGCAAAGCATGGAGAGTAATATTCAACCTCGTCTCTTCCACATACAGAAACATAGATGGAGATTAGACAAGAACAGCGTTCATTGCATGGAGCTGTGAGGTTTCCAATGCTACCTGTTCTGTGAAGTTGAGATTAAATGCAATTATAATACCATCATTTAAATTATTTATGCATATGTCAAAGTATCAATAAGATCCATAATTATGCTTTTTGAGATAATTTCTTTTTAACAGATTAACTATGGTATAAATGCACCTTTAAAATGCACTGTTTGATAGTCCTGCTGAGATGGCTTAGTTCTTAAGAGCTCTTCTTGTCATTCCAGCAGACTAAAATTCTACTCCCCACATGCACGTGGCAGCTCTTAACCATCTTTAACTACAATTCCAGGGAGTCTAACGTCTTCGTATGGTCTCTGTAGGCACCAGGCATGCATGGGGTACATATACATATAGGCAGATGAATTCTCATACATGGAAACCAAAAATAAATAAATCATTAAAATGTGTCACTTAAAGGGAGGAGAGGGAAGATGGCATTATTGAGATACATTGTATGGAACTCAATTTATTAATAAAAATATTATAAAAATGTACCCTTTGAATTTGTAAATCTATAGTAAAATTGTCTCCACAGACATGCTAACAAACAAAATTACCACTATCTACAATAGGCTCCCCCCACTTCAAAGCTTCCCTTTACCACTCTGCTATTCTTCTACTTATTAGTAATTTCTTTCTCTTCATTTGTTTTGGATTGATAAACAGTAATAACATAATACATGTTCCTTGTTTCTTTTGTACTAATTATCTTTATTTGCTCTTATATGTACATAATGGTTTGATGATTCCTGGATAAGTATTAAGAGTAGACTATTTCAATTGTGTGAAAGTTTTTATGTAACTGTTTTAGAACTGTTTTGTGTGTGACTATTTTGGCAGAATGTATGTATGTGCACCATGTGAATGCAGCACTTATGGAAGCAAAATTAAGTCACTCGATCTCTTGGGACTGGAGTTACAGTTATGAGCTTTCAGATGCATTCTGTGAACCAAACTGAGTCCTCTGGAAGGACAAGTGCTCTTAAACAATGAGCCATTTCTCTAGTGCTCCCCCTCTCATTTTTTCAAACTTTTCAAAAAACTGTCATTTTCCCAAAGTGATTTATTGTTATACTTCTGCTAGCAGTATATACCTGAACTTCAGCTCTTCTCCACACTCCTCTAGAATAGTGTGATTTCATTGAATGTAACCATTCAGATATGGGAACAATAGTTAAGATGTGGACGCCCGCCTTGCCTGCAAGGAAGACGCCGCACACAGGATTCTTCTGGTTCACGCTTTATTGAGGACAGCCGTTCAATTAAGTGTTGATAGCGAAGACCCTGATTGCAAAAAGCACCCTGCTTATATAGAGCATAGGGCTACGTGACCGTCAATGATTGGATACTCGTCCAGACCCTCATTAGCATGGAGGGAGGCGGCAAGGACTGCTCTCCTGCGCCTGCGCTGTAACTTGTTTACTCCAAATGTGAGCAATTACTCCAAATGCGAGCAAGAAGAACCTGGAAGCAGGAAACCGGCGCCATCTTGTAATGGCGTTTCAACTCGGCTCCCAACATCTCCCCCTTTTATATTAAATTAAAGACAAAGGAACATGCTAAGTCACCGATCAACCCCCTCCATCTACGGAGGTGAGGATCAAGGAAGTTAAGCATGTCCTAAATACCCAGGTTACCTTATCTCGTGCAATGAGGAGAACCTCTGAGATGTGCAAAGGCTAACCTTGGGTCGAATAAGGGATGTGCCTATTCTTGGTGCAATGGAAGCAAGTCCTCAAGGTGCAAAGGCCACATGCCCTAAATTGTCTAAAAGGGAGACATGTGGTGGAGATGAACTTCTGTCGCATTGGTTCTGACAACATACAGCTCAACAATCAAAAGGAGGGTTGGATACTACACACCAACCATCGACCTAACGATAGCCCACTGTCTAAGCGTTGCCCACCAGGCTGCAGGGGAATGTCTCACATCAAGGGCAGCAAATGCTTGAATAATCATGGCATTATCTCGCTGTCTCTGTCTATACATTTTACAAAAGCACCAAAAGCATATTAATACAGAAGCAATCATCATAATTCCCATAGTTCCCAGACCAGCCCATTCTTTGAGATACATGGTAGCATCTTTAATCCAACCCCAGAGTCCACACGAGTTGAATTGACATGTGTTATGGCCAGTCTTAGGTCCCTCATAGTAGCATCAAATTGTGATGACCCATCCGTCCCGTGACAAATTTACAGCAACAGTATAATTATGATATTGAACAGATGTCACACATAAACCAAACATCCTCCATTCACAACCTAATTGAGCCAATTGCCATAGTACGATTTTCCCCTATACCACACATAAACCAAGCCACTATTTTGAGAGTCATAAGGCAAATAGGCAAGATCAAGACTAGAGTTCGTTATGCATCACCAGCATTGGTTTGGGGAGTGTTGTTAGTATTCCCCATCGTTGTTCTGTGCGTATCGGGGGCCATTTTATCAGGATCATCTGTAGAGCTAGAAGTGTTTTCAAGATCTTCATCTTGTTCTTGATCTTTTTCAGGCTCTAAGGGCTGTTTCACCGTCCTCGTCAGACGAGCAGGCACCCAAATGGGGTTTTCTTGATCCTGAGGAAAAACACAAACAGCTCCCCTGGATCTTATTAAAACTTGATCCGGGCCCTTCCATTGGTTAGACAATACATCTTTCCACTTGACATTTTCTAGTGGAGGTTGTGTAGACATAGCATGTCTATCTGCTGCAGATCTTCCAGCAGCATCCAAATTCAAAGAATTTCTTGTGATGGTTACATGACCTGCAGCTGCAAACCATGGAGCTATGGTATCCACCTCCTGCAAGAAATGAACTATGATAGAACCAATTTCATTGGACAGGAAGGTGAGGCACCCATGGTTCTTAGCCTTAGGCAGGTTAGGAAGAGGGGGCGCAGAGGGAGCCGCCGGAGTGTATGGCTCAGGACGGTAACGTTCTTCCTCATAGCGCGCAGCTTCCTCTTCTAGTTCTGTTTGTTCCTCTGTATCCAGTTTCTCTTCTGACCCCGAAGTTTCTGAGTCAGAAGAGGAACTACTAGTTTTATCACTGGTTATTTTTAAATTTTCAAATTCTGCTAATACTGGGTATACCCTTTTCCGACTATTTATTTGTTTCTTTTTTTCTTTTTTCTCTTTTTCTACCCTTTTTATATCTTTTTTAGGCCTCTTCCTCTTTTCTGTTTCTGACATGCTGTCTTGATGTTTTGCTAATATTCGCTGTCCTTCCCTTACCCTCTCTTGACATCGCTTATTAACCATACGCCATAATGGCCATGTACCGGCACGGAAACTTCCCTTTTCCTTTTCTCTCTGCAATTCTCCTTCTAGTTTACCCCAAGAAGGGATTGTAAGAGACCCGGTGGTTACTGGGCGATGACAATTTAAACAAAGGCAACAAGCAAGAACAACAATAACCATACTAGCAAAAATGACCGCGCCTAGTGCAGGGTCAATCTCATAAAACAGCATACCTCTCAGAAAGAGTCTGGATCCACTTTCGTCCCGCGCTCCAGTTCTGAATCCTCCTGAAAACAGGGGTCTCCGCCGGTACTCGACTGATGGTCAGGTTCCCGGGTTTCGGCACCAAATGTGGACGCCCGCCTCGCCTGCAAGGAAGACGCCGCACACAGGATTCTTCTGGTTCACGCTTTATTGAGGACAGCCGCTTAATTAAGTGTTGTTAACGAAGACCCTGATTGCAAAAAGCACCCTGCTTATATAGAGCATAGGGCTACGTGACCGTCAATGATTGGATACTCGTCCAGACCCTCATTAGCATGGAGGGAGGCGGCAAGGACTGCTCTCCTGCGCCTGCGCTGTAACTTGTTTACTCCAAATGTGAGCAATTACTCCAAATGCGAGCAAGAAGAACCTGGAAGCAGGAAACCGGCGCCATCTTGTAATGGCGTTTCAACTCGGCTCCCAACATTAAGACTGTGATTTTTATACACATTTTCTGAGTGACTAATGATCATGAATTTATTTCTATCTGCACATTTTGCATCTGCATGTATATGTGTATGTGTGTGTGTGTGTGTGTGTGTATAATTTGATGAAGCATATTTGGTCATTTTTGTTATGTTGCATATTTTCAGTGATTTATATGATCAGAAGCAAATATTTTGTTTTGCATATATAATTTTAATCTTTTCTACTCTGTGGTTTTTTTTTTTTTTTAAATCCAGGCATAATGGTGCACACCCTTAAATGAAGGATTAGGGAGGCAGAGGCAGCTGGGTCTCTGTACATTTGAGATCAGCTTTGTCTACATAGTGAGTTCAAGGACAACCAGGTATAAATAGTAAGACCCTGCTTCAAAAAAACAGGGAAAAAAGGGCCTATAAAAGGATGATTTTTATGAAGTTTAACTTGCAATTTTCTTCCTAGATTATGAGTTTTATATCTTGTGAAAGTAATCCTTGAAAAATTCAAGATCAAAAAGATTTTCCCTTATAGTCTTAGAATATTATATTAACACTTTTATAATTATGGCTCATTTGAATTCCTCTGTATAATATAAAGTAGGGATCCAAGTTCATCTGTATACATATAGTCATTTAATAATACAACCCAAGACCACTTTTGAATCTTTAAATTATTTTTATTTTTTTAATTTCATGCATGATTCTGGATAAGAATATGTTGTGGGAGTGGGGTGTCCACAGACAATGAAAGATGACGTCAGATCCCCTGGAGCTGGAAAACCATGCAATTTCAATTGACATGGGTGTTGGGAACCAAATTCAGGCTCTCCAGAAGAATAGTATCTTTCTAGCACTATATATATATATATATATATATATATTCCCTTTTGTTCTTAAATTTTTTTGAGTTCATAATTTAATTACATTTCTTCCCTTTCTCTTTTCCTTCTAAACCCTACATTCTCTTCTTCAAATTCTTGACTTCTTTTTTCACTAAATATTATTGAATGCATAAATGTATATGCATATATATTCCTAAACATGTAGTCTGTTACTTTTTATAATACTACTTGTATGTATGCTTTCAAGCTCAGTCAGTCAATAGTATTTTTTTAAGTGACTCCTGAATCTCTACTTCATTGCTTCTGTACAGTGCCCAAAGATCAGCCATCTGTATATACAAATGATTCTATTTATATATAGACTCTCCATACTATTTCATTGATGTGCTTTCAACACTCTCTCAATTAACATAGTTCTGTTGGAAGAAAATTGGGTTACACCTCTACTTTTGTTATTTCTTTCTTTTTACTTTTTTTTCTAGGTCCTTTGCATATCAATGAAAATATAGGTTTTTTTTTTGTTGTTATTGTTGTTGTTGCTTGTACCTACAGTGGAAAGACTAATGGGATTTTGTTGTAACGACACAAACTGGCAGTTTGTGAAGGAGTCAAATTTTCATAAAAAATAAGTTTTCTAATTACAAAACATAAGGTAGCTTTCCTTTAGTAATATGTCTCTATTATTTTCACCAATACATTGTACTAATGAGCACATAGCTTTTTCATATATTTTATACCATTGATAATAATATTTTAAATATTACTTCTAGTTCTTTTTATATAATATGCAAAAATAATTTGTATTCTTTTATGACTATGTTCTATTTCTTGTAGGAAGTATGTATACCATTACAGGTTTTTGTACATATGCATGTACTTATGTGAGTAGGTTTCTGTGTTGGGATAGAACCCTGAGTCTTCTAGTAATTAGATAAGTGGACAATCAGTGATCCATTGGGCCAGATCCAGAAAATCATGGATTCATGTATGTTCAGCTTGTGTTCTGCAAACATTCTGATCTCAGTTTTAGTCTAGTTGTCTAGTTGGAGCTTTCTTAATAACAGCTTCAATTAGCATTTCTCTGACTGCTAAAATTGTTGAGCATTTATTTTTAAAACATTTTAGGTTAGCATATAAGGTAGTTGACTTCATAATTGTATTTCCATGAATATATGTCATCATACTTGGCTCTTGTATTTTCATTTCTCCATTGCTCTCCCATATGTCATCTTCTCCCTCCAATTGATTCCAATCTGCTGTTCATCACCAATTCTGCTTATGTTTTGTTTGCATCCCATTACTGAATATCCAGCTTCCCTGATTCTCTCTTCAACCCTTACATTATCTGCTTTCTAGTTCTGTCACAGCCACAACCCCCATGTGCACACATACAAACACACATGCACACACATATGTAAATAATATGTTTTTAAATTCACACCTCATGTATGGAAGAAAAAGCATTTAATATCTGACTTTCCGAGTCTCACTGTTTTGACTTAACATAATTTTTAGTTACATCATTTTTTAAAATTTTCATAGTTCCATTTTTTTATGGATGAATAAAATTCCATTGTTTATAGGTACCGTATTTTCTTTTTCCCTTTAAACAATTTATGAACATCTAGATTGATTACATTTTCTAGCTATTATACGTAGTACAGCAATAAGGAGAGAGTCCTTCAGGCATACATATTGAAGAATGATACAAATAGGTCATATGGTAGCTTTATTTTCATGTTTTAGAAAGGTTTTTAATTAAGTGTAAATCTGTGTGTGATAAAAAGTATGTGCATATAATCTATTGCCTGAGGAGCCCAGAGGTACAGGCAGTTGTGACCAATTTCAGGTCCTCTGCAAGCATGGTATACATCCTTAGCTGCTAAGACATCTCTCCAGCCCCTTATTTCAGGATTTTGATTTTTGAGGACCATCCACACTAACTGTACAAGTTGATATTCCCACCAACAGTGAATAAAGGTTTTTCTTTCCCCATATCCTTGTGATCATTTATTTTCTTGATGACAGTTATACTGACCAAGTTGAGATGGAATTTCAATGCAGATTTCATTTGCATTTCTCTAAGGGCACAGGGTGTTGAACTACTTCAAATACTGTCCACTTATACTTCTTTAAGACCTGACTATTTGAATTTTGAACATATGTTCTGATAGCAATGTACTTTACAATTCAGAAGTGCTTCAGCTGTATCCAAATGCTTGGGTACAGTATACTTTCATCCTTCATTACCACTTGTATTTCTTTAAGAAATGAATACTCAGACATCCCCATGGACAGTTCTGTGTTTTGCCTGCTTACTTCTCACTAGCACATCCATTTCCCACTGACATCAGTACCTACTTTGGGATTCCATCTTATATTGAAGCCCAGCTGAGACATCCAGCCCCATGGACTGAGCACTTTACTGGATTTTTGGATCTTCCATTCAAAGGCAACCATTGTTGGGTTAGTGAGGCCACAGCCTATAAGTCATTCTAATATATTCATTCTAATACATTCAATTATGTATATGAAGAGAGGGTAGATTCATCCCTAAGTTCTGTTACTCTAGAGAATCATGAATGATACACTAGGCAAGTAGATTTAGAATACTTCATTTTTAAAAGACAACTATGCACTTTAAATGAAAAGGATATCATTAAAAGTAAATAATGAGTAATACAAATATGTTATTGAAATTGTAGTACATAAGTATGTTTGGATGTGATATTGCTTGATTTGGGTAAAACAACAACAAAACTATGTTATTATTGATTTATCACAGACCAATACTTGTAGGAGAAGAATATTCATAAAGAAATGTAGTTTATCTCTTCTTTGAGAATGGGAGCTAATGGTATGAATTTCTATAACTAGTTAATTATATTTGTATACTCACCAGGTAAATTAGTTGGAAAACATAAAAATGGTAAAAATGTAGACCATGCAAGTAGAGTGGCACTAAGAAAACCAGCCCAAAAATTGATCTGCCACCATCTAAAGTTGTTATCAGTTGCACTTAGAGAAAAGTAGGAAATTTCAATTTAGAAAAACAAATCACAGAGAGAAAGAGAGAGAGAAAAAAATTCTGTTAATTTACATTCATTTGTAATTTATCACTATTAACTTTTTGATTTTGCCCACAAGGGTCTGTTGTTAATATTCAATTGTATGGTTCATTTTTGGTTCCACCAGAGCCTAACTTTCACATTTCCCCTTTCAGCAAAAGTTCCTGTTTATTCCTATTTATAATTTTCCCTATTAGAAGTTCTGCCTCTTGAAAATCAAGCCTTACTTCTTTATCCTGCTTCTTTAAGTTATGCACCTGGACCATTTAATAGCAACAAGTGTTGCCCATTTAATTTACACTACTTTTCTTGTATATGCCATCTGACCCTTTAGCTACATAGCATCAGAAATTCTTTCCTTCAGGCCCTTGGTTTTAAATGTGTTTGATACTTTTGTGGCCTTCCTAGTTTTCCTAAAGGACCTCTTTTGCATTTTTCTTAAAGTCCACTTTGCTTCTCACAGAGCTTAACCTCTGGCAAAGTAGAGACGGGGATAGAAAGACCCTGGACTGGGATTGCTAAATGTTTCTTTCACAGAGTGACTATGAGATATTAGCATCTCTTGTCTTTAATTAAGGCTGAGGAACTTAGAATCATTTTCAAAGTTCCCAAGGGTTATTTTTTTTTATAACTTAGAGATAAGATGTACAGACATCAGTAAATATATTGTTACTAATATTTTCAGCTCCATGCCCATGGAAAAATCTTAGCTAGGAAAGAGAGAGAGAGATGGCTCAGCCAGAGATTATGAGCACTGGATGCCCTTGGATGGAAAAGGGCTTGGTTTCCAGTACCCACATGGTAAATAACACTCATCTGTAAGTTTCAAAGTATTCTTCTCGTCTCTGTGGGCACTTCATACACATTATACAGACATATATGCTGCAAAATACCCATACATATAAAATGCAAATAAATAAATCTTTTAAAAGATAAAGTCTTCACAAATCAACTAATGAAGCTAAAATGTTTACTTATACATAAACTTATTTTGGAAAAACTGCTTTCTTGCAAGATTTCATGAGTAATACTAGTTCATTCGACTTTTTCTTTCATTAAATATGGAAATGTTTACAGTGTTATTCAGTAGTGAGACAACTCCTCATCTTTTGAGGGCTTTATTCGGGAGTACAGGTATCAGCCCACAATGACATAGAGTTGGAATCTTCACTTCTACAATCTGCTTATCATATATGCTAATGTGTAACATCCGCAGGAATTACACCTTTCCTTCTTGTTACTATCCATTTGTTCTTGTTTATTTATTGTGGTACTGAGGTTTGAACTCAGGCCCTTGCACAAGCTAAGCAAGAGCTCTATGCTTATAGAGCACCCTACTTTTTCTTTTGAAAAATTTCAAGGTTATTGTAAGCAGCACAGCCTGGCCTTAGTCCCCTTCCCCCAAACCCGTGAGAGGATGTGTATCCCCACTGCATCTTGACCCCTTTCGCTTATAATATCCAGAAACCTTATGTTTCTTACAATTTGAATCCACTTCTGTGTTTTGTCAATAGCATATTACATGTGACACAATTATTTCATCGTATCTGTAATTGCATATCTGGAAGAACTGAGGCCTCAAATAACTGCAAAACTTAAAACAAATGATTAGATATAAGCAAAAACTGACAAGGTGATCATATTTACCAGATATATTTTCAAATCAAGATTTTCCTCTTGCTGGAAGTTAATGATTTGAGAATGAAAACTGTTATGATTCCACAATCCAACTCTCAACACACTGCTTGAAAGCCCCAGGCACTAGTTTTCTTATACATATTTTTTTTTAAAAGACTATAATAAAACTTCTTTGAACAACGTAAAGAATATTAGAGAAAATAATACAGCATGCTGTTTTTTAACATGGAAAGGTAACAACGATTTTTAACTTGACACATGAATTTAGTTGAAATCTAGATTCTTTTGTCATTTTCAGATGCCAAATTTAGCAAGAAATGCAATTTTATTTTAAATAATTTTTAATTTAAAAATATTTTTGATATATTTATTTTATTCTGTGTATATGTGAAATTTGCTTGCATGTATGTCATATGCCACACGCAGAGTTCAGAAGAGTTTGTTGGACACCAAAGCACTGGAGTTACAGATGGTTGTGAGCTACTATGTGGGTGCTGAGAACCCAACCCAGGTCTTCTGAAAAACCAAGTCCTCACTACTACTGACCTGTCTCTTCAGCTGCAGAAGTAACTTTGTGAAACTTGACCCTGATAAATGATAGTCTAATAATGAGTATGTGTGTATGCTTGTAGACAATTAGAAAATTTACAATGAAATTTCAAATATTAAAAATTGGAGTTTTAACACAGAAATGAGGAAATATGACATGGAACAAACAATATTATAAAAGAGAAATTGTAACTATGAGGATATTTAATTAATTATGAAATTCATTGTTACCAATAATTGTTAGAAAGTGTATAAAATAGAATCAAAGACAAAATAATACACAATCATACCAATACTTGCAAAAAATGCCATTAGAAAAACTCAACAGTACTTCATATTAACCCCCCCAAAATGCAGTACTAGACAAGTCATGTACACACTAGAACCGTAGAGACATAAGCCATGGCAGCAGGTAGCACTCTGCTAAGCAAGGGCAATCTAAAAGCATTTCCTCTACAGTTGAGAATGTGTAATGACTATCTACTCTCTTCACCCTTACTCAAGAGAGAGCTTAAAGTCTTAACCCAAGCAGCTGGGTGAAGAAAAGAAAAAGGAAAGAGACATACACAGGAAGGGATAAAACAAATATACTTAAAGATGATAAGATCCTATTCTTAAAGGAGCCTAAAGACTCAGTCTTAAAACTCTTGAGAGATTATAATAAACACTTTTGGCAGAGTAGAAGATCAGAAAATTGGCATATAAAGATATGTAACTTTCCTAGAACCAATAAGAAGCATAATGAGAAAGATATCAGGAAAAAAAAAAAAACACAATCACGGTTGCACCAAAACGTAAATGAAGTACTCAGGGAAAATCTTGTTGGTGACTATACCACCATGGCTGTGCAGGTCAACTGCTTAACAAAGCTTCTGGTTGCTGGCATGCCAAGGAGATAGTTATCTCTCCACTTCTTTCTGCTGTACAGTTGCTGATAGTCTTTTTTGGTTGTGGTATCTGTTTTGCTTATTGGTAAAATTAAAAATAATCTTTAATTCAGCTCTTACTAACTGGGAACGATACATATTGTAATAAAGAAGGACACAGTGATTCTAGCACTAGAAGTAATGATCTCATTGATCATTAAGTCCAAGATGCCCTAAGTAAATGTGAGAGTTGTTTCATTCCTAATATCGCAGACCTGATATACACAGGGAATGAAAGAGTTGTATGACAAAATTGTTTCCGGCATAAAAGGCAGTGATTCCCCAGTAAAGACTGGGGCAAGGACAGGGGAGTTACTATGTGTGGAAAGACAAGGACACAAAGATAATGACCCCTGAGGCTGTAAAGTAAAACTCTAATCATCTGTTCACACTTCAATAAAAATAAAGTTGCCTGTTTGATTGTGTAACCTACGACATCAGTCTGAAGCTGATCCCCAGCTAAGTGATCTGCTTCTGAAAATGTAAAACAAAACAATTGATAGCTTGCATGACTACTGTGGTGCTGTCAATCTACTTCTGATATTGTTAGTCTGCTTCAAAAAAATATAAAGTAAAACAATTGATAGCTTATGTGACTAATGTGATGTTGTTGGAGGAAAAAGACTCTACATAATGCAATAACTGGAAGATTTTGAAAAGGTTCTGTACAAAATAAAAGCCTGGCTGTTTGTGGCCAAAAGTGAGTGAGCCCTAAGCGAAATCCCTGGCTAAATCTTTTTGCCAGCTTTCACTTTAAACAGGTGCACTTCTTTCTCTTTCTCATCACAGATTCATACATCCTTTCTTTGGGTATTTCCCTGACCCTCATCCTCCAGTTGCTGAGGTTATACCCAGCGAAATCTAATGAAGGTAAAAGAACACTATGGTGAAGTACATAAATCACTAGAAGGTAGAAAACTGTCAAGAACTGGAGGAAGGATGAAAGAAAATACTAAAAGGTGTAATGACCTCAGTGTTCATGAGTTAGGGGAATTAATATTGTGAAAATGAACATATTACTGAAAGTGACTTATAGATATAATGCAGTACTTACGAGATTCCAATGGCATTCTTCAGTGAATGAGAAGAAATATCCTAAGACTCATATGAGATACAATGACTCTGAGCAGCTAGAGTTTCTAAGGAAATGCAATGCTGGAGAAATCACCATACCAGATTTCAACATATACGTCACATGCATAGTACATAAAATTGCATGGCACTGGTGGAGAAAGAGACATCTGAGTTGATGGGATAGAGATGCTGTCAAACAAAACCTACACTGAAGACATCTAATTTTTAACAGAGGGAAATGAACATATGTTGGAGAAAAGACAACTTCTTTGAAAACTAGTTCTGGGGAAAATGGATATCTATGTGCAGAATTAATGTATATCCTTCTCACTCAAAATAATCAGTTAAAAAAGTATCAACTTACTCTAAGGCTGAAAATTTGAATCCAATGGAGAAAGAGACACTCCAGGGCAGAGGCACAGGCAGGGACTTCTGTGAAACTGGTTTGCTCTCTGGTTTCCTGATGCTCACCCTCAACCTTATCAGAATAGCATTTGTCTTTCTTTCTAATTTTTCATATTCAGAAAACAACACATTATCAAAGCTTGCCATGAAGCATTTAAAATTTTTGAGTTATTTAACATATTCCATGTTGCCTAAATTAAAGTCAGTAATGAATGTGTTGCTTTCTGTTGTCTCATTCCTTCTAAGGACACGAATGTCTTGGGATTATAGTTGATAATATTATAATCTAGTGTTCCAGATTTATAAAATTAACTTTTACCTGTGAGTTTTATATTTCAACTGTTTTCTTACTAACTTCAGTTTGAATAACTCATTTTATTGTTTCCTATAGGATAGATTTGCTTATGATAGATTCTCTCTGCTTTTTTTCGTCTTTTTTTATCTTTTCTGATATTTAAATAGTTTTACTACGCATCTAGAAGATAGTTTTAAACAATCTAAATGATGTTTCTTTTTATTTTCTTTTGGTGCTATGAAATTATTCATGAATATATGTGTATGTATGCACATATATATGTATATGTAACAACAAATGAAAACTGATGCAATGAATTAGAAAGAATCTTACTTGTTGAGTAAGATTTCTGCTGAGAAGTGTGTTTTCTAGGTAAATCTGAACTTTTAGGTGTTATTGTTTTCATTGCCTTGAGAATATCTTCTTTACCTTTAATCTCTGAGAGCTAGTACCTTTTATCACAGTACCTTTTACCTAGACTTGGTTGAATGTAATCTGAGGGAGGACACATTTAACAAGATTTAAGTCCTTTGGATTTTAGTGTTTTTTTTTTTAATTTCTTTAATAATCTTTTCATATCAATGACATTTGAAAGGCTCTCAAATTCCAACAATCTTAATATTTGTTCCTTTAGTTCATTCCAGGAATACTTATTATTCATCCTTGCTATTTTTTATTCTTCTCTGTGTATTTTCAAGCTGTCTACTTCTAGCTCCTTAATTCTTCTATGTGATCTATTATGCTATTGATGCTTTAGTTTCACTTTGGGAATTTTGCACATCAAACTAAGTATTTTGTTTTCATTTGTATATTAAATTTCTCCTTAGAAATATTAAATAATATTTGTTTTGTTTAAAAAAACTTTATTATTGCATGTGTTTGTGTGTGTTCACGTCTGCATATATTCATGCATGCAGCTGTGTGTGTATGTGTGCCATGTCACATGTATAGAGGTCAGAGGACAAATTATATTAGTCAGTTCTCAAGTTCTACCATGGGATCTTAGATATTAAACTCAGGCTGTGAGACATGAAAACAAGTATCATTTTGTGTCTTCTTAAAAACTTTTTTGAGCTTCTATAAAACAGATATCTAATTTTTTAATCCAAGAATACATATTAATTACTACATGGGTAGAATCTCTTGTCTAATTTTGATTTGGAACTGAGGTCACTTTTAATGAATGATTTTGTTTACATGCAACATTCACATAACAATATATTAATTTTTTATTCCAGATTTTTCTTTAAAAAGTGTTTATAAGATTTTATTTTTCAATTTTGCATACATGTGTATATGTATGTGAAGTGAGGTGACCTCAGTACAATTTTCAGGAGTCAGTAATTTCTATCATGTGGAAACTGGAGATGTAAGAAAGCTCTTCTTGGTTGGTGGCACCTTTATACAGTAATCATCTTTCTAGCCCTCTTCTAATCCTCTTAGTTTCACCATCTTTGTAGTTACCTTTTCAGAAATTCTAACCAAGTTGTTTACTTTCTGAGTTTGTAGTCACTTTTATTATTTAAAAGCTACACTGAATATTATCTTCAGGGTTTCTAACATTCTACTGTTCATGAAATGTAGGTTTATCAGCACCAAAAGGGATACATGGATGCAAACATTCTCAATAAAATACTTTCATACTGAATAAAAGTGTGCATCAAAGTGGTCATCCACCATGAAAAGTAGGTTACATCCCAGAGATGTAGGAATAGATTAACATATGTAAATTGCTAACTGTAATCCACCATATAAACAAACTGAAAGACCAAAATCACGTGATTAACTCATTAGATACAGAAGACAGAAGAGGCCTTTCACTTTATGATAAAAGTCTCAGAGACACTTGGGATATAAGGGAAAAACGTCAACGTAACAAAGGTGATTTATATCAAACTCACAGTCAACATCAACCTAAATAGAGAGAAAATCAAAATATTTCAAAGAATTCTCTCCATACCCACTCAATGAAGTAATGGAGTCTTACCTAGAACAATAAGACAATTGATTGAGATCAAATAGATACAAATAGAAAAGGAAGAGGTCAAATTATCTTTATTTGCAGATGATATGATTCTATGAATAAAAATTCAGGAAATAATCCACCAGGAAACTTCTACAGCCAATAAATATTTTCAGCAAAATAGCAGAAAAAAAATTTAACAAGCAAAAACAAGTAGCCCTCTTATATACATATGAAAAACAGACTGAGAAAGAAATCAGGAAACAGCACCTTTCACAATAGCCTCTTGATCTCAAGATATTATTGGATATCACTAATCAAGTGAGTGAATAACTTGTATTATAAAAACTTTAAGACACTGAAAAACAGCAGAAGATGGAATCTCCCATGCTCATGGATTAGAAAGATTAATATAGTATAAATGGTCATCCTACTAAAAGTAAACTTCATATTCAACATAGACTCCATCAAAATTCCACCACAATTCTTTACAACAATTGAAAAACTCAATTGAAAAGAGCTCCCATACACATGCTCATACACACCAGCTAACTCAATCTCAAATAATAAAAGAATTACTAGAAGTATCACTATCACCAGTTTCTAGCTGTACTACAGAGGTATGCTAATAAAAACAGCATGGTATTGGTATAAAAAGAGACACATTGAAAAATGGAATCAAACAGGAGATCCAGACAATTTCAAAAGTATACAGACACTGGATTTTTGAATAATAAAACCAAATATATACACTGGAGAAAAGAAAGTATCTTCAAAAATGTGATGGTAAAACAGGATAGCTGTATGTACAAGAATGCAAACAGGTCCATATTTGTCACGCAGTATAGAACTCAACTCCAATTGAATCTAGGATCTCAACATGTGACTAGATATGCTGAATCTGATAGAAAAGAGAGTGGGGAATAGGCTTGGATAATACAGGAAAAGATTGTCTGAACAGGATTCCAATAGTAAAATCACTAAAGCAACAACTAATTAATAGGACTTCATAAAGATGAAAGGCATCTATAAGGCAAAGGAGAGCATCATTCAAGCAAAGCAACAGACAACAGAATAGGGAAAGAACTTAATCAGTTGTATGTCTGATGGAATGTTAGTATCTACAATATATTAAGAATTAAAATGCTGAACATCAATCAATTAACCCAATTTAAAAGTGGAGTAGAGAACTAAGCAGAAAGTTTCAAAAGTTTCAAAAGATGAGACACAAATGGTTGAGAAACACATAAAGAAATTCTCAACATCTTTACCCTTCAGGGAAAAGCAAATCAGAACTACTTTAGATTTCATCTCTCACCCGTCATGCCACCAAGTTCAGTACAACACCACCACATGCTAATCAGTGTGCTAATCAGAGTTCACAGGGTACAGCTATTATGAAATGCAGGGTGGAGTTTACCTCAGGATAGAGGGAGGCAATCTATCTCAAGATCCAATTATACCACCTTTGGCATATTCCCAAAGAACTTAAGAGGGATATTGCTCATCCATATTCACTGGTGCTGTATTCATAGTATCCAGAAATTGGAAACAGTCTAGATGCTCATTAACTCATCAATGGACCATAAAATTGTGCTATACTTACAAAATGGAGTAATATTCATCTGTTAACAATGAAATTATTAAATTTTCAGATTCATTGATGGATCTAGAAAAAAAATCATGAGTGAGGTAACCAAGGTTCAAAATGACAAGTACTATGTATTTTCTCTATAGGTGGATGTTAGCACTCAAGCCTTTTATATGCAGGCTACAATATGAATAATCACAGAGGAGAAAGGAGATGATATCCCAAGGAAGGGGAAATAACATGTGATATTATAGAGAGATAAGAAACTAGAATGGGAGGATTAAATAGGGAAGGGGATGGGGGAGAAGAACAAAGGAGGAAATAAGATGAGGAATAACTAGCACTAAAGGCTATTTGAAATCCAATTTCAATGTAGAAGCACTCTAAAATATATACAGGGAAAGTAATCCAAATGGAATAATCAAATAATAGGGAAGACAATACCCCAACTAGATATCTTATGCCATCAAGTCCCAGGAATAAGTTATATCCTGTTGAGTGGTTTACCAAAGGCAAGCCATGAAACTCCCATTCATCACATGGTATGGTGCCAGGGCCGGCCTGGCAAGTCAGACAGTACCTGGATGGAGAGTGGGACTGAAGGGTCTAATGAGGAGAGGGGGAAGAGATGCGAGGGGAAAGAAATAGACCAGACACACACAGTATCATGTGCTCAGATGGAATGGAGCCGAAATTTTATTTTCCCCTCCAATCTTATACCCCTTTCATCAGGGGGCTACGTGCAGCTACAGGGGTTAGAACCAAGGTGTTAATTACAGGGTGAGACAGTGCATAGGTAAAACATTCTGAATGAGATAGGTATTAGAGCAGGACAACTTCCCTGCTGAGGCGGGATGTTTACCTAGGGGAGACAGCCTCTCTCCAGTGGAGTTAGATGCTTAGGACAATAGCTCTCCAGGTGAAGTTAAAGGTTTAGCCAGAGAAGAAGTATCCCTTCATGGGGCTTTGGCTTCCCTGTAAACAAGCCGCTCTCGGGCAGTCATTAATTATTCATGACTCAGTTTAGCTCAGAAGATCTCCCAATAGCCAGAGGCTCACAGCAGGGTCCAGGCCCAGAGTCTGAAGGGCTCACCACAGTATGGCCAAGGTTGCTTTCTACAACTCAACAGTCAGACCAAACTGTGAAGACAACACTTAACATTTTGTCATCAAACATGGAAAACTTGAGCCATTGCCTATGTAGGGCTTCATCTGTACAGATTAGCATTCTTGGTGCAGGAAGGTAATCTTCAAGCTACCAGAGAAGAAAGGTATCATCAAGATTACCAAACTATACACCCTGGTCTACTACAGTGCCCAGCCTGCAAGTTATATTAGTCCAATAGTGTCACAAGTGCTCTGGGCATAGCCAAGAAGTTTTTGCTTGGATTTAAGGTCCACTCTATAAGATGGAACCCATATCTGATACTGTAAAAGTGGCTAAGAACCTAACATTAGGTAAGTCATGGGCTTAGAAGAAAATCCAATAGTATTATTCTGCTAAAGACCAATAGCAATAAAATGGTTCCTAATAACCTTCTCCTATACCTGTAGATCAGTGTCTTGTTCAACCCACATCAAACGAGCTTTTTCTTGCAGAAGTTAAATAACAGACACCCACAACTGGACAATGTGGAAAGAGTGAAAGACTTTGGAGCACTCAGTGTTAAATTGGGATGTTTTCATGAAATTCCTGCCTTCAAAGCTCAGGTTTCTGTGTGAAAGAGGAAGTAAAAAGATTCTAAGAATGAGAAGTGATGAAGAGCTCCAAGTAAATAACATCGTTCAGACGCAACAGGACTGGTGCACATATGCACTCACACAGACTGTAATAGCACACATAAAACCTGCACTGGACCAAGATGGGGTCCCAGAACTGAGATCGAGAAATAGACACGGGATCCCAATCCTATCCATGAGGCTATTTCCAATGGGTGCCCATTTGCAACGGGACAATATGCTTTCTCCAATGGCGTGTCACTGCATATAACAACTCTCCAGAGCAGTTCCCATGGTCAGGGTTAGTTGCTCAAAGCAAAATGAATGCAATATTTTTGTGGACTTTTTGTTAGATTTTGTTTGGTTAGATTTTGATTCTTCTTTTTGTCTTACTAGTATTTTGCTTATTTGTTTTCATTTTCATTTTTGTGTATTTGTGCAGATGTTGTTTCATTTTTGTATTGTTTTGTTTCTTTTTTTTTGGAATGCATGAGAGAGAAAGAACAAGATGTGGGGTGGGTAGGGAGGTAGGTTTGGGAGGAAGTTTGGAGAGGGAGATGAATATGATCAAAATATATAGTATGAGAAAAAATAATTAGAGAAGCAAGATGAAAAACTTGTAGATATCATGCACATAAATATTACTATTGTACTGTATTAAATGAATGGTATATGGTTTTACCAACAAAACATAAAATTTAGTGAGCTTTTATTTAATGGTTTTAGTTATATTCCAAACAGTAAAAATTCGAATGCACATGTTATATATGCACACATAAATATATTTATGTTTATGTAAATGTACACATCACCCACAATTGCATAAATTTTTCTAAAGCTATTACCAATTAAATGTATTCTATTTATGAGCTATTAAGAGCTATCTACTCAGCAAATGTCTTATACAATGTAAACTTGTAATCCTTACATTTCCTTCACAGTTTGATTCTGAGGCTATTTTCTTGGCTCCCATTTTCTTGGGCTCCCACTACGAAACCCAGACCATATCCCAGTAGTGCTACACCTTCTGTAATACCTTGAAAATGAACACAGAGCACCAAACAGCTTCACAATCTAATTTTGTAAAAAAGAGAAAACAAAACAAAACAAAACAAAAAAACCAACAACAACCCGAAGATTCTGCAATATCTGGAAGTTTCTCATCCAATTCACTATTACTTGAGAGAGGAAAGATCAGTAAGAAAAGAGGGGAAGAAACAGTGAGGGGAGTGAAAAAGAGGGGGAATATAAAAATTGTAAATATATTCGGGAATCAATTCTAACAAGTCCCGAATTAGAAGAGCAGAAATGGGAATCCATGTAAAGAGATGATGCTAGTCGTATAGTTTATCTTAGTCCTAAGCTGCTTCTTTGGGAACAGTCAGTCTCTGCTGTTAGGTCTTTACATTGTTTGAATGGAGCCTGTTCTTAATATAACGGTAATCTGTTTACTCAGTGTGACTGACTGTGATTGTTAATCATACCTGAGATAACACCAGAAAACCATCTAGACTAGTGCCCCTCACTACAAATGAGTGGCTTAATCTCTTATCTAATCAGGATTAGATACTCAGACAATTTAATTATGAACTTAGTTGTATCTTATTTAATGTATATATTGAATGTAGCATGAAAATATTCATATCCTATATGAATACAAATAAAGCATATTTCCTTTAATATGTTGCTAGTGTTAGATAAGGCATTTTCATAATTACTTTTGCATTATCCAGCCAAGCTTCCAGAGTGGCAGGAGGTAGCAATATATTAAACCGCTATATTGTACAGATATGTGTCTTAATTTCTATTTAGTAGGACTAAAATAGGTAAGTTCTACCAATCTTGACCATTGCTAATAAGACACAAGTATTTTTTGTAAAGATATATATATATAGTAAATTATATATATATATATAAACATATATCAAATAAATAGTATATCTATATCTATTCTTTATTTTAGTTTATCAGAACTTTTTTTGCACCTGGTGGAAAATTATATTATTTCAGTGCAAGCTATTACTAATTTCTCTTTGTTTTTTGTGTTTGTTTGTCTGTTTTGTTTTGTTTTGTTTTGTTTTGAGATATAGTCTTGTTATGTAACTCTGACTGACCTGATACTTGGCATATCTTCTAAATGAGCTTTGAACTCATAACTCTCATCCCTCAGTCTCCCAATGGCTGGGATGATAGGCATGCTCCAAAGTACTTACTCTTGAGGTATTTTCAAAGTAAGTACAGAAATAAATTTATATTTTTGTGAACGATATCAAAGTAGCTCTGTGAATGTACATCTTCATTTTGTCCTACAAGGACAGAAATTCATTCAGTAATAAAGATAGATTATTTGGATGTATCAATGTACAAATTTTACACAAAGTAGTGTACGGAAGAGATGACAATTTAGCCTTCTCATAAGTGTGTTTTCTCTCTCTCTCTCTCTCTGAGGGAAAGAGAAACAGAGATAGAAAATTTTGCCACTTGAAGAATACATGTTTTTCAAATCCTCCAAATCTTTTCAGTAATAGATGATTTCCCAGAATGAGGTAGATCAATGTGATTTTGAAGACAAGCACACAAGCCTTCACTACTGAATGCAGTGTCATCACAGGGCCGTGTGTCGGTTAAAACTTACAGAAACTCAGTGAGTATTCAAGGTGGACCATGCATATTAGAAAAATCAAACTTGCCTAAATAGAGACCAGCAGAGTATATGGGAATGTGATCATCAATAAAGGTCATGCCAAGGATATAGATAGGCATTCCTGCAAATCCCTGGAGCGACTGCCCGACGATGAAGGGGTAGATAAAATTTGATCTGTTTGGAATTACGATTTCCTCACAACTTTTGGTGTTTCTATCTATTTCTTCCACGCACATCTCTTTTGAAAGATAAGAAATATATTTTAATAAATTGAATTCATAATTAAATGTATAATTAATTTGCAGTTGCTACCACCACCATGCTTTTTTCTTTTACTCAATATTCTTACATTGAGCATAGTCATACAGTGAATTAATGATCATATTCTAAGTAGAAATAGCACAGTAAAAGAAAATGTAGGGGAATACTGGAAGAGACACATATATACTATGAAAAATTGATTCCTTATGTGCATAGGGTTACATGTACACATATATGCTTATATACACACATAATATATATGCACTCAATTTCCTATACTTTGCATCCTGTTGTTCTGACTCTTGTCCCCAGAGTAAAAGTATTTGCAATGCCCTGAATGATCTGAACCACTAAATCTACCCTTTTAGTTCCAGAATCCTTTCTATAACAGTCTTTAAATTACATGTGCACTACTTTGATTAAATAATTTCCTATTTTAGAAATAATTTCCTATTTTAGACCCATTCACTTCTATAATATACTATTATGGCTTATATATGTGAAATATCTCTCTAAAGTCTTGTGTATTAAATGCTTAATTCTTTGTTAATATTCTTTGGGAAGTTTCTAGAAACTGTAAGATGGAGACACTACACGGTCTCTGAAAGATAAATCTCATTCTAGCCCCTTCCTATTTTCACTCTATCTTTTTCAAACCATGAGGTAAACAAACATTTTTTTGCACACTCTCACTTTTCTGCCTATGGGCTCAATAGAGCCTACCAACCATGGAAGGAACACTCTGAAACTGTGAGCTAAAAACACATCCTGCCTACTTACAAATTGCTTATGTCAGGCATTTTTTACAAGACAACTAAGGAGACATGGGATCATAAAAACAAGGTATTAAGTCCTAAAGATTTCTTTAGTTACTATGTGTTTATCTACACATTAGATTTTAAAATCCTCTGAATGACAGGGTATTTCTTATTTTTCTTACATGGTTATAAGGTTTGTTTATTTATACTTGTTTGTAGATTGGTAGAGCTAAACAGCTGGTACTAAATCACATTTACTATGGCCATTGTGGGTGAAATTTAACACATGCTCTTGAAATATCATTGTAGAAAAACTAGTAAAGTGAAGTTTACAAATGATTTATACAATTTATTTGGCTTAATTTTGTGGAAAAAGACTTAACTCTATACCAAATGGGAAGATGTCTCTAAAATGGTGATTCAACCCAGCATGTTCATCCACTTTGTCTTCTAAAATATAATACACAATGTATGTAATAGTTTTCTTATGACATTTTCATATATGAATATAATATATTCTGATCATTTTTTTCTCTTTTCTCTTTATATCTGCCCATGATTGACTTCTTCTCCCGAACTAACCCCCCTCATGCATTCAGGTTGTTGTTGCTGTTGCTGCTGTTATTGTTCTTTTTCTTCACCTTCTTAGTTGTCATCATCTTCTTTCCCTCATTCTTCCTCTCCTCCCCCTTCTCTTCCTTCTCCTCCTCCCATTCTTCTTTTCTTCTTCCTCCTCCTCTTTTTCCTCCTTCCCTCCGAAGGTTTACGAGCAGGAGATAAAAGGACGATGAGGAAAGATGACTGGGGGTATTCACTGGAGGAAGTTTGAATGATTTTGATAAATATTTGCAGGCATAAAACAATCTACAAGAGGGGAATAAACCCTATGGGAATCAGAGAAAGCAGATGCCACTATCCTCTTGTCCCCATTGAGAAACACGATGCTTGCCTTCATTCTTAGTATGTTGAAAACACTGGAGGGTGTTACCAAAAAGCTGAGCTCAGTGTATCTGCTGAGAAAGTGCTCAGTATGATAGATGTGTGGATGGCCAACTTATATAAAATCCTAAAAAAAAGTGACAATGTAGTATGGTTATTTTCATAAATTGGTGAAAAAAATGTGTTGAATATTTTAAGATGTGATGAAGTAAGATGTCCAGCGTTTGTTGTAGGCACAAGATTGAACATGAACTTGTCATCACTGTAGTAGATAACACATGGAATCGTGGACTAGCTAACAAAATAGAAAACTGAAAGTTAAGGACTGCACCAAAGAGGTTCAGAAAATCATATTGGAAGATGAGCCTAGTTTTTAATCAAGAATGCACAAATAGAGAAAGAGCAGAAAAGAAAATCAGGAGACATAGCAATAAGAGAAGAGCAGTAGATCAAACAAACAAATACAGAAACTCTACTTTCTCTCTCTCTCTCTCTATCTCTCTCTCTCTCTCTCTCTCCCTCTCTCTCTCTGTGTGTGTACTCTCTTTCTCTGTCTATGTATAAATAGAAATGAAGCAGTTAATCAAAAGTTGCTAGTGATTAAATAAAATTTCAGAATAAGGCAAATATCTGCACAAAGGAAATAATTGTTCACTTCTGCAAGGAAAAATTATGTCTAATCCTCTGCTGTCACTCAGTGAGTATTCTGAATGGCTGTTATTAGGTGAACAATATTCACCTAATTCCAAGTAAAACAGCATGTGCAAACTGTAAACAATTTTAAAAAGATTCAATTTGAAGAAAACAAAACTAATTTTACTATTTTATAGTTTTAAAAATTCTGTTTGTATGTGCACAAGCCAACGCCTGCAGATAACCAAAGAGGGAATCATATCCCCTAGAGCTGGAGTTATAGGTGGCTCCTAGCTGCCTGATATATGTGCTTGAATCCAGATGCAGGTACACTGCAAAGATAGATCATGCTCTTAACCACTGCTCAGAATTTTATTATTTACCAAGACAAGTTTCTGAAGATTCAACCATTTCTAAAAAGACTATAGTTGAGAGAACAAAAAGCTGAAATGTTTTGTCATCTTCTCCTTCAACTAGATGACAGTTTTCCAAATACAAAAGACATATTACAAGCATAAGTGTAATATACATTTCTTACATTTATATCCATTACATTGTATGCAACTATATTAACATTAAAATAGTTGTGTATCATATGAACTACTTTTAAATTTAATATTTTATGTACAGCACAAATATAGTGTACATTGTAAGCTTCAAGAATACTTACATACATATACACATGGATACATCTCCTTTATTTACCATGTCTTCCTAAACCCCAGCTTAATATGTACAAAAAATCCTGTAAAAATAAGAATGTGTCTTGGACAGTAGTGTTAGAAATATAATCCAAGGACATTTCAAGTAGGTCACATTTACCAGGAATCGTGAAATGATTATAGACTAAACAATAAGCAATGTGACAAAGCCACTATCTACACACATTCAAATAATATATGAAAGAGTAGCATCCAGCTTTGAAATGGAAGGAATAACTAGAAAAAACTACCCCTTCTGTTTGTGTAGACTTATTCTGGTATTTGAACTTATGTGGTTCTGTGCTATGAAGGGAATAATTAAACTATCTTGTGGAAAATAAAATGAACTGTCAGACTTCTCAAGAAATTTGCAACATGCATAAAATTGTATGAACGAAATAATGTTACAAATTATCCCACAACATTCTTTCTTAGAGTCATCTCTTCTATGAGAGACAAATCAGAGAGCTACAGGTAATTAGTTAATAAGTACAGTTGTATAAACAAATACACAGGGAAGTATGAATGGATAGACACCACAGACTGTGGTGAGCCCTTCAGACTCTGGGCCTAGACTCTGCTGTGAGCCTCTGACTAAAATTGCCTAGTTCCTGTATTGGGAGATCTTTTGAGCAAAACTGAGTCATGAAAATATTAATGACTGCCCAAGAGCGGCTTGTTTACAGGGAAGCCAAAGCCCCCCGAAGGGATACTTCTTCTCTGGCTAAACATTTAACTTCATCCGGAGAAGGTATTGTCCTAAGCATCTAACTCCACTGGAGAGAGGCTGTCTCCCCTAGGTAAGCATCCCACCTCAGCAGGGAAGATGCTTTGTTCTGATACCTATCTGGGCTTCAGGATGTTTTTACCTATGCACTGTCTCGCCCTGTAATTAACACCTTGGTTCTAATCCCTGTAGCTGCAGGTAGCCCCCTGATGAAAGGGGTATAAGTTTGGAGAGAAAAATAAAATTTCAGCTCCATTCCATCTGAGCTCAATGATACTGTGTGTGTCTGGCCTACTTCTTTTCCCTCGCGTCTCTTCCCCCTCTCCTCATTAGCCCCTTCAGTCCCACTCTCCATCCAGGTACTGTCCGACTTGCCAGGCCGGCCCTGGCAACAGACTATTTCAAATTACTTGAAGCAATGTTTTAAATAATTGATTTAGTATATGATAGTATATTTGAAAATCTCACCTTCACTTTCTTTCATCGGTATTTCAATTTCATATTGAAAGTATGGAAGACCACATGCAATTGATCCAAGTCCTACTAAAAAGGCAGCAGCTGCCATCCATTTTGACCTGTTACCTCTACCTCCATAGTGTGCTACAAGTATTGCAACCAGTAAAGATGAAAAATCGTAAGTATGGGCCAATACTACTTTCTCTGTTTTTGTCAAATACAATGCTTTCTGAAACTGTCCAATACACAGGTCAGAAAGACCAAATATGACACCTAAAAAGTCAAAAGAGAGACAAAGGCAATATAATGAATTTCAAAGGACAAAATAGATCACCATTATAATCATTTAAAGGAAACTTTAATTTACATTGGCTTAAGTTCATTTTATATTATGAATGAGTAAAACCTATAAACAAAAATGATTTTACTAATTTCCACGAAATATTTTTACTTGATTTTAGAAACTATTTGTAACTACCTCTATTGGTAGTTTCTTAAGGATTAATTATGGTTGTATTATTTCATCACTCTTTTTGAATATATCAATTGTGAAAAATTAGTAAATAATATAATAATCCTTACCTATTTTTTATTGAAACTAGAAAGACAGTTGGAACCCAATTTGTATTTCCAAATATAACCTTCTTCCAAAGCTAGGATTCTGTGCTTGAAGTTTAACGTTTCTGAGCATTTTCAGTCTTTTTAACAACAATATATATATATACATTCCCTGTAAGTTGTTTCAAATTATTTAACATTAAGTAAATGGTAACACAATACGTATACAAACCATTATCCAGCATATAAAGAAAAAATATACTAAGTGATACGAAAATAACTTGATGCAGAGAATAGCTACAAAAGGCTCCATTGCTTGCAATGAAAACTGACAACAGTTACAAATTAAAACTCATAATTATGTCTGCAAAGCTGCTGGATCACAGCCATTGCTCCTGTAATTACAGCTGCTGCTGTCCTACTACCTCAAATACTCCTTGGTTTGCAGGGATCTAGGTGTCTTTGCTCTTCCTAAAGCTCCTAAAACTCTGCGAACCATTTATCATCTGCTAGTCTGCTGTCCCAGCAGTTGCCAGAACCGGAACCCAAGAGCACAGTGCTGCTGAAACATTCAGGGTTGCTTTTGTGTGTGAGCCTCTAGTTTACCTCACTCTTCCACTCAACCCTGCTCATCCAGCTTACCAGTACATTGTCAGGAAGAAGTAGATGTTGTTGAAACGCTGTAAGGAAGGGTAAATTAGAGAGCCAAAGCCGAATGGCCCCTCCACGAAAGCATGGCAGTTTGCATCTGTTACCGGCCTCTTGACCCTTGTATAGACAGGGTCTTTCTTTGTAGGCTTCATTGTCCGGCACAGGGCGATTTTACCGGAAAACTCAGATTCATGGCTGTCTTTGTCATATCACCCTTGATCTGGAGCCTTTGAAATGATGTTTTGCTTGAGGCTCTTGGGCCACGGCACTTCCCTGGAGTCTGCAAGTGTGTTTCAAGGCACCCTTACACTTCCTGGGTTCCAGTGACTTACCCTGCAGCTAAGAGAGTGGCCACTCTATACTCTGAAGGGAACTTTACTTCTGGTGGAGGAAGTCAACGTCCCTACAGAGGGGTTGACTAATGTGACTGAAGTTTGAACCTTGTATTCCATCTTCTCTTTTTGCCATAGAAGGTGAGGGGGTAAGGGAGGAAAATAGGAGAGGGAGAGAGATGAGGATGCGAATATGATCAAGTCATGTACAAAATACTCAAGTAATTAATAAAAACATTTTTTAAAGAAAAAAGGAAAAAGAAATGTGTACAGGAAAACCAACCTCCAGTATCTCTAGGCTTGCTTAGTGTCTCTACAACTGGATCCTCTCACTTTATACAAATTTCTTGAAGTACAGAAAGAAAAAAAAACCATGAAATAAAATCAAAAACATAAAATATATTTCCATTGTGATGGAAGACCTAGAAGAACAACCAAGAATCAGAATACAAGAGGTCAAGCAATGAAATGTAAAGCTTTACAATGAAAAAGAATTGTCCTGAAAACTCATCCCCACCTAAGAACAGGAAGGAAGGACTATATTCCACTATAAATGAAGGCAGGGGCTGCAAAAGAGAACTTACATTCCTACATGTAAAAATTTTTTTGCGAGGGAAGGACTGCAGTATGAAACACGTTTTATATAAAAATACTGTTTCAGATCAGCTTCCTTCTTAGGATGAACCTGAGTCATGTGTATGCAGAAGGTGACTTTCCAGCACAAATGAACCAATCTTCTCTCTTAAGAAGTAGACATGTTGTGAAAACTCATGAAGCTTTTCAACAATTCTGCCATTCACAGCAACAAATCCTAAAAATAACTGATTGAAGCCCAAGCCAACAAATTCCTATACATTTTGGTGACAATAAATATTAGTTTTTCTTACATTAAGAGACTCAATTTTCATTGTAACCACTACACGAGAAAAAGCAAACCCCAAGTTTGCCGTCTCATCATACTCAGCATAGATATTCTCTCAAATAGCTTCATTATATTAATAAACATAAACAAAATGGATTTATTCCTACATATAAAAAGTGTGGGATTGTGACTATTGCTGTTCTTGTCCTCTGATACTGTTAGGGCAAGCCGGGCGGGTTTCTAAGGAACCACGAGACACGGACCGCTGTAACATACATGAGGCATTTATTGATTACCGGCGCGCGTCCGGGTCCCGCCTATCCCACGCAGGAGATGAGCATGGCGGGCCCCGATCCCTTCCCCGCCAGCCCTTTTATCGGGTTAGGGCAAAGGGGTCTGGGGATGGGGGCTCGTGCAGCTGATTGGCTCCGAGCTCTCTATGTTAGACTAATTGGTCGGGAGTTTCGCGCGCGTGCGCGCGCGCGGGATCCAGGGGGTGCGTGGTCAACCTGTGCCCTTGGACTAGCCCCTTGGGACAGGGTGGCTCCTGGTATGCTGGGGAAGGACGAATCCTGCTGATAAGCTTAATGGTCATTTCCCTGTGGGTGGGGAGGAGACTGAAGAGTACTGTTAATGGCCGTACTTGGGAAGGCATTTCCCCCTATATGTGATTGCATTTCTATGTTTCATATTTCTTAAACCCTTTCAATACCAGACTCTGCATAGCCTAAAGACAGAAGGACAAAGAGAGCTCTGCAAACAACAAAAACATTGGAAATTTTGTTTCTTGTAAGAACAAAGAAAGCCAAAGATAACTCTATCCTAGCCTATCAACCACAGCCATTATAGCTCTTGTAAAAATGGTATTTTGGAGGTCCAGGAGAGAGCCGAATTTACAGTCATCAGATGAATTAATTCCAAACCTATTAGGAAGCAGTATAGGGCATACATATGTCAGTTTTAAAGGATAAACAGAAGGAAAGAATCATCGTAAAAGAACATGGGAGAGCAACTGAGGTTTTAATGAATTTTTCAAAGCCAAGTGAAGGCAAGCATACACTTTGAGAAACCTCACAGCCTCAGGAATGAGGAATAACCCATGAGCATTCAACAGAGTTTGTCAGCAATTACGAAAGCATCTGGTGGTGATAGGCTTGCTCTAGGAAGAACAGGGTTGACCTTCCCTTCCCCTTATGTCCTAATGTTGGTCTTTTAGTCTATACACAGCAGAAGCTCTTTTGCCTTTTCAAACAAGCCAGGGAACCCTCACGCCTGTAGTTCCAGGAAAAAGGTTGTTAATAGAGAAAGGAGCACGGAGACTGTATTACCTATCTGTGGTCTACTCAAAGGTTGGATGTCACCACAGGAAGGGAAACAAAAATTTTGCCAAAGGGATAAAGAAAGAAACTTCCTTTCATCCCTAGACCTTCATCAAAAGGAGACACGGTCTAGCCCTTGAACTCTGAACATTCACAGTCTATCAGAAATCCAGATTAAACCAGGGAAATCATGTCCTGTTTCCATTAGCAGGGCAATAGCAACACAGACAAGTGGTGCCATCAGAGGGTGACTACATCCGTGCTGTAAACACACAGGCCCTAAAGAAGATGTAGGTTCGAACAGCAACACTAACAAGCTCCTCAAATGCTCCAGGTGTTACAAGATTCCCCATTGGAGGGATTTGAGGCTGTGGTTCACTGACAATGAATATTACAAAAACAAACCTCAAATCAAATTCTACTTGAACATCCATAAACATATGTAATATCTAAAAAAGAGTGATGACTATTCAGATGTAAACACCAAGATAACAGAAACAAATACTGGTGAGAATGTAGGGGATAAAATTTTCTAATTCATTTATTAACTATTTGTTTTCATGTGCCTTGAGAAATACCTGCTTAACTCATTCACCTATTTTCTTATGGGAAGTTTTTTTTCATTTTTAGTACTGTTGAATACCTGCAAAATTTTCTCCCAGTCTAGAGGTTCTCCCTTAAGGTCTTTGATTCATTTTGAGTTCACTTTTATAAAGGGTGCTTGCTATACAGGGCTCTATAATCTGTCATCCTTTTGGATACTCAAAAGATGTTCTAATGGTATAGCATCAAAAGCAGGCAAGAATTTTAGACCCATTCAAAGTTTCATGATCCTGAGACAACAAAAAGAGCAATGTTATGTCCTGGTCTACATGTGGCTGAGACAGAACTTCATATTTGGACATATGTGAATATGAAGTCTATTAGTACATAGGGTTTTTATCTGCTGTATTGAACTGTGAATGCCTTCCATAAACCTTCCTGGAGTCCTCAACAGATGACTAATTATAGATGTGTATAAGAATAGATGTCCAGTTCGTTAGTATTCCTTTACTCTGTGAATGGCATCAACAATAGTTAGAAATACCTAAGGTTGGATGTAGTAAGGAAGGGCTTCTGGATAAGCAATCAATGGAAACCTATAAGTTTATTGCAACTTCGGACTGGGGTGGCCAGACAAGGCCAGGGTATTGGATTTGGGATTAAGACTAGATCTGTAGGGAAGGTGCGTTTGATAGAACATACCTGGCTAAACCCTGGGAGAAGTATGTCTATTAATTTATCTTATATACTACAATTTTCCCTATAAAATATTACAGGAGTAAAAGATTACATTTGTCAAATATTTAAAACCTGTTGTGTTCAGGATTAAGCTTTCAGAGGTCTTCATCTATGACTTTACTGACCTGACACTTATATTTTCTATTTGTTCTTTGTTGATACTTAATGGAATTAGGTGGTTAAAAATCTCATGTTGACCACACATATATCTATTAAGAGCAAGTAATTTAATGTGGTATGTATTTGTGTATACGTGTGTAGCTAATTGATAGAACACATTTCAATTAATAATGGAAAAAAAAAGAAAAAAGTTGCTTTTGTAAGATACATTACCACAGCATCAAGAAAGGTAAGCAATATGCTCACTAGTACAAACTCCCACAACTTCTCACAGTTACTGCACCAACTGGGAACCAAGAACTTTGTGCATGTTCCTGGTACACCCTGGTACATTAGTAGTAAACACTATAGAAAGATCTGATGTGAATTATGTCCCAGAAGGAAGGACAATGGGCTGAGCAAAACTTCTGATTAACTGCACTGGGCCTGCTGTGCATATCTCCTGGACAAGTACAGCAACAGGCCAACAGGGGCTACCCAGCTCTTATTTTCAAAACAAAGTAACTAGGGATTATTTAAAAAATGGCCTCTGTTATTTAGGTCATCTATATATTGTACTTTAAAATAATTTTATGGTCTCTCACAAACTATTTTGCAAACCATAAAAATTAAATATTACCATATTCCCTCTGTAAATGTCAATCATGTGAATATGATTTATATCTTACTTCCTTAAAGTGTCAAGGGAAACTCTTTTTAGAAATGGCCCTGCTCCTCATGAGGACAGAGAAGAAAATTAGTTAGGATTTCCCCAATGTCTCTTGTTTTTGACAAATTTTGGTACATTGAAAATTGTGCCCCCAAGAAGATAAACTTTGGGGAGATTGTTTATGTTTAGATTTTGTATTATTTCCAAAAGAAAAACATTTTTTCCAAAAGAAAAACAGAGGCCAAGACGACCTCCAGGACACAACAGTGGGATACACAGATGAGAACTGACTGAAGCACACAATTGGGCCTTTCTTATTAGGGTAAAAAGAAAGAAAGCATTATTGGGGGATGTTGGAGTCCAGTTAACCAAGATTATGAAATGCTTCAGCTTGACAAAGTTCCTAAGCAATTCACTGTCGGGAACTGGAACTCCCTAACTGCCTTGCCCCTTTCTTGTCTTCACTGTACAGTGACATATGTTCTCTCATCAATAATAAGATCTGTATAAGCCAATAGTAATAGCAAAATCAATCCCTGAGCTGGCTACTGTGGGCTGGAATGAAACACAGCCATGCTATCCAGAAATAAATTGCAATAAAGCAACCCAGGTTTATTGCAAAGATTTAAGAAATATAAAACCCAGAAAATTCCCCTAGGTGTTAGCAGTCACATAGAAAACAGCCTCTCCCCACCACCTATCAGCAGGGATTCTTTCTTTTCCGAAAAACCCAGGCGCCATCCCGCCTCAAGAAGTTCAAAGATACCAAGCGGCTACCCCCACTCTGGTTCCTGTGAATACCTAACCGATGAGGTGGAGGAACCAATCAGAATAGCACAAGCCCTGACCCCCGAGCCCTGGCGAGGGGACCCTGATAAAAGCCCTGGACGGAGGTTTCTCTCTCTTTTGCCCTCTTGCCTCTTGCCCGCATCTCTCGCCGTGCTTAGCATCCAGCCCTAGTCGCCGCGCTCCCCAAGCTCATTAATAAAAAAGCTTCATGGGGTTTTCGCAGCTACCCAAGACTGTCTCATGTTTCTTTGGGGTTTACCCGTCCTTCGTGGAAGCAAAGAACCCATTTCGCGGGGGCCAGAGCTGGACTCCAGGACCCCCGCAGGGGATACAACTAGGGTTAAACAATAAAATCAAATGACCACTTAGAATAGCATGCAAGAATGTTACAATAAGAAAATACAAATACAGATTTTTTTTAGTAGAAAACCAAATACCCTCAGCAGGGAGGCTGCTGCAAGGATAGAGTCACATTCTGACAGGGAAGGACAAGGACAGACAGAGGAAACAGGAAACCCATTGTCTGTGCTTTATGGTAACTGACCAAATCCAAGAACGTTAGAATTCTGACAGCTAAAGTTGCATTTACAAAGGAGGGCCAGTTTGACGACTATCTTGAAGATAGACTTTCAATTCAGTCAGCTAGTGGGAGAGGAGGTGGAGAAGAATAGGAGAATGGAGAGGGTAGGGGAAGGAGAGGGAAAAGGGAAAGGGAATGAGAGGGGAAGGGTCCAGGGAAGGAGGAAGCAAGGACAAGAGAAGAAACAGGAAATGCATTGTCTGTGCTTCATGGTCTAACTGAATGAATCCCATTTCAAAGGACAGCAAGGAAGAGAGCTGGAAGTAATTTTAGGTTCTATATTATATACTAACACATTCAGTATATTTGTTTTCTTAAAGTATTTAGTTAATGTAATAAAATGTTTTTATTCAGTATTTCTATCTCTTTACTGAATTCAGTTTGCAGATCCTATATTGTCTTCATAATTCCATTTAGCTGTGTCCTTGAACTTCAGTTAAGAGTTCATTTCAGTTCTCTTCAGTTCAGTAGGTCTTTACTTGCATCATTTTTTTTTAAATTTCTTGAATGTTTGATAATATTTAGAATTGTTATTGTGAATTCTGTGCCCTGAGGTTTGTCTAGGTAATTCCCATTGGAGCACATTTACCTAAGCTGGGAGGGGGAGGATATATTATTTTGATCTTTTATATTGTTTGTGTAAGGGGACTTATTTTGTGGATTCATTTCATTGTTTGTATGTAGGCCATGATGTTCTAACCTGCCCATGTTGAATGGAAGTTTAGTTCTACTTTTGCAAATACCATGAGGTAGTTCTTGTTAGGTCAAGTAAGAGGACTGAGTGAGAATGCTCGGTCCTTTGGAGAGACTGAGGGTGACTATTCACTGTAACTAGTTAGATGCAAAGGTCTTAAGTGTCATGTGATACTCTTTGGGTGAAATCCAAGGAGGTACACCGGTCTGGGTCCCACTGGACCTAGACTTGGAAAGGCAACAACCAGGCAGGGGACCAGGCAGACTCTCTGAAAAGGCTTGCAAATATGGCTCCCATGTTAGGCTTGTGCCTGGAAGATAATATAGGTCCAGGGACCTAGTTCAGAGTCAACAAGGGCTCACAGTTGTGATTGCTGCCTGGGGCTGGGCACAGGGCCTGGACTGACAGGTAAGGTGAATGAGAGTCTTAAGGGCCTGGGGATGCAACTCTTGCTTGGGTCTAGGACTGGAGAATCATAGAAAAGGGGCAGTGATAGATGGTGGTGGTGATGGTCCATGCCTTTAATCCCAGCACTCAGGAGGCAGAGGGAGTTCACTGTGAGTTCAAGTCCAGCCTGGTCTATAGAGTGAGTTCCAGGACATCCAGAGTTACAACAGAGATATCTTGCCTCAGAAAACAAAACAAACAAACATACAAAAAACCAGAAAGAAAAAAAAGAAAAGAAAAGGAAAAGGAAAAGGAAAGGGATGGTGGCACCAGTTTAGGATCACACCGTTGGGATTAGCCACAGCCAGAGAGTGTTCACATGGGCTCCTAGATAGGGCAGGACCTGGAGGAGGATAAGTGAGAGGAGGAAACTGAATTAGACTCACCAACAGAGCTCATATTTGTGGCTCCTGCCTGGGCCTCCTGTCTTGGAGGGTCTTGGGTCAGGCTATGCATGAGAGTTTGAACAAGTAAAGGCTGAATTGGATGATTCAAATTCTATGTGTGTGTGTTGTGTGTGTGTGTGGCTTTAAGAAATAATAATGAGTAATGGAAACACCTTTAATTTCATAATGTATCTGCTTTAACAAGAATGAAGAAAAGTACTACTGTTTAAACTATTATTTGCCATTAATTTGCAGTCTTCCTTCCCTCAGAAAAAGAAATCAGTCATCAGTGTCTGAAGAAAAGTCTTTTTCCAAATCTCTGCAGGTTCCCCCTTTTCATTTTTTAAAAACTGTGGGTCATGCCGCCCTCTGCTGGATGACCAGAAAAGGGCTGCTGAACTCTGCTAAATCTGGTCTTTGGTTTTCTGTGGACATAAAGAAGTAAGACTTCTAGTTACCAATAAGACAAAGGGAGGTGGAGCGGGCCTGAAGGAGCTAGGGGAGGAGGTACTATGACAACAATATATTGGATAAAACATATTTTCATTTTTCTAAAGAGTTTGGGTTGTACATTGTGTGATTTTGTGTGTGTGTGTTGGCGGGGGGTGGGGGGGGTCTATTTCAGAAATCTGTGTAAATGGGAACTTTTCATAGAAAAGAGTTATCCCCGTTATTCCATGTCATATGCCTTTAATTTGTCTCTGGTTGAAAAAGAGCTGACAATAAGATGATGACCCAAACAGACACAATAAAAAAAAGCTATCCTGTTTCACAAGAGACATCTAAGCAGAAAGCTTTGGAGAAGTGCTGATTTGCTCCAGAGCACTGTAAGAACAGGTGCCTAAAACAGCCCCTGCAGCAGTGTTTGTACTGACTGTTCACTTGTAGAACTTAGAAGCCAAGGCTGTGGTCACACAATGTGTTAACCTCTGGGTAGTGTTGAGCAAATGCAGGGAAGAGAATCAGATCTTCACCACTGAAGACCTTCTATTCTGTCACTTGACTTCACCAGGCACCAGTTTTCTCACCGTTAACTCTGGAAAGCTACGTTTGCTTCCTATGTCACCAGGATGGGCCAAGATTGTTGTGATGTGGTGTACTTCGACTACCTTTGTGGGAAGAACTTTGTAAAACTTAAATTCATTTTAAATAAAGCCTTCTATTAAAAGATTTGAAACAGGATAGAATCTTGACTAAACTACAGTTCAAAAAGCAGGGACTATGCATGCAGCCTCACAGGAAGGATGGGACTACCATCCATTCGAAGTTCTTCAAGGGATTTTATACAGCGTTGTACCAAATATATATACTAATATTCACAGTAGGGTAAAGGTTTATGGATAATCATCTCCTGTAATTTTTTCTAACCATGCTTGAGATGCATGGAAGCTTTCTTATATAAATAGGATACAGAACATTCAATCAAAACTATGCTGAATGTTTTTCTGCAAATTGGCATGCTATAGAAAAGAAGCAACCAAACAATTAACAATCTAGTGAAAGTTTTATAATACGCTATAATTACTTGAGATATCCCTATAATAATAAACATATTTAATACCTCAACCTCTTTGTATATATAGTAGATAAGAAACATTTTAGCCCTTGAGTACTCATGGCCGCAGTGGGAATAACATCATGATCTTGGCAGGTACTGGTCTGTAGGGATGGGTGCTGCTAGGAAACACAAGGAACACAAGGCTTTCCAACCATCTGGGATGACCATCTAAACAGAGAATGAAAACAATTCCCAATTGCAGCATGTTTTAAAAACCAGTAGAACAGATGACCAGTGATAAGCACACTTCCAAACCAAACTTCCAAACCAAAGCAAGGCTTTCCAAAACCTTACATTGATTTGTGTCACCCACCAAAGGCCAGTATATATGGGAGATGTCTGTGTCCTGATCATCTTAGAAAGTTGTTTAGTCTCATTTACAAAATACAAAACACAAAACCACTACAAGTTTCAAAATTCTTGTGTAGTACAGGCTATAAAAACAAAAATTTTTATTTTTCAATAGTAGATCCTTTCAAAAATTACTTTCATTATATATATTATACATATGCATTTTTACATTTCATTATATATATATATGTATATGTATATATACTATATGTGTGTGTGTTTTGTGTGTGTGCCTATTTGCGTGTGTGTGCATGTGTATGTGTTAGTGTGTATGTGTATGTGTGTATGTATGTGTGTGTGTGTGTAAGAACATAGTGCCATGATCTCAGAGGACCTACTTCTGTAGGCTCTCCAAGTTTTTTTCTATTTAGGTATTAGTTACAGTATCTATCCATTTAAAATATATTTTAGAATATATTCTCTGTTCATTAAGTAGAAGAGGCTTTCCTCCAAGTCATTACATATTACATATGTAAGTCATTATAATATTACATGTAATATTAGAATTTTTGTCAAATTGCAGAATATTTACTGTCAAATTCCATTCCATTTCCTATATTCAGCACCAGTGTAGCAAGTGTTTTGCATATTGTAAAATATGTGGAAATAACTTGTACTAAGGGACCTGAAAATAATGAATTCTTAAGATAAATTAAGAAGCCTTCTCATAATTGTACTACGGAAAACTATATCATTTTTTCTTGGGATAAGACATGAATTTCAAATAGGATAAAAACAATTACATCAATAATTAACTTTGAGGGGCTTGGGCAGTGGATAAAGTGTTTGCCACACCAAAAGGTCCTGCCTTGTTTTTATTTGCACACACTATTGCTGTCAGAACCAAAACATAGGTAAACTTTTAGAACATTGGCACTGGAATCTATTGATCCTCGTAAGTGGAGGGCCTGGTTTTGTATCTGGCACATGCTAAATGCTAAACTAAAGTTCTAGGAATAAATGAGCAGTTGAATAAAGACTCTGAGTTCAAACAGCTACAGATTGTCTTTTTCACATTTATTTTTATATTGCTTTTCTCAACTTTCCATTCTGCTGATAAAATACCAAGAGAGGGGGCAACTTAAAAGGATGGAAAATTTATTTTTGTCTCTAGTTTCAAAAGCTTCAGTTTCCACATAGTAGACTGTATTGTTAGGCCTGTGGCAAGACAGAGAGTCATTAAGGTAGAACTTTGGAGCAAAGCATGATATACCTCATGGTGTAGAGGAAGCAAAGAAAGGACAGGGGAAAAGACGGACACTTGAGGGCCATGCCCCTGTGAACAATACCGCTAACATGAAAAACACCTTGTGAATTCAGAAGCAAGGAAATCTCTTGCTTTTATGGAACTCCATCTCAACCCACTTTTCCTTGGGAATCCAAGTGTTTTCAGTGATCAGCATCAAGAACTTGCCCACATTATGGAGCACTTTCTTCCTGTTCTATAATGAATCAAAGTAATTGTTTACAAAGATGTTTATTTAGTAACTATTTGAAAAGATATTCATTTCATTTCATTTAGCCATTCATTTGTATTTTTCTACCAAACAATCATAAACTGCCATTTAAAAAGATTGAAAATAATGTTAAAATGGCTAAATATCTGTATAGTCAAAAACTGTTATTTTGTACCATTTTTATCAAATGGAAATTCCTCCCGTTTTATACACTACATGGAGCCATTTGCTTAAGCTAATTTTTGGAACATTGAAAAGGTGCCAGACTGTTTCTAGAACAGCTATATTACTTTTTAGCTCCACCAATGGAGCTATGAAATTTCAGGAGTCTTCATTTCCCTTCTGGTTGTAGCTTTGCTTTCTCTTTTGTTTTACTTACTGTAATAGCTACACAGTTGTATGTCATCGTAGACTTCAATTACAGTGTGTGCAGGGCGTGGTATATTTGTACTTGTTCGCATGGGTGAAGGCATTTGTATATGCAGCTTCATGTTCATACACATGTGGACTTCAAAGGTCAAGGATTTCTTCCCTCAATCATACTTCACCATTGATCTGTGAGACAGGGTTTCTCACTAAAGTGAAAACTCATAGTTCAGCTAGGCTGCCAGGCCAATGAACTTAAGGAATATGCCTAGCCTTGTCTCACTTTTCCCACCCATTCTCTGACTCCACTATCAGTAGTGCTAGCTAGGGTTATAGAGTCAAGCCATAGCTGTTTTTTTTTTTTATTTTTTTTGTTTATGTTATTTGTTTGTTTGTTTTATATCTTGGAACTGAGGATACCAACTCAGGTTCCCATGCTTGCAGAGCAGGAAGTTTTCCAAATGGCACATCCCCTAGATCCTCACCTTACTTTTTGCCTCTCCTTAATGACTAATGATGGCAAACATCTTTTCAAATATACTTTTTAGCTCACTTTATAATGTCTTTGCCAAAGCACTCTCCAAATATTTTGTTATTATTCAGTGATTTAGTTTTTATGTTTAAAAACATTTAATGCTTAATGTTTAAAGTTATACAGGTTCTTTATATTACTATAATATACAGAAATTTAAGCCGGTTGCACTTATCTGAGATAAATAAAACCATATGTCGACCCAAGGATCAATATGTGCATAGTCTTAACAGTTTCATTTATCTGCACCCAGACTGACAACTGCACATCAGCTGGAGAGTGAGTTCACTATGCTTCACTCACAGCATGGAACAGTAAATAGCAGTGGAAAGGAGGGAACTGCACAAGGATTCTCTTCACAGAGCAATGCTGATTGAAAGAAGTCAGACACAGAAGACAGCATGCTGTGAGATTTTCATAACTCTCTTGAAATGTATATGGACACTTCAGAAGTTTGACTATGGTTAGCAGAAGAGACTTAACACAACAGGGGACTGTTAAGTTTTATGTGAAGGTTAACGTATTCTATAGCTGGTTTGTAATAGTTATGCAATTGTTCTTATTGCTGCTTAGTTTAAACCGCTTTAGTTATCTGGGAAAATGAACATCACTTAAGAGAATTTCCATCAAATCACTTATAAGCAAGTCTGTAGTTTTTCTTGAGTAATGGCAGATATAGGATGGCTCACACCACTGGTGGAGCCAATGTCAGCCCTGGGAATGTGGTTCTGGGAGGTAAAGAAAGCAACATGAGGAAGCTATGAGCAGGAAACCAATCCTCCGTGCCCTCTGCTGCAGTTCTTGCCTCCAGGTTCCTGCCTGAGTTCCTATCTTGACTTCCCTGATGACAGACTCTAATCTGTGAGCAAAACAGAATTCTTCTTCAAGTTGCTTTTGGTCATGGTGTTTTACCACAGCATCAGATAGCAAACTAAGACAGTAAGCTTCTGACAAGTAAATAAGAATACATATACAAAGGCTAATTTTGTTCAAATTCACTGTCAAATTATTATAGGACTATAGGATTATTATAGGACTATTACTTCATAATGAATATTTTAATATAAACTAACCTGATATACAAAAATTTGCTTTTTGTCTTTCTTGTCATATTTAAGGACATGTACTGATAAGATTTCCCAATGAAATTGTATACAACTGAGAGGATTATTTCATGAATGTGCCAGGGATAATGATTATTTTCATAATTAATAGCTCAAACAAAGTTTGTGAAATAATGTGTAATCTGTACAAATCAACTATTTACACATCTTGCTATTTCATAATGGGACATAGTTCTTACTTCGTGGCTTTTGGATAAGATCCAGCAGAGCATAAATAAATACTGTCTCTCTTTCGTATACAGGTGAATAGAATTTTATTATTAAATATTAAAGAACAAAAGTACTGTTATTAAACAGAAAAACATTATGAGCTATAATACTTATATGAATATACACATGCAAATGTGCAAGTTACATATTTCATGTAAGTCAGATGAAAGTAAGATGTGGAGTTCTTAGAAAGATAGCATCCAAATATATCTGAAATCAATTTTCAATCGGAAAGTTTTCTGTAAGACTGTGTCTCCTAGTAATTTCAAAAGCTATATCAACACAGTTTCAACAACATTATTATCTAAACATGAGCTGAACAAGGACACTAACAATAAACCAGTAACAATGGACAGGGAAAAGTCTACAAGGTTTCAACCTTACACAAAGACTTAGAACAACTAAGGAATGCTGAAAGTGGAAGAAATACTCTTGTCTGGAAAAGAGCACACCAACTGGTTATCCAATACCAAATGATGAGTCTTGAAAAAATACATTACAACAGTCTGAGTATGTTATATTAAAAAAAAAAAATAGATCTATATTATATATATATATATATATCTGTATTTAAAAACAACTAACAAAAAAGAGGTCCTAAATTTCAAATAGAGCAATAGGGTTATAGCACTACTTTAAACAGAAGAAAAAAAAATGGGGAAATGACGTAAATATAATAAAATCTCAAAAATGAAATAATTAAAAAAATTGACAAATAAATTTTTAAAAAATATGCTTTCAAACTGAATCCAAGATTGCATCAAAAGGATTATCCACCATGATGCAGTTGGCTTACTCCAGAGGTGCAGGGATGGTTCAACATAATCCTCTGTATAAACACAATGAAATGAAAAACTACACTTTCTCTTGGTATATACAGGAGTTCTTTGACAAAAGGGACACAAAGGAAATGGCATATTGCTGTACCCATAGATCAGTGCATTGCTCAGCCAACATCAGAGAAGCTTCTTCTTGCGGTAGATGGCAACTAATTTAGAGACCCACTAGTGGACAATGGGAAGAGAGTGAGAAACTTTCGAGCACTCAGTCTAAATGTGATGTCTTCATCAAAACTTTCCCTCAAGGGTCAGGGTTCTATATGGAAGAGGAGGCAGGAAGACCATAAGTGCCAGAGGTGTATATGATTCCAAGGAAATAGACACAACTGGAGTGATATACATAGAAGAAATGTTACAGTACACAAAGGTTCAAATCAGACAAAAGCCCAGCACAAAGGAGTGAAACTGAGCACAAATTCTCACCTCTAAGAAATGATTTGCAATTAATACCTATCTGGGGAGCAGGAAATCAGAACTCTCAATGGAGTTTTGGTACATGAACCACTCCACAATGTGCCCATGCCCAGGAGTAGCTAGCCAACACAGGATGGACTCCATGTAGCTTTTCATTTTGTGGGCTATTGTTTCATTTGGTAGTTTCAGCCTTTGTTTATTTCTTTTCTGTTTGATGATGTTTTGTTTTTTTCATTTGATTTGATGTGTATTCTTGTCTTGATTTTAGTTTTTGAGGAGTGAGAGAAACATGGAGTTGTGTGAATAAGGAGGTAAGGA
>JAMJFZ010002767.1:82500-114584 GCA_026225945.1 Cricetomys ansorgei | reverse complement strand
GAGGCATTTTCTCAATTAAGAGTCCTGCTTCCCAGATATGTCTAGGTTTGTGTCAAATAGACAATAAAGCATTCAGTGGAGGGAATGTGAGGAAGGCAGCTGGTCAGTCAGTCACCTTGCAGCTGCAAGAAGAAAGCACACAGGAAGTAGGGGTGAGCTACAAATCCTCAAGGCTGGCTCCAGGGACTCACTTCCTCCAGGGAGGCTTCTCCTCCTCCTAAAGGTTTCACCACCTTCCAAAGTATAGCCACAAGCTGGGGTACCAAGGGTTCAAATGCATGAGCCTGTAGGCACAATGTGGATATATGTCACATTCAAAATGTAATATAGTCAGAATGAATGAAACACCAAAAACCCCACCAAACCAAACAACCCCACCCCAGTTCCGTGGTCCCTGACAATGTGAAAAGGATGTGGTGATATTCTTCTGCAAAGATAAGAGGTATGTTTAGGGAATTAGCCGTGGTGTGGGCAAATCTGAAGGGAAGTCTGCAGAGTGGATACAGATGGCATAGGTTATAGCATATTATAAAATGGGTTGTAATAGGTGTCCAAATTCTTTTTAGATCTAGGTGTATCCCGAGCTGTGTCTGTCCAGGTTGGCTGCGTCTCCTGTTTCTCACACTTGGAAGACATCTAGACAACTCGTGAAAACTACACAATCCACTTCACTCCTATAGAGGCAGATTTTCTAGAGGTGGAACTTGGATTTTCCATTAAAAAATTAGTCCTCAGACCTTGTGGGTCTCGGAGACCAGGGACTAGAGACCAGAAGAGAATGGCAGATCTCCTGGAGTTGAAGTTACCAGTAGTTGTGAGCTGCCCAACATGAATGCCGGGAGCTGAACTCAACTTGTGTCCTCTGCAAGAGCAATGTGTACTCTCTTGCTGAGTTGCTTTTCCAGCCCCCTCAAGTGAAACATTGAACAAAAGGTCAGTACATAAAGGAAAGCAGTGACAGCTGGAGGTGACCACAGGGAAGAAAGAGGTTGGGCGCTCTGAAGACTTTTAGACAGAGGTGTGTGGTTGGACTGTGAAGAAACTAGCTGTAGCAGGTAGTTCTTTGTAGTCTTCTTTTTATTACAGACCTGGCACCATGTCACCATGCAAGAGGTGTGTAGTATTTAACAGCTGAATAGGTAGATGGACAGAATACCATCATTTTGAATCAAGTTGTAATCAAGAAACAAAACACTAACACTTTCATCAGTTAAGATCAAAGGCAAGATAATCCTGCTGGTGGTTCATTTTCACTAACAAATTCTTGGGCCACCCACAGTCTCATTTACTGGAACAGAAACTTAGAAGGTGCATGGCTCTTAGGGTCTAATTTCTTATAACTGTCTGCCATGCTAACTCAGGAAAAGTTCTCCGTGGAGTCAGAAAACCTGATGAAATTCAGGCTGCATCTTAGGGTCAGGGTGGCAGTTAGGCCACACTGCGAGGACTCACCATTTCTTTGGAAGGATCACATGTGGCTGATTTTAAAAATAAGTTCATTGTTCACCTGCTTATAGAAAGTATTTCCATTGTAGAAAGCTTAAAAAATAAAATTTGCTTTTTACTTAAATATTGTTTCTATTCATGCGCATGTCTGCATGGGTCCCTTGGAACTGAAGCTTCAGGCTTTTGTGAGCTGCCTAAGGTGATGCAGGATCCCAGATCTGGTCTCTTTCCAGAGCAGTAAGCACTCTTGCACTGAGCCGGCTCTTCAGCCCCGAAGTTTACTTCTCTTGCCGTCACTTAGAGGTAATGCTGCTGTGGGTGTCAATCTTTCCTTTTTTGGGTGGATCAAACTCAGGGCCCTCTGCATGCTAGGCATAGTCTTCCCACTTTTATCTTACAATGAAGTGTACGCAAATAAACATATCAACTGAATACGCTTTAAACTTTTATATTGTTGAATATAATTACATCATTGGATATTGTTCAATAACACGGTTTTTAAATTTCTGCTAAATAAGCTAAGAAAAAAGGCACCGTATTTTACTTCTATCTTTTCGAGACAGATTCTCACTATGTGGCCCTAATGGCCTGGAGCTTCCTAGGTAGGCCAGGTTGGTCCTGAACTCACAGAGATCTGAGTGTTAGGACACCATAGTTTTTTGTTTAGTTTAGTTTGGTTTGGTTTGGTACCACGCTTTATCTAACAAGCTTTTGGGCTACTTTCTAGTCGTTTTCTATCATGAGCAATACTGCATCCAGTATTCTTTATTTGTTCTGTGTGTCTGTGGTTGAGTACAATGGCAGGCATAGTTTTTCAGGCCTCTAATTCACGGAGTCAAATCGCCTTCAGGAAGGGCTGTATCAGGTAGACCCTGCAGATACTGTGTGTGAGTTTCACATCTTCTACCTAATCTCACTTCCATGTGGGCGTTTCCATCTCCCTCCTAGCTTTGGGAACATGCTGAGGTCTTAAAGCCGGTGTAACTGTTTCCCAGAATTTACAATTGAGAGTCTACCACAGTATTTTGTTTTTCTTAAAAAGTAGCAAAATCTGAGGAAGGCTGGCTGACTGGCCTGTCTCCTAAAATGAAGGCAGAGCATCCTGAAAAGCCTCCTTCCCGAGTGCAGGGACTCAGCCTCTTCTATTCTAATGGGGAATTACCCCAGGCCTCCACCACTGCAGCCTCCACCACCATGTCCGCCATTGCCTCTGAGCAGCTGTCTCTGGCTGTCAGTTTGTTTTGGGGATCTTTCTAGAAGTTAGATTTATTCTTGTGTAGGCTGAAACTATTCACGTTGCCACCTTTCTGGTGTGAGTCCTGTGAGAATAAAGATTCAGAAGGCTGGTAAATAACTCCTCCCTCAATCACACAGCAATGAGATCTCGGCATTCATAGCTGGAAACAGTATTTCTCCTGGTCCTTCTCAGTTTAATCAGGGCTAGATATTTTCTTTTCATGTTCTGACAGGAAGCAATGGAGCAAGTGAGAAGGGGGGAATTTTGGGAATTTTGAGAAAGGACCTCACATGTTACAGATTTCATCAGGTATAAACACATACAGACACACAGACACACTGCCGGTTTAAAGAAAGTAGGCTGACTTTTCTTCTTCTTTGTTTACAAAACCGAAAACCTGGCAGAATCTTTAACTTGTAACTTGGCACTGTTGCAAATTATAGGCAGGCCAAACTGGGTGACAATTAAAGGTCTCTCCGTGCCCCCAGTTGTAGGGAAAACCATGCCGTTTGTACACATTTCTGTTGTTTTCTGGCTGATTTTTAACTGCACTCACAGGCACCGCCAGAGTCAGTTAAAACTTCCTGGAGAAGCTGTATGGTGGCCAGGGCTGGTATGGGGCCCTTTAGCCATTCTTGGTCATTCTTAATGCATGCTGCTTTAATTTTTTCTTTTCTTTTCTTTTTTTGATTGAAATATTGATTGGAGAAAATGTAGCGTGGTCTTATCTGAGCTTTCCGTGTCCATTTTAATCATGAATACATAAACAGACTTACAGCGTGGGAGGTCAATACCAGACACGTTTGCAAATCAGTTTTTCTCCCCACACCCCTCAACCCCAGTGGACTCCTCATGGTGCCTGGGACAGAACGTGACCCCATGACTGAGAAGGTCCATGAAGTAATAAAAAGTTATTTTCTTTTTCTGTTTACTTATTTTTAGTTGAGACAGGGTCTCATGTAGCTCTGGTTGGCACCAGCTTGCTGGGTAGTTGAGGATAACCCCGAAATCCTGATTGCCCTGCCTCTTGAGTTCTGGGACTGTGTGTCCCAACCACACTGGTCTGCTCTCTCCTTTTAAAGCCATCATGTAGCAGAACAAACATCTGAGAACTTATCAAATACTCTTGTTCCCAGAAGTGTACATTTCCGGAATACGCATTTGACTTATATTTCCGATGGAGATACAATCTTACTTTGTGCTCTTTCCTGTTAGTGGGTTTTGGATTCCTCTTTTCTAGGATTCCGATTGCTTGGTGTTTAAGGATACGGGCGAGGCCGTGGTACGGGCGCTGTGATGGGGCCGGGGGTGTGGATGATGCTGTTCAGTTCCTGTGGGGGGCAAGCGCCTTACTGTGTAGTCATTCCTGCAGTTAAACAAGCGGTTGAAAAGCAGACCCCAGTGCCTCTTTTTAAAAACAACTGAGCAACCCTATTTACTCAACACTTGAGTTAAGCAAAGCTGTCATCTTCTTTCTCCTTTTCAGAGTTTCAGAACTCAGGAGACTTCCTTCTTCCTTTTTTGGTCTCCCTCCACTCAAGTGGTGAAAATGTGTCTGGGGTGGGGTGTGTGGCTCAGTAGGTCAGGCGTTCAGGGAGTCAGAGAGGGAAATTAGCTTGATTTCTTAGGAGCTGTAGATTGTGTTTATTTGGGGAGCAGTGATACAGACTGACATGAATCCCTAAAAACCCTTTGCACAGTTACACAGTTTGGCAGGGCGATCCCACGCGCGCTCAGGACTTGCCATGTCCCCAGACTGTCAGCTCAGCTGTGCCTCTGCCTTGTTTTACTTGTTAAACTGATGGTGAGCCAAACAGACGCGGCTTTAACTGTTCAGAGCGGGACTGTTTTTCACTAATGAAATTGTGTTTTTACGTGTCATTTGCCCGTTTACGGCTGGTTAAAATATGATCTAGATTGATTGGCGAGTACTCAAAATGGAGCTGAATCTAGACGATTTGCTTAGCAGGCATTTTATGATATCGTAGCTACTGCTATGACCTTCGACGGGTTATAAATAACAATTGTTGGGGCTGGGGCGATGGCTCAGCAGTTAAGAGTGTGCACTTCTCTAACAGAAGACAGGGCTCAGCTCCCAGCCCCCACTGAGCAGTTTCATAAGTACTGGTGATTCTGGCTCCAGGGGAATCCAACGCCTCTGGCCTCTGAGGTCAGACACTGCACTCATGTTTATACACCCACATGCAGATACGCATACACATGCATAATTAAAGAATAATAAAACTAAAAAAAAAATCACAGCTGTTTCTATGCAGCACTGGGTGGGTAGGATTGTGCACGACTGCAAATCTAGTGGTGTAACCCGTGTCCTCTGTTGAAATTAAAATCCATTATCAGTTTGCGTGTGTTGCAGAACATGCTGAATCTTAGCTCTCTGGACTGGCTGGTTTTATTGTTTGAAGCTCACTTAATTGTGATTTACAGCTCATTTCTTTTCCTCTGTTTACTCTTTACTTGATAAATAAATAAAGGTATATACTGTATTTTTGATATCTCCCCCCTCAAACTTAGGAATACTATGAAATGAGACCATGACACTTGACTATAGGGTATACATTTGTATTCTAGTATTTGGTCTCTCTGCTTGGCACCTCTTTCTCAGTCATGGAGTGGTTTTGCAGTATGGGGGATTGAACCCAGGGCCTCATGCATGTTAAGTAAATGCCTTACCTGATAGTGCCTACCACTCTACCAGCTTTGGTGTCTCTTTATGGGCCAGAGGTAATTAACTTGCTTATAGGCCTGATAAAATCAACACTTGGGAAGAAGACAGGCCTTCATTTTCTGAAAGGTCAAGTTGCCTGATGTGGATAAATACTTAGCAGGCTGGTGCTCTGAATCTGCCAGTGATGCTCGGGACTCATCCAAGATGTGACACTGGAAAAAAGCTAGGCATGAAGCCCCCCCTTTAGGTAGGAAGATTCACTAGAGCAGGTCCCTGGCCATTGTTGAGATCCAGAGTGGAATTTGGCTTTGAGACACACAGAGACAAGGTTCTCATTAGCAAGGATAGAAGTGCCTAACATCCTGTTCCAGCAAACTGAGTGAAAGGATGGGCATTTCAGATTTTTCTTAATTGTCTTTGGGGAGTGAGTGGGGATGTTTGGTGAGAAAAGGCATTGTGAGGACAGATTCGGGGAAGGCTGAACCTACTTTATGCCTGTGGGTAGAAATGGATCTTATGTCAGTAAGCCCTGTAGTCCCCTCCTTCTCTCTGACCTTTCACCTTTGGGTTTGGGTCACAGCATTTGTGGAAGGGATAGAGGAAGAAGCAGATTTGACATTTATCCCAGTGATCTGGGATTTTAATTAATTAAAGTCTACTTGGGAGGGTGGCTGTGCCTATGGCCATTTTATAAGGAGGATGAGTTTCTTAATGAATAGCTATTCTTCAAGTTTGTTCTGGATCCAGGAGGGGATATGGAGGAGTAATTAGTTCTGGAGGCATAGTCAAAAGTACAAAATTTGCACTCAAGCCAGGAACTTTATTTGCATATCAAATAAATGGCGGGGTTATGCTCGTGTCTCAGAATCTCTGGTTATTCTAATCAGTATAGAAAATGAAACCAGATGTTTTCATTTACGTTTTGAATTGTGTTTCTATTAAAATAAAAATCAAGTTGAAGTATCTCTCTAAACGCAATCTAATCATTCCTCCAGATAGAATTCTCTGAAAGGCTTGTGGCATTCTGAGAGTGGGCTCTGGGTCTGGCATTTTGTTGGATTTTACTGTTTGCTGCGAGCAGCTCACACATTCCGTCTGTGAGTTCTTTTTTCGCTCGGTTTCCTCAAGCACTGTTTTTGTTGTGGCTTCAGTGATTCTTGCTCAAAATACAGCAGCACTGAATCATGGAAAGCCCTAGATAGGGCAGTTAAAAGGCTTCTTATCTGTGATCACCCATTAATGAGGATTTGTGCTTTGGGAAGAGTGGTCCTTTCTCTTGTCAGACACTGAATCTTAGGAGAACAAGCACATCAAGGGGGACTCTAGAAACTGGATCTCTTCAGCTTCAGGGCAACACTGCCTCACAGTTAAAAGTGAATGTCTGGCCAGGAACGAAGTTTGTCTAGCACAAGTGTGGCCCTGTGGCCAATCCTCGCACTGAAAAAATAAAGAAGAAAGAAAGGAAAATGGATGTCCGTGACAGAATTCGCTAAGTGCTAAATAGTATCGGAAAACCCAAATTCCATGAACTAAGTGCACAATTAAAAAAAAAAATCTATGTGTCTTAAGAATTTTTCTGCTATGTAGTAATTCATGTTCATTCCAAAAAAAATTTACAAAATTCAGAAAAAGAAATCGACTTCAATTTCACTTAGAACAAGCCAACATTTTGATACATTTCAATTCTCTGTATTTCTCTTTTATTTTATGTCATACGTGGTTTATATTTTCAACGATGGAATCATAGTGTTTCTAGTATGTTGTTTGACAGTTCATTCTGATCTTTAGTTTTGTGAGTGTGAATATCAGCTGGATTATTGCTGCCTTTTTCTTAGGAAAGAAGGCTTACAAATAGGTGATATTTTGAGATACAGACATGAAACACTCCACTGTGTGTGTGTTACAACAAAATGCAGCAGCAACTAGTCACAAAAGAACAGCCATCTTGGTGGTGGGGCAGAAGCAACCCTCAGCCAAGAAGCTTGTGTTTTATTTTTGGCCCTGTACTAATTGCTGTCCAGAATTACTCTGGGCAGGCAAAGAGGTCCTGACAGCTCGTGAATTGCAAATAGCAGTATAAAGGAACGGTTCCGTGTTAGGTCCCAACACGCCATGACTGTTTCCTTAATAAGATGATCACAATTCAACCAGACAGAAAGAGTGACCAATCCCTGTTCAATTTATGCTGAATAGACAGGCCTTTTATTCCCATCATCTGAATTTCTCCAGCTATAGAAAAATGTTGGTGCCAGTATGAGATGGTTTAAAATCTATGCACTTTGGCTTTTACTTTTTTCATTCAGCAAATTGGACATAACTTTGTGTTGCTTTAGTTTTCAGTTGGAGGAGTTGGAGGAGCCAGGCTGGGGGACAAGTACAAGGAGCCCACCCTACGTCTGGGACTCCTCGATCCTGCATTACAGTGCAAAGGCCCCTGTCAGGACCTTGACTTTTGGCGCCACAGTGGGAGGCAAGGCCTATCTGTGCTATCATTGCTGCCCAAACTGTTTTTTCCATTCATGAAAGTTGGACAGAGACAAAAGCAAGATTTTGATTTTGACAGTATCCCTCTCCTCATCCATCTGGATTCTTGAATTTCATTACGCTACTCATACCTTTAGTCATTTATTTTACAGATGGCAACAATTTGTTCTTGACAACAGATTCAAAATACCTTTTCAATCAGTGGCTAAGGCCAATATCTTCACAATACGATGATAAATTAAAGACATGTCCCAACTACGCTCATCTCACAAATGTATGCAGGGACATGCGTGCATCTGTCACTAACGCGCATTTCTTGGTCCTTAAGAATAGACTTTGACCCACAGCTGAGATACAGAAAAGTAGACTGTATACTTGGAGAAGACATGTCTTAAGGATGGAAAGGCATGAGGCATGATTGTATCTGAGAAACAAGGACTTGAAAATATTCTTTATTATTGTATTTCTTTTTATTTAATTTTATGTATTTTTATGGGTGTTTTGCTTGCATGTGTATCGTGCATGTGTATGTGGTGTGCCTTTGGAGGCCAGAAGAGCGCATCAGATCCCCTAGAACTGGAGTTACAGATAATGGTGAGCTGCCCTGTGTGTGCCAGAAATCAAACCCAGACCCTGTGCAAGGGCAGCCAATGCTCTTAACTTCTGAGCTACATCTCCAGTCTCTATAATATGACTTCTATTTAATAAATTTAAAAAAATGCACTCAGAGAAAACTGCTGTGTAGATGCCTGTTTCTTTAAGAAATGGGAGCCCAGCTGCTCTTAAGCGTTTTGGCATTTTGAGAACTTTCCATTGTCCAGGATTTAAATCGAAACTGCAGCGTGTGTCAGACCCTCTTCGGGACAAGGAACAACTACGTGCTATTGCTCGATGAAAGATTGGGACAGAGTTAAACTGCGAGTCTCTAATATTTGCATCTGTCATTTGTTAGCTGATGAGTTACTAGAGGTTTGCATTCTCCCAAGTCAGCCAGCGTGACCCACTGTTTTATTGCAGTTGATGGGTGCCTTGGACATCGTGTTCCCCAAATGTCAGGCAAGATGGACTTTCACAAAATTTACAATTGAATGTGATGTCATCCATCGGCAGCCTCATGAAGGAAATTTCTGCAAGAAATTGTGGAAAATCCAGAATGAGATTTTTATTCCCAAGATGACCTCGATTCCACGGACCGCTTTGGCGTATCGCTCCTCAGCATTCACTCATCGCCCTGACTCGCGCTCCCAGGGGCTGCTTCTCAGTTCTCCCAGGTTCCCGGTGATGTCTGACCTCAGAGTTCACTTCTATTGGGGAATTTTTCTCTATGGGTTTAAAAACATTACATTATTTCTTTAAATTGTGTCTGACACATGCAGAGGGCAGATGGTTCTCTCCTTGTACCATGTGGACTAGGAGCCAGGTGCCTCTTTTTCCTGCTGAGACCTCTCCTCTGCTCTATTGGTCTCTGTGTCTAACACAGCCCTCACCCCTGCCCCTGGAAGCTAAAGGTCATTTCCCTTTGTTTTCAGCAGCCAGAACACCGTGTGTCACCAGTCTCTATACCATAACCCTTGGAAAGTTTACTAGTCCCTCTTCCCAAACTGAATATCTTCTGATGCCTTAGCGTTTCTGCACACATCTGAGCTGCAGTCCATCTTCCCCTTTCCTTCCTTCTCTCTTGTTGCTCTTGTTCCTGCTCTAGCCCAAGACCACTCAGACGCAAGGTGGGCTCCTTGTACTTGTCTCCCAGCCCAGCTCCTCTCCTTTGACTCCTCCAATTGTAAACTAAAGTGGCACGAAGTCATGTTCAATACGTATTTACTGAATGAAAGAATGAATGGAAGCCAAGATACGTAGATTCTGAATCATATATTGCCACTGACATTTTCTATAATTGAACGGCGAATAGACATTCTTTCTCTCTCTCTCACACTCTCTGTCTCTCAAAAACTTAAAGGAAGAAGCAGTTTTTATTACATAAATAAGATATATAAATTTAGAGAAGAATATTTGAGGACTTCAGAAAAGAAAAACAGTATTCTATATTTTATAGGACTCATCCGTGTCACCACAAATACCACGAAGAAGGAGGTATGAGTCTTTTGTGTGTGGCTATAACATCAGATAACCCACAATTTACATTGGAATCTTCTGTTTTAGTTCTTTTTTATGGTATTGGGATTGAATCTAGAGCCTTTCATACTCTAGGACTGTTACGCACCTGCTCTATGACCGAGCCACCCGACAGCCCTTTTCTTATCTTGTTTTTTAAGACAGGGTCTTGCTAAGTTGCTTAGTCTGAACTTGAACCTGAAATCCGCAGCTCCTTGAGTAGCTGGAAGCAGAGACCTGGATTTTCAGGCCCAGCTAGGTGGGATTGCAAAGAGAACGTTTAGTTTATTGAGGCAAAGGAGTTTTTCCAGTCTTCTTGACAACTCCCGGTTGTGTTGGCACGACAGTGACAAATGTATCGCTGTGAACGACACCGCAACAATGTAAGTCTAACAGCATGACGAAGCCACACCGCTGTATCATTTATAATGGAAACCTTGCCTTTTAAAATTTAGCTTATTTTCTGCATATCACCAAGGGAGTCTCTGCAGGTGTCACAGCAGGCAGCGATCCGTGGAGAGGGGAAAATGAAAACTCAGTTCAGGTTGACTTCGTGAACCTGGATCAAACCTGGAGTCTGATGCCAGGCAGTTTATTGTCTGTATATTTAAATGCAGTATAATTTAGAGAAAAAAATTTTCCTGTTGTAATAAAACCCCTGGTGCACAAGAAAACATAATTATATTCTAATTCAACTCAGGGTACATGTCATTAGAAGATGGGTTCTGGAGACAGGCTACCTGTATTAGCTTAAAGGCCTAAGGAAGGATCCGACCTCATCTCAGTCATACAGACAGTGTAGAGGTCATTTGGGATGTAAGCCACCTTTGGTCCTGGTTGTGGGAGCTTGGGGGAGCCCCTGGTTATGTACAGGTAATGTAAAAGGTTTTCCTTCCGAAAATTGCATAAGGTGTGTTATTTAGATATAACCTGTGACATTCCAATTTTGTTTTTCTTTTTCTTTGTGGAGTTGATAGGTGGTGTTCTTTTTCTTTTTCTGTCTGTGGGTTTTTAATGGTAAACAAAACAAAACAAGACAACAACATCCACAGCACACCCAAACCCCAGGGGCTGGGGAGATAACAGTTGATCAACAGCTTGCCGTACAAGCAGGAGGATCTAGTGTGGAGCCATATAGTCCATATAAGACACCACGTGCAGGGGTTGCATCTATCACCCTAGCACAGGAGGGGCAGAGATCTGCATGTTTCTGGAGCTCACTTGGCAACCAGTCTATCCAAGCTGATGCACTCCAGTGTCATGGTTAAATTTTTTTTTTTTTTTTGATTAGCTTGACACACAAGCTAGAATCATCTAAGAAGAGGAACTACAACTGAGAAATGCCTTGTTCAAACTGCCTGTCCACAAGTCTATATTTTTTGATGTGGGAGGGCTCAGCTCACTGTGGGCAGGACTGCCCTGGGCAGGTGGTCCTGGGTGGCACTGATAAGCAGCATTACTCCGTGGCCTCTACATCAGTTCCTGTCCAGTTTCCTGCTTTGAGTTCTTGCTCTGGTTTCCTTTTGTCTTGGACTGTGATGTGGGCATGTAAGCCAAATAAACTCATCCCCAAGTTGCTTTAGGGCTATGATGTTTAATACAGCAATAGAAAGTGAACTAGGACATCCAGGTTCAGCGATATTATGTACACATGTGCAGACACACACGCATGTATACACAAAGAGCATACTCACATAAAGCCCGGATGTTAATATTAAATTAGCCTTCCTTCTGTAAGAGTACTCACATTGTGCCACTCTGAAACTATACTCACTAGCCCCCCGCTCCCTTCCCTTTAGTCTTTGGCAACCCTCTTCATTTTTTTTTTCTTTTTTTGTTTCTGAGTTTTAGCTACTTTATCTACTTCATGTGATCAGAATGATGTGGTCCTTTAGGGACTGGCTTATTTTACTTGGCATAATGTATGCGTGCTTCATACATGCTGTACAATCTGACAGAATTTTCTTTTTCTTCAAAGGTTGTTTAATATTCCATCGGCACAAAAATACCACATTTTCCTTGTCTATCTGTCATTCACATGCACATTTGGGTTGCTTCCCCACCTCTGGACTATTGCCAAACAATTCTGCAGTGGACACGGGGCCCTGTTATCTCCTTGACACCTTGATTTTGTCTCCTGTGGGTCTTGGTCCCGTTGTAGGGTGCTTAGGACTTAATGGTAGTTCTAGTTTTCTTTCTTTCTTTCTTTTCTTTCTTTCTTTCTTCCTTTCTTTCTTTCTTTCTTTCTTTCTTTCTTTCTTTCTTTCTTTCTTTCTTTCTTTCTTTCTTTCTTTCTTTCTTTCTTTCTTTTTCTTTGGAGGGGGAGGGAGAAACTTTCATACAGTTTTCCATAGTGACTGCACCTGAGTTTCAACCCCTCCTCCTCTTGCTAGTATTTCATTTGTGTTCTCTAATGGGTATGAGATGGTGGCTATTGTGCTTTTGATATTTTTCTTGATTAGTGACATCAAGCATATTTTTATTACTTGTTACCTTTTGTATACTTTCAGAATATTTAGCACGTGTGTGTGTGTGTGTGTGTGTGTACAAGCTTCTGCCACAGTGGGTATATGGAGATCAGGGGACAACTTGTAAGGGGTCAGTTCTCTCCCTCTACCATGTGGGAGAGAATAGCGGCCAATCTAGCTACTGGACACACACACATACACACACACACACACACACACACATATACACACATATACACACATTTACATATTTTTTTTTTTTTTTTTAGAAACGTTAATTTTTTTTTGGCTTTTTTGAGACAAGGTTTCTCTGTTGTAACTCTGGCTGTCCTGGAACTCACTCTATAGACCAGGCTGGCCTTGAACTCACAAAGATTCACTTGCCTCTGCCTCCCAAGTTCTGGGATTAAAGGCGTGTGCCACCACCGCCTAGCTGGAATGTCTATTCTTTGACCATTTTTAAACCGGGTTATATTTATTGCTATTGTGTAGCTACTCAAGCACATCATATACACTACATATTAACCCCTTATCAGACATCTGATTTCCAAACAGTTTTTCCCATTTCACGGTGTTTTTTCCCCCGCTCTATTGCTAATTTCCTTTGACAATCACCCAATTTTAATTGTTATTTTGGTACTTACAGTTTGAATAATGGGTAATAAAATATTCTTGGTTATCCAGACATGTTTATGTAAGTAAAAAAAACAAAAAAAAAAATTAACTCAGTGTCAGTCTTTGATCATGAAGACATGCATAAAATTCACATCGACCCAAATATAAACCTCTGTTCCTGGACAGTTAGGATGAAAGATTATACTACGTGAGTGTGCGTGTGTGTGTGTGTGTGTGTGTGTGTGTGTGTGTGTGTGTGTGATTCACTTTAATTTTAAAGGAAGAATCATTCTCACTGAACTTGGAAATTACTATTTCAGCTAGACAGGCTGACTAAGAGTTCTTCCTCCCTCAGCTCTGGGTTTGTGGTTTCTCATTACCACGGCAGGCTTTTGTATGAACATGGGGGATTTGAACTCAAGGCCACATGTGTGTGCAATAGATGCTTTACCCACTGAGGCATCTCTCTAGTTCCCTACTTTAATTTTTATTCTAGAGATTTTTAAATTTTAACTATTTTCAAAAAGGTTTGAGATTGATTAATTAATTAACTAGTTAATTAATTAAAACAACAACAATAACAGCAACAACAGCGTCTTAAAGCTATGACTGGTGTGGAGCTTACTATATAGTATGTAGTATGTAATATGTAGTGCGTAGTGTGTAGTATGTAGAATAACTTTGGGTTTCTGACCCTCCTGCCTCCATTTCCCAATTGAAATTCTAGGCCTGTACTACCCACACCTGGGTTACATACTGGGTATGGAACCAGGGCCTTGCTAGTCAGGCGCTTTACCAATTGTGCTACAGCCCCAGCCCTAAAACAATGACAAACTTTACTTCAGACATTAGTTTACAAAATATCATTAAAGAAAATGCAAGTAGAGTTGGAGAGATGGCTCAGCAGTTTAGAACACTGACTGTTCTTCCAGAGGACCCTGGTTCAGTTCCCAACATCCACAAGGCAGCTCACAACTGTCTGTAACTCCAGGTGATCTGACACCCTCACCCAGACATACAGCAGGCAAAACACTAATTAATGTACATTAAATGAAAATAAATAATTAATTTTTTAAAAAAATTTCCTGAGTCTAAAAAATGAAAGTAGCCTTGTACTATGAAACATTATGCTAATGAATGTGAGATGCATGCCCTTTCTTTTAAAATCATTTCCTCTAGTGTTCCATTCCAACCTTCGTGGCTGTGGTGAGGACACACCTGGGAAACCAGGGAGGGGCCTGGTGCTCAGTTTCCTTTGAGCCCAGGTTTATCTTTTTTCCCCTAGGAGAAGTAACTGGACTTACTTCACCTTGGTGAACATCTGAGAAATGCAGTCTGATATTCTTGGGGCTTTCTATATCCTTTTACCACCTCAATTGACCTATAGGTACTTCAGCAGTCTGCTGGGGCTGGACTTTTCATCTAAAGACTATAACAAACCAGAGAGAGCCCAGAGCTTCCAGCAGAGACAACAGAGGCCCTTTGGCTTTGCTCAGGATGGACATACAATGCTTAGTTTGGCCAACAATCTACATGCCTTTTTTCAAACCAGAAAACTCACGTGTTACAGAATATTTTTCTTGGTATTTAATAATCTGCTGGAGGGCTATTCTGATTTTTTAAAATTGTTTTTTGCTTTTCGAGATAGGGTTTTCTCAGTTGTAACTCTGGCTGTCCTGGAACTCACTCGGTAGACCAGGTTGGCCTCGAACTCACAGAGATCTGCCTGCCTCTGCCTCCCAAGTTCTGGGATTAAAGGCATGTACACCACTGCCTGCCTTGATTTCTTTTTTTAAACAAATTCAAAAGGTCACTTGATGCAATACTACAGGTCCACAGGAAAGTTAGGTCTTGTGCACAGGACGCGTGCTCCGAAGTTCACGTCATTAAGAGAGCATGTGCTCAGGGCTCAGAGTTGCTTTGATAAAGAACACCAGACTATAGCATTCACTTTAGTTGTTCTGTTTGACTGAACCTGATGTTGTCATTCCGTTTTCAACTTTTATCATAAAAACCTTGAAAGCAAGGTGCCTGCTGACTGTTGGGGTTTGATTTGTCTTAAAGAACAGAGTGGCGGTTTTGTATGGGATTCTGAAGCTGCTGGCTAATGAGGCATACATAGCATGAAGTAGGAAAATGGAGATAAATCAGGTCAGAGAAAGCACCAGTATAAAGGCTAAAGCCATTCACCTCAGCACTTACGTTAGCTCCCACAACAGAAACACCCACTTTTAAGTAACCGTTCCACATTTAAGGTGGGAAATCTGAATGTTTCTTCCTGGCATGTGTCGGGTCTGATAGATGGAATATTGATATGGGTTCATGTTGATTGGCAATTCATGTGTTTAGATTCACTGGGTTCCTAGGAGAGTTTCTCACAGGACCCTGGAGAATGGCTGGTTTGTGGTTTCTCTGTTTTTACAGTGCACATCCTGCTGGTTCTACTAATAATGGAGGATTAATGAAGTATGTGTGGATTATAATCATGCTATTGATGTGTGCTAGGTAAGTCAGCTAAGATAATAATAAATCAGGCAAAACCAAGTGTATTTTAGCTTTTAGACAAACATATGTCTTTACCACCTGCTCTAATGAATCCTGTCTTACAGGCTTAAGAGGATAGGAGGATGCATGGAAAATTATTTTCAAAGGGAAATGGAACGATATATAGAGTTAAAAAGCAACCGTAGAAATTATTAAAGGGCCAGCATTTCAACACAAGTGACATCCAAGCCCTATAAAAGCTGTGTGCATGATAGGTTGATTGTTATTAGTTTTTAGCCTTTGCAGTCTTTGGGGACTTTGCTGGCATGGATTTCCCATTTAGTAGAGTGCAGTCAGCTGCATTGTGCACGGTTCTATGGAGCCATTGTGCTTCATTCCTACTTACCTCATCCTTGCGGGCTAACATCTGCTTTTCTGTCTTGTTAGAACTGCAGCTGGATTTCTGGAATTCTGTGGCTGTCTGGTATTTTCTTCTGCATATTAATATGATTACATTGCACGTAGAGTTCTCTCTTTCATTGCAATATAAATACCCCCCTAGTACTTAAGATTATGAAAATTATATAAGTTTATTGTGAAATAGTTAAACTATGAAAAAGTAGACATATTAGGAACAACAATGACAAAAATCCCAGTGAATTAACACTGATACTATGGTAATATTATCATCCCTGTACATGTTTCCTATGCATTGTATTTACATATAAATGTGAATATATTCCATGTGAATCTAAAATTAGATATAAATGTAATAATGGTGACTGATATACAAACCAGCATGTAACCTTTCCTTATACTGATAGCTATGCCTCTACATCATTATTTTAATGGCTGCATTGTATCAGATTTAAAATACCACCTTGCTCTGGGTAGACCTTCAATTAATAATATTGGATGAATGAACAACACTTATTTACACAACTTCTAGGGCTAAGACGCAGCTCTGAGGTAAAGCATTTGCCTTCCATGTCTGAGGCCCAGAGCACAATCCCCAGCACTAGAAAAAACCAAAATAAAGACACCCAAACCCAATCTCTTACTCCTGGACATCGGTGATTTCTGAGTTGTCACTATTAAAGGTCACACACCAGTGAATGCCCCTTTGCACTTTCTGTTTAAGTAAAACTTGTGAAAGTTGACTCAAAAGCTAGAAACAGCTGAGTTTACTGGTGAATGCCCAAATACGTTCAAGTCATCCATTCACCATTATCAACAAAACACAAGGTGTCTGTTTTTACAATTCTCCCCAATGTCTTGTTGTCAGTCTTTTTAGAATTTGCCATTCTGAAAGCAAAACACACACACAAAAAAACCCAAAACAACTGCTCACTAGTTTTACTCAGGTTTTTCCTGTTATAAACAAGATCAGAGTCTATTTCTGTATGTATCTGAATTGTTTTTCGTACACTGCTTGCTCTTCGCCCAGTGTTTTTTTCTCTTGAGACTCTGGAGACCTGTTTTAATGAAGTCATTTAATTTTATAATCCTCAAATAGAGTACAAAACACTGTCCCCACCCTCTCCCCTACTCCCATGCAGGAGTCTCAGCTCAGGACTTGGGTGTTAGGCAAGCATCCTACCACTGAGTCATCCAGCCCAAAACACTTATTTGGGGAGGGTGTGCAGACAAACGAATGCATTTGTCAGAATAGCAAAGTGAAGAGAGTTGAGAGGTTTTACATCTGACTTCACTGTCTCTTTGCCTGAAGGATTCCTGCTAAAATCAAGAGATCTCTTAAAAAGGTAATAGCTATCTGGAGGCAAAATGAAGTTGTCCAATATCTGGATTCTAACAGTGTCTGGGGCAACCGCTCCATCACTTATATTCGTTAAAATGGCAAGTTTCATTTTCCACCTAGTAAATGTAGCCTTTTCGTGTCTTCTGTTTCAGTTTCACGATGCTACAGCAACTGTGTAGCATGTAGATAAGAGACCAACTTCAGGCTCTCCTCAGGAGCCATTCACCCTGCCTGCACCCAACCTCACCCCTCCCTCCTGGTGAGGGAGGCTGGTTTATTGAGAGGCTTGTGAGTGACAGCTGCCCTAGAACTCTTCTGCAAATGCAAATGAACAGGAAAAGAGGCCCCCTGGTTAGCACTAGGGAGCATGTTCCTTGGCAAACTCCATCTAAGACTCTGGGGGCTGGTACTGACTCCTAGGCCACAGACATTGTGAGGTCAGGAAGTAGGAAAGGAAGTCCAGTTCCTCAAGTACAAGGTGCTGGTGGACATGGCTGAGGAGGCTGAGGAGGTCAGGAAGCCATGTCTTGCCTGGAATGTCAGGGAAGTACTAGAAGATCCAGTACCCCAATCTTGGGATTAAATGTAGAAGCCGTAGAAGGGAGCGGCTCAAAGTCTTCCGGAGTCAAGTAAAGCAGAGAGTTCTCAAGGTTGAGGGTGTCCTGAGCCACATGGTGAGACTCAGTACTTTCTCACCTCCAAGTCACCTATGACCACATCCAGGGTCACTCCTGTAGCCACACCCATGTCCACATGGCCACTGCTCAGTCCACACACGCAAGGGGCTGTCACAGCCCTGGACCTGTGCTTTGTGGGAATGTCTCTGGGTTGGTATCCAGCTGTTTGTGGTGGTGGGTGGTGGGTGGAATGGGGGCTTGGGGTGGGGTTTGGGGGCTGCCGAGAGGGCCAGTCCTCAACATTGCTACTGATTAGCTGCTTCCCAGGCATCTGTCCCAATCCCTCTACATCTCCTCTGGTTCTGACAACACCTGATTGGTGTCTGGAATTCCTCTAGGCACGCCTATAGGCGTGACTGGGGCTATGCAAGCCCAGTTGTCAGCGCTTCAGTCTTCTCATGGTTGCAGAAGGGCAGGAGAACCCATCTCCAGGTGACAGTCATCTTCTTAAGGGATGGCTTCCTTCTTGATTTTCTTCCTCTTTTAGCTGGCAGGGCACTGGGTCAGAGGATGAACTCATAGTCTCTCCATGTCCAGTTCACATGGGAGACATGGACCCCATTTTATGTTTTGAGAGAGGATCTCTCACTGGGACCCCAGGCTTGCTGATAAGGCTAGGCTAGCTGGCCAGCGAACCCCAGGGATCCTTATGTGTCCCTGCTTTCTCAATGCTGGGATTCACGTATGCATCACTAGGCCCAGATTTATGTAGGTTCTGGAATCAAATTCAGGTCCTCATGCGTATATAGCAATTACTTTGTCAACTGAGCTATTTCCATAGCCCCCCGGGGGGTTAGCCCCCCAATTACATCTCTAATTACCTCTCTTTCCTTTATTCCGCCAGCACCTCCCATGTCCCCACCCCTTTCCTTGCTCAGTTTAAATTCTTCATGCCCAGGTCAAAATACCAGGCAACGACTCTCCACTTCTGAGTGGTAATAAGGAGCTGGCATCCAGTGGAGAGGCTTGGTGACTCCCCTGCCCCGCTGTGTCCCTCTCTTCCGGAGACTTCTTTGTGCTTGGCACTTGACCTTGCCTTGGCAATTGTTTGTGGGATTAGTGTGCTAAGGTTTTTGTAGGAACCAGGACTTTGTTTCTACTCAGGTAGTTGCACCATCAGGCATCTGATCTGCCACGGTTTTCCAGTCAGCTGCTGTCTTTTCATAAACTCGTTTAGGAGGGAAAGCTGATCAGACAACGGCAAACCATGTGGGAACTGTCTAGTTTACAGACTCCTAAGTTTCCCCATTCTAAATAGTACAAACCTTCTAAAAATTACCTTAAAATATGTCTAAAACAATGTCAAAGTTACCATTTTGACTAGTTATAAGAGCCCATTCAGTGGCATTAAGCACGTTGACATTGTTATGCAACTATGAGCAGCTCCTTCTATAGCTTCTATGCTCAACTCTTTTCATCTTGCAAAAATGAGATGGTGTCCCTTTAAACCCTGACTCCCATCCTCTCTTTCCCTCCCAGCCACTGACAGCCACAGTTCTATTTTCCACACAGAGGTTTTTTTTGGGGGTGGTGGCGGTGGTATTTTTTTCTTTTCAAAATAAGACAACGATCTATCAGGAATAGATTTAGGAACAGCCCCACCTGGGCATACAGTTGACTAGTCTTACAATTATACATCTTCTTGAAATGCATTTTGAATAATTTCTAATTAAAAAAAATACCCATGTATATGATGCTGGGGGTTCTTGCTAACGTTTTGAAGCCATATGAATATCTTATTAAGGATTATGCAAAACACCCTTCTACAAATCCTGATATTATTACACCGCCATCCCAAACTTCAAAGCATCAGAAAAGATTTTTTTTTTTTTAAACTAAACCAGATTCGGCTGGCTACCCCACTTAGCTACAGAACACTAAAGACTCTGAACTTGATCCTGCAGACTCTGCATACACAACACTGCTATTGACTCTGATGAAGATTTAGACATGAAAGGATTCCAGGATCAGAAGGTCAGCTCTATGGGTAGCTGTGTCTGGCTTAAGCAATCCATTTTTTTTTCTCCCTCCATTGATTGTGAAAACATTTTATAATTCTTTTTCAAAAAATTCCCCAAACTTTTACAAAAACAGGTTACTTGTGAAGTGTGAAGGCATGCAATCAAACTATATAACAGAGGGTTCCACAGCCAAGAGCAACAGGAGGGAAAGCATTCCTAAACTGAAAGAACTTGATTCATCCGCAGAGAGAAGAATTCGTCGTGAGTGGTTTGGTTATGAAGTGGGTGTGGGAGAATTGGAAACAAACCTGTGAGTTTTCATTGTTGTCTCCTGCCATTGATGCTGGCAGGATTTACATAATTTTTGTATTCCATGAAATTCATAAACTAGGAAACGTGCAGCAGCATCTGAATTGGACAGGTGTACAGATGCTTAACTACTATTAATTTATATATATTAATGATTTATTATTATTGCTATTACTTTTCAATTATAATGTAATTACATCATTCCTCCTTCCGTTTTTTCCTCCAAACTCTCCCCTGAGCCCCTTGCTCTCTCAAATTTATGGCCTCATTTCCTATAATTGTTGTTGCATACATATATAACTAGCTCATTAAATCTATTAATACATCCTCCTCAGTCCATATAATGTTACCTTTAGGTTTGACTTCAGGGCTGACCACTTGGTATTGGATAACCAATTGTTGTACTCTTCCCTGGGGTGACTTTTTCTCCTACTCCAAGCATTCTTTAGTTGCCTGTGGTTCTTGTTTAGGCACGAGGGCTTGTGAGCTTTCCCCTTTCCAGGTTAGCTTTCTATTGATGTCGTCTGTGTTTAGTTCATGTTTAGGCAACCATGTTGGTTAGACTTTGTGGGTGTAGATTCTCTGACTATTTATATTTTTAATTACAATTTTTATTTATCTATTTATTTTTTTGTGTATGGGTGTTTTGTCTGCATGTAAGTCTGTGCACTATGTGCATGAAGTACCTGCAGAGGCCAGAAGAGGGAGGGCGCTGGAGCTCATTCTGATTGGAGTTACAGTTTTGTAAGCTGCCATATGGGTGTGCGGAATTGAACCTGGGTCCTCTGGAAGAGCTGCCAGTGCTCTTATCATCCTAGCCCTTAACTGCTACTCATCAACTGTTTTGAAGATAAATATCTTAAACCATTTTGGAACTAGGAATAATGAATGGTATTTTTTAAAAATTTTTTATTTTGTGTGTATGGTGTTCTGCCTGTGTACTTTGGACATGCAGTGCCTGAAGAGGTCAGAAGAGGGTTTTAGATACCTGTGATTGGAGTTAGAGATAGTTTTGAGCTGACATATGGTTGCTGGGAATTAAACCCAGGTCCTCTGGAAGAGCAATCAATGCTCTTAACCACTAAGCTATTTCTTTAGCCTCCAGGAATGGTATATTTAAGGAAAGTGAGATATGATTCTATACGCGAAGATTTTTTTTTTGTTTATTTGTTTTGATCTCAAGTGTCCTCTGTTGTGTGAGTAATGGCTTGCCCAAACTGTTTTCTTGCGTTTTCACAAAGTCGGGTTTGACAGCTGTCTGCCGCGGGCAGGATAGCTGCAGTCAACAGTCTTAAGGGCCAGTGAGCTACAGTAGCCACCTTACCCTGCACTTTTGTAACCCTGTGAGCCATTCTTTCAGTTCCCTTATTGAAAGTGAATAAGAGTGTGCCACAAACAAGAATTACCGCTACTCAGATCTGGCGCACATGTGGCGCTACCCGCCCCAGGTGGCGTTGCATTGCTATTTATTCGGCTTCCGTAAGGTATCAGGTTAATGTCATAAAGAAAAAATTTATCCAGGTAGTATGTAGCACCAGGCCTACAGAAACCAGACGTCTCTTTCTTCAACGACTCTAACTTTTTATAGGGAGAGTTTTGTGTCCTTTGTGTGTGCATACGTATGTGTGATTGTGTGTATGTAGATGTACATACATGTGCAAGGGTGCATGTGCATGTGTGTGAGTACATACGGAGGCCAAAACAATGTCAGGTGATATCCACCTTATTTTTATTTTTTAATATGATGGCTTTAGTGTTTATTCACTACGTGTGTTTGTGTATGTGTCCTATGCATATGGATGTCATGGTATACACGTGGATGTCAGAGGTGAGAGGATAGCTTGCAAGGCTTGGTTCTCTCCTTCCACCATGTGTATGTGTGTTTTGTTTTTTTTTTTTTTTTGGATCAAACTCAAGTCTACAAGTTGCATGGCAAGCACCTTTAGTTGCTGGGCTATTTGCTGGCTCCGGCTTGTTTCCTTTCCCTCCCTCCTCCCTCCCTCCCTCCTTCCTTTTTCCTTCTTCCCCCTCCCTCTCTATATATACATTTATTTCTCTCTTTCTTTCTCTCTCTCTTCCCCTCTCTATACACACACATATATATTTATTTATTACTCTCTTTCTCTCTTTCTTCTTGTAGTGCAGCAAATAGACCAGGCTGGCTAGCCAACCAGACCCAGGGATCTGCCTGTCTCTAACTCCTAACACTGGCCACCACACCTGACTTTTTTTTTTTCTATTATTATTTTGGCTTATTGTAAGGTGGGTTTTGGGGATTGAACTCAGGTCCTTATGCTTACAAGGTAAGCAATTTACCCACTGAGCTCCCCAGCCCTGATGCTTTATATTCTGAAGAAATGGTTAAATTGGTTTGCTGAGGTCGATCTAGACAAGCTTTAGGGAAATGGTAGACTGAAGGAGAATCGTGGAGTGGGAGGGACTGACAGCAGCGCCAAGTTCTGAAATGTCTCCCTTGGAGTGATTCTGCCCACTGCCATCAGAGTAGGAAGAACAATAGGAAACACTATGTGCAGTGCTGCTACAATGATAGTATGTGCCTGTAAGAGCTCAGCATGTTTGCCAAGCTTGCTAAGAAGTTTCTGTGAGATTAATGCATGCAAGTGAGGAGGAAGAATGGTCCTGAAAATGTCTGCAGCCACATCGCCTGGAACATTGGCAGTGTGACCTACCATAAATATACTAGAAGAAAGTCTTTTATTGGGGATGAAATGATAAAAACAAAGGGAAAAGCTCCTGTAAAGAGGTCTCAAGGGTCAGTGAAGACAATAGTACCCTATTTCATAGTCTGAATTGGAGTTTGGTCTCGACAGTAGTTTTTCCCGGGCAATTACAAGGGCTCTTCCAGGGGAAGGGGGTGAGGGTCATAGCAAGTCTTCGTTCTGCTTTCTGGAGGCCGCAGAAGGCACTTGAGGGCCAAGAGAATTCAAAAGCCAAGCTCAGATTCAGTCTCACACATGTGAAAAAAATCTCAGGAGTCCAGCGAGTGAATGGCCCATCGTCTGGGTGGCCTTGATGGGCTTCAGGCCTTTCCCTTGTGTCTGTGCATCAACTAGGAAAGTTATGTCTTGAGAAGAAGTGATATTTTTAGAACTGCATCAGTATTTCCAGCGCATTTATTTATTTATTTTTAAATAATTTATTTTTATTTTGCATGTATTGGTGTTTCGCCTGCATGTATGTCTGTGTGAAGGTGTTGGATTCCCTGGAACAGGATCCTACAGACAGTTGTGAGCTGCCATATGGGTGCTGGGAATTGAACATGGGTCTTCTGAAAGAACAACCAGTGCTTTTAACCTCTGAGCCATATCTTCAGCTCTCTCCACATTTATTGATGCGTTGGCTCTGTAGTGTTTACATAGCGACAAGATAAACTGTTACCATATCATGGAATAGCAACTTTGTTTTGGTATGTAGTTAAGGAGGAAGTCAATGGTTTATTGAAATTACTTTTGACATCTTAGCTGTGTTTCATCCTCAGCTTCTCTCGCGGAAGGCTGTATTCTCATGTCTTTGTGAGAAGAGTTTATTGAGGGGTAATAAAGATAATGTTATTTTATTTTTAATATTGGAGATGGAGTCCAGAGCCTTGTACATGCCAAGTGGGTTCTCTCCTCCAAGCTATATCTCCAGTCCAATAAAGATAAATAAAAAAAAATGCTCTCTTAAAAATAAGAGAGCATCAGATCAATTGGAGTAGTGAACCTTTCTTGAATCCTGCTCTGTTTCTGAGTCTGTGCTTATGACTACAGGGGTACAAACAAGACACCCGCCCATTTCCATGAGTCCTATACCCCTGGGTTCAACCAACTGCAGACTGCAAATATTTGAAAAGAAAAGGTGCACCTACACTGACCCTTCACAGACTTTCTTTTTGGAATTGTCACCTAACAATGCAGTATAACAGCCACTGTAAATGATCTAGAGATGACTGAAAGGTGTGGGGCATGTTCAGAGGTTCTAGGCAAATGCTACACTATTACGGAGAAGGGTCTGAGGATTTTGGTATCTCCAGGGCTCCTCGAACCTGTCTTCCACCTAAGGGATGATTGTGTGTGGATTCTACTCTGAAGGAACTTCAAATTTAGTGAGGACAGTGTACGCTTGAGATCTTAAATAACAAAAACAGCAGTGTATACGATGTGTGGCTTATTAGAATGGGAGACAGAAAGAGCAGTGGGGTGTTTCAGAATTTCTGTAGTCTGTTGCTCTCTCTTTGGTGAAAAACAACTCCAAAACCCTGATGAAAGTGGGAGGGAGGACAAGGGAAGCTGATTGTCTCTTACTCCCTGGCTTATACAATTTGTACATGCAGTGTCTATGGAAACTTGGCAACAGAGAGGAAAACTGTTGTCAGAAGTGAAGGGGAACGAAGTGCTTTGAAATGGAATCTGGTCCACCCTTGCACTTGCCTTCGGTTCGTCTGTCTAACCGAAGTCCTGTATCGACAGGCACGCTTCTGGCCAAGGCCCATTCATCTTTTTAAAAGCTTATTATGATGCTTAACTTTTAATTGTGTGTGTCTGAGTGTGTGTTTGTGCCTGCAGAGGCCAGAAGAAGGTGCTGGAACCCCTGGAGCTGAAGTTCCAAGTGATCCTGAGCTGCCTGAGTAGGCGCTGGGACTTAAACTTGGGTCCTCTGAAAGAGCAGGATGGCTTCCTAACTGCAGAGCCATCTTTCCGGTGCTCCAAAGGCTTATTTTGATTTCTGGTTTTTCAAATGAAATTCAGTTAACTGTATTCTGACTGAACCAGGCAGGGAGTAAGGAGAGCCAGGCACAGATACCACACCTCCTTTTTTACTTCTTTCCTGTGTGTTCCTGACTCGCCCCTGATTCTCTCCTGATTCCTCTCTTCCCTTCTAGATGTATATGGATTTTTGTCCCACCATTCCAACATTCTTTCTTACAGGGCTCAGAGTTGTTTGTACACCACTTACCTCTTTCACTTGGAGCAAGCAAAGCTAGAATGGGTTAAGAAGCAAGTTAAGAATACTGCTCTTGCAGAAGTTCCGAGTTCAGTTCCTAGAAGCCACACGGTGGCTCACAAGCATCTGTAGCTCTAGCTCCAGGGGCTCTGACACCCTCTTCTGGGATCTGTGAGCACCAGATTTGCACACAGTGTAAATTTATACATGCGTGCAAAGCATTTGTACACATAAAAATAAAATAAATAAATCTTTAAAAAAAGATAAGAAAAGAGAGGTAGCCTTTACCTCCAAGGAACATGAGTAGAAGGGAAAGCAATGAAAACTACTGATCATTTTGAACTGCCAATCATGTGTCCATGACTCAATCACTGGACACCTCTGAAGTGGGTACTGCTGTTGTCACTGTATAAGAAGAAGAAAAGGGTGCAGACACTTTTCTCAGGTCATGCTTCTATTCTATGCAGAGCCAGGAGCTGAACATGAGGCCTGTGGCCTCCCATGTACCCTGTGGTATGCTTCACACACTCTCCTCTGCCCCTGCATGCCTATGCTATGAAGAAACCACCTTAATCTCCCTAAGCCTCAGATTCCTGAGCAATACACTATAGACAATAGTGTTGACCTCAGAAGTGTCTTCGTGAAGCGTGGAGACGACCCTGGCACACGCTCCCTTGGTGGGACTGTCGCAAAGCTTGTAGACTGCGTTTGGGCAGAGGAATCGGGTGGGGCTTCTTCCTGAAGCTGCAAGATTGTAGGACTTGTTTGGAGGGGACCCATGTTTGGAAAATGATGTGTTCACAAGCACTGCAGTCCATCCCACTCAGCTCAGGTAGTGCAAGGAGGGGACAGAAGTAGTTATGCGGAGGCGGCATATAAATGAAGGCCTACAATCATCTGAGTCTGATCTGTGTGTCCCTTGGAACTGAAATGAGTGGGCATTTTCCTTTGAAGGAGTACCTCTATGGGCAATGCTCAACGGGATAAAAGATCTCACGTTGCCTTGTTGTGAAGGATCAAATGTACTTTATTCCACCCTTGACGAAAACAAATTTGCCTCCCTTGAAAAACAAGCATTTAAGCTTTGAGGAGGTTGCGAGGGGTGGGACACAAGAACTTGCCAGCCTATAGTCTCGTAAAGGCCGTGCATGGGGTGGTAGCCCTGCTGATCCTGCTACAGAATGTCTTTTTACGAGTGTGTACATGAGACACACCCCCAGGAGTGACTGCAGAAGATGCCCGACAATGACTTTTGGCTTCCACACATGCGCACACATATGCATGCACACCCGTACACATACGTGTACAAACATGCACACACATGTGCACACACGCAAAAGTATACGTAAGCTTAGATCCCATAAAGCCACACTCCGCACTTACCCTCACACTCAGCAGCAACCGTCACAGTATGTGTGAGGAGGCGCCATGCTGCCAGAGGATACGCCTTCCTTCTACCCTTTGTGAGCTGTGTGGCACCAGCAAGCTCCTTGGCCTCTCTGAACTTTTGTTCCCTTGGCTGTAGAGTTTTGATGATGATAATCTATGTATTGTTTTGATATTTAAAGCAGCATTGGTATCATGCTTGGTCAATGATAGGTGCCCACTAAATATTATTTTCCTTGGCCTGGCTCTGATGGTTTTCAAAGCTTATTTTAGGTCAGAGACTCAGACAAGGAAATATTTATCTTTTCAAAAGGAATTTTGATATGAGTATTAGGAGAAGAGTTGGGGTTTCCCTTGGGATTCGTGTCTTTAAATAGACAAAAAATGCGTCACTGTAGTATTCTCCCTGGCTGTAGAGCAGAGAACGAAGTGCTCCTCGCTGCTGCGCAGATTGCAGCTCAGTATGCCCTCTGTGAGTGTGCACTCTCACGTGATGTGGCCCACGGAGCCCCTTATCCCGAATCACTGGTTTTTATGTACAGCTTCGTCTTTCCTGCCGAACCACTGATGAATGGAGCCCCAGCAGATTATGGATTTCCATGAACAGCAGGAATTTGAGAAGTATGGTTTACCGTAGGGTGTCCCAATGTGCCACAGGACCAGGAGAACAGCACATTCTTTCTGCCACATGTGCCTCTGCCATAGGCAAACAGAGGTAGCCCCAGTGAGGAGGGGGACGGGCACGGGAATGCCACATCAGCGCCGCAGTGGCTTATGGGTAGGACAAGTCTGACTCTAGACCATGAACTTGGTTCTTTGAGGGGAGGACCCGAGTCTGCCTGACAGCGTCAGCCAGCGTTGGCACAGTAGTTGTTTGTCACATTAGCTGAATTGATTTATTATCTCCAGTCAGTGGGAGTAAAAAGAGAGCCTTTTACATTGCCCAAAGGATTTTCCTTGTTGAAAGCAAATTGCAGCTTCTGATTAATACCCACAATAATTCTGTCTCTTGCCCCCTCTCCCCTCCCTTCTGGGGGAAGGGAGATAGATTTGAAATGGAGAATCAGAAAATTCCACTTGACCTCAGACTTTGCCTGTGATTCATTCCTTGCCCGTGTGAAAGAAATCGAGGCAAAAGAGTTCACAGATATCTAAGAAGTTTGCGTGTATTCAAAGACAAAAAATAGAAACAGAAACAAAACAAAACCAAGAAACCACAAGTGAACCAAACCACAAGTGGACTCGTTGGCTGAGTGAAGGTCTGTGTGGCCTCTAACTTGTAGGCTGTGAGGAAAAAAAAATCATTCTGAGAAAGCTTCTGTCCCCATCACCGGCACACATGACTGGTTTTATTGAAGACTGATTGCTGCTTAAACAAGAAAATGTCTGTATAATTTGTCCTAATAAATGGTACATTACCTATTAACTGTTTAGGAAACTCATGTGCACATAGCTTATTTGGTGACTTTCCCTGCTTTCCAAACTATTTAGTTAAATTGACATAATTATGTGTTGTCAAGCAAGCCTACTCGATCCGGCCAACATCCTGGTGTCTAGGCAAGGTCTACTCAGGCATTTTTGTAGCACTTGTGACCCCATTACATCCATTTGTATGACTAAACATGTTTGGTGGCACTTACTGTGTACCAGCCTGTGGGCATCTGAGGACGGAAGCCTGTCTGGATGCTGCCGGTCTTCAGGCTTACAGCACGGGGTGGCTGGCACTGCGGGGCACACAGGGCTTGTACTAAGCTTCAACAGAGTTTCTAGAATAGACTGTCTTGTCCCATTTCTTTTTCTCCCAAGGATGAGATGACCTGGAGGGTTCCAGTGACACAATGCCTCAATTCATTGTCCTTTGGGCCACTTCAACCTTGATCCAGTAATTAATTATTAAAGAAAGAAGAGGAAACATTTAAGAGAAAGAGAATTGCTTAATTTGCTATATTTTAAATGCCAGCTCAGAAGTGGAGAGAGATATCTGGTGAATGAATTGGTGATTGTGAGGTCCTGAATAATAAACATCTTAATCGCATCAGTTCTGCTTTAGATTGAGGTCACGGGGCACACTTTAATTCTGGCTGGAAAACAGGGTTGGAATCGCACCTGCCTTGCTCTGTCAGCTCTTAGCACTTAGGTGTCTGGAGCCATTGGGTGAGCTCTTTCCATATGCAGGAGCACCACCCGTGAGACACTACAGCTGAGCAGCACGTCTGCACTTAGTCCGCTCCTCTGCTACCAGCAGGTGTCATTATGGAAATATGAAAATACAGTAGATTTGTAGGAGCTGGCTGTGAGAAAGAGAGGTAGCGCTTTGGATATTTAAAAAGAAAGAAAAAGAAGAAGGAGAAATCCCTTGTTACAAACCAAGGGAGTCATGATTAATTGTAATTTGGCTATGTTTTACAATTGTCCCCAGCTGGCTGAGGCTTCAAGGCACATGCTTAATTCATTTATAGTAAATTAAACAAATATTTACTAAGACCTACTCTAGGCTGAGAGGGTCTGAAAAGAAAAACATAATTGTTTAAAAGTTTTTATTTTATTATTCTGGGTTAAATAAAGTAAATTTCAAGCAAGAATGTAATGTACTTTGAGCATTTTCTCTTTTCATTAAAAACACTTTTTATCCTTAAGGACTTGCTGTGTGACACCTGGGGAGGACAGGACGCCTCCATGAACTAATTAGTCACAGACTAAAGCAACTTTCCATTTTAACACGCTGGACTAAAAAAATTCTGTAAAAGCCGAAGAAGTTCCAGCTGAGGACACAGAGTTTGTCCGTTGTGGACTTGCTTTCGTTTTGTTTTGAGATAAAATCTCATGGAGTCCCGGCCGGAGTGGAAATTGATGTGTAGACAAAGCTGGCCTGGAACTCAGAGAGATCCGCCTGCCTCTGTCTCTGGAGTGCTGTGATTAAGGGGTGCTTCACCAGGCCCATGTGCTAGCTTTTATGCCTTTCAGTAGAGGGGCACTTCAGACTTATTTGAAACTCAATCATTCGTTTTTTTTTCCTTGCTAATTACTACCACCTCGTTTTCTTCACACAGCTAATTCTTACTGAATTATAATATGCTGTTATTTTTAGGTCCAAAACCATAACAGTTGGGTGTAATCCACTGTTATAATCAACTGTTGACATAATCAAGTCTTTCTACAGATTAAGGTAAGCACTGCAAGTGTCTTTGCGCTAGGGGCTTACCTTAGGAAGCTGGAGAAAAGCACTAGTGTCCTAGACCAGGGTCAGAACTTCATCTGCTCCAATGCCCCCAGAGATGCTAAGGGTTTCCAAGGTGTGAGACAGACAGCTTTCCCTCTGCATTTATGGCATTCTGATTCTGTTTCTGGATCTATAGTGAGCTCTTCATGCATGTTTATTGAATGCCTGAATAAATGATGATGACACCAATGGACAGGATGTTTGTAGGTCTTCGTGTGTGTGTGTGTGTGTGTGTGTGTGTCCGTGCGTGCGTGCATGTGTGTGTGTGTGTGTGTGTGTGTGCATCTCGTTATGAATCACCAGTGACTTCTGGTTTTAGTTTTGTTTTTAGAGACAGAGTCTTGTGCATCCCAGGTTGTCCTTGAATTCATTAAGTACCTGAGGATGGTTTTGAACTCTTGGCCCTCTTCTCTCCACTTCCTGAATGCTGGGATTACAGCATGCACCACGGGGTCTGGCAGTTTCAGTTTCTTTAAATGGGAGCAAAATTTTACAGATGCTTGTGAAACAATGAGTATCTTTATATATTTTAGTTACTTTCTGTCATCAACAGGGGTTATATGCACATTCAATTTAAGAGCAGATAGCTTTTAGCAACTCATTTATTGGTTCTTTGAAAGAATTTTATTACATTTTTGAAGAAGTTTCTCATTTTGTTATCATATTTCATCAGCTAACATAACATTTAATTGTATTATATGGTTATAGTAATAAATACAAATGGCATAACTTTACTGCCAGCTGACACTTAGTAAGCCTACCTTCCAGTCACTGGGGTACAGGCTTGTGAAGAGGGAGGTGACTAGCCGTGTGCAAGGAGCCAAAATGCCTCCTAAGGACACAGAGCACTCTAGGTAAACACATGGCTGCTTGGTGAAGCTGGCTTGGTCATCTCTGTAGACAATCCTGCATTCTTGCTTACTGTCCTAGAATGAAGTCAGAGGTGATTTGGGATCTCTCAGAAACAGCCCAATTTGGAACTGCATAATTCCTTCAGATGTCAAGAACTGGCAACACTGACCTTGGCTGTGAGTTTGGATGCAGCTCCAGCAATCTACCACGTGAAGGGATGGACGGCAGAGGAAGGTAAAGAAACAGGCTCCCAGGACCTCACTTCATCTGTCAGGAACTTTGCTCCTTTGCTCATACAGTGCAGTCTGTAGCTGCAGGCCCCTAGGAGGTAAGACTCTCAGCGAAGCTACCCTAGGGTCTGCCTTACCTTCCAGTGGGAAAGAACTGTATGTGGTGGGGTGGAGGCAGGGGTCAGATCTCGGTGCCTTGGTGCACCTGAATGCCCTGGGCACTTCTGACTGGGGTTGTCCTTACTACTCTGTGATTCTGAACTTACTGTATTTACATTGCACCTGTCATTTGCTGGAAGCCTACATAGGAGGGGTGGGAAGCTGTTGTCCTTTATCCCAAAGTTCATTCCTCTCACCTCATGCCACAGGCTCTTGAACTAGTCCAAATTCCTCTCCTCTGCTAGAAGCAGATGGCTTCTGAAGCATGAGCCACTTGGCAGTCAGTACCCCATGCGTCTCGGTGTTTGTGTCTTCTTCTGGGTGCTTTTTAATCATCTACCTCTCACAATATTGTCTCACTCAGGCACAGTAGTCCTCCGGAGCTCACTTGTTACATTAAGTGCTGTACACACGTCTAGATATTGCAGAAGGAAAAGATAGACCTATACACAGTATTAGGGAAAGCCAGTGACTAAGTTTGAGGATAGCTTTCAGAAAGGACTAGCTGGATCTTTTTATAAAAGATTCTTTTATTGAAAAAAATTTTTTATACAATATATTCTAATTATGGCTTCCTCTCCCCCAACTCTTCCCAGCTCCTTCCCACCTCCTGATCCACCCAACTCCACACACTCTCTTTCTCTCCCTCTTCAGAAAAGAAATAAACAAGCTAAAAACAGCAACAACAAAAAACCCAAATGAACAAAGGGAAAAAAACCACAAGAAACACACACACCATACACACACACACACACACACACACACACACACACCATACACACACACACACACACACATACACACACACCATACACACACACACACACCATACACACACACACACACACACACCATACACACACACACACACACACACACACACATACACACACACACCATACACACACACACCATACACACACATACACACACACACACACACACACACCATACACACCATAAACACATACACACACACACACACCATACACACACACACACACATACACACACACACCATACACACACACACCATACACACACACACCCATGCA
>JAMJFZ010002767.1:0-77500 GCA_026225945.1 Cricetomys ansorgei | reverse complement strand
CATTATAGAGGGGATTTATAGCTGTGCTTAAAGACAAAAGGTTAGACACCTCCCACTTTGCTTTTCTTGCATTAATTGATAGATGTTGTATTCCACAAGATACTAATTAAGAGTCATAAAAATAAGAGAAGAGCAGAATACACATCAAGAAACAGCAGAGTTAGAGAGATGGCTTGGCAGTTAGAATACTTCTGCTTTTCCAGAATACCTGAGTTTGGTTCCCTAAACTCATGTTTGGTACCTGGAAACCACCTGTAACTCCAGATCCAGGGGATCTGGCATCTTCTTGTGGCCTCTACATGTGTGGGCACCCACACAGGAGGCATACACTCACACAGGCACAGGCACAGACAGGCACAGGCACAGGCACAGACAGAGACACAGACACAGGCACAGGCACAGGCACAGACACAGACAGGCACAGGCACAGACACAGGCACAGACAGGCACAGACAGGCACAGGCACAGACAGGCACTGGCACAAGCATAAACACAGGCACAGGCACAGGCACAGGCACAGGTACAGGTACAGGCACAGGCACAGACAGGCACAGGCACAGGCACAGGCACTGGCACAGGCACAGGCACAGACAGGCACTGGCACAGGCACAGGCACTGGCACAGGCACAGGCACTGGCACAGGCACAGACATAGACATAGACACAGGCACAGGCACAGGCACAGGCACAGGCACAGGCACAGACATAGACACAGGCACAGACACAGGCACAGGCATAGACACAGGCACAGGCACAGGCACAGGCACAGGCACTGGCACTGGCACAGGCACAGGCACAGGCACAGACATAGACACAGGCACAGACACAGGCACAGGCATAGACACAGGCACAGGCACAGGCACAGGCACAGGCACTGGCACAGGCACAGGCACAGACACAGGCATAGACACAGGCACAGGCACAGGCACAGGCACAGGCACTGGCACAGGCACAGGCACTGGCACAGGCACAGACAGAGACACAGACACAGGCACAGGCACAGGCACAGGCACAGGCACAGACATAGACACAGGCATAGACACAGGCACAGGCACAGGCACAGGCACAGGCACAGACAGGCACAGGCACAGGCACAGGCACTGGCACAGGCACAGGCACAGACAGGCACTGGCACAGGCACAGGCACTGGCACAGGCACAGGCACTGGCACAGGCACAGACATAGACATAGACACAGGCACAGGCACAGGCACAGGCACAGGCACAGACATAGACACAGGCACAGACACAGGCACAGGCATAGACACAGGCACAGGCACAGGCACAGGCACAGGCACAGGCACAGGCACTGGCACTGGCACAGGCACAGGCACAGGCACAGACATAGACACAGGCACAGACACAGGCACAGGCATAGACACAGGCACAGGCACAGGCACAGGCACAGGCACAGGCACTGGCACAGGCACAGGCACAGGCACAGGCACAGACAGGCACAGGCACAGGCACAGGCACTGGCACAGGCACAGGCACAGACAGGCACTGGCACAGGCACAGGCACTGGCACAGGCACAGGCACTGGCACAGGCACAGGCACTGGCACAGGCACAGACATAGACATAGACACAGGCACAGGCACAGGCACAGGCACAGGCACAGGCACAGACATAGACACAGGCACAGGCACAGGCACAGGCACAGACATAGACACAGGCACAGACACAGGCACAGGCATAGACACAGGCACAGGCACAGGCACAGGCACAGGCACTGGCACTGGCACAGGCACAGGCACAGGCACAGACATAGACACAGGCACAGACACAGGCACAGGCATAGACACAGGCACAGGCACAGGCACAGGCACAGGCACTGGCACAGGCACAGGCACAGACACAGGCATAGACACAGGCACAGGCACAGGCACAGGCACAGGCACTGGCACAGGCACAGGCACTGGCACAGGCACAGACAGAGACACAGACACAGGCACAGGCACAGGCACAGGCACAGGCACAGGCACAGACATAGACACAGGCACAGGCACAGGCACAGGCACAGGCACAGGCATAGACACAGGCACAGGCACAGGCACAGGCACAGGCACACACATACTTAGAGAAAACTAAAAGAACGACCAAAACCCAAGCCTTGTATTATCATGAATGTTGTGGACAGAAGGTTACTACAATCATGGAAAAAGCATGTGTTGACCTGCATTGGGAAGGATATTGCAGTTTGGATCCAGGGTTTGCCTATATAATCAAATATAACCTTGGAAGGCCATGAATTCTAAGAAGCAGCATTTTTGATCTGAAGTTCTGTGAACATAAGTGTTTGCTCTGAGTTTTCTTTTCACAGGATTTTGCACTGGGACTTTACACAGTGAGACGACTCAGAAAGCCTCCTATGCCCATTTCCCACTCACAACAATTGTGTTGGCATTTCTCTTGCTCTGCATCCACCTTGTGGTTCTCCCATCCTCTCTCTCCTTGCACAGACCTTCCCTGGTGTATGCAGTCCCTGAAACATGCTCTGTCCTGTGCTGGTGGACTTTTAGTGAGGTTACACTGACCTTGCTTTTCAGTATGAGTGTTTTGCCCTCTTCGCTTTGGTACACTGGCTTCAGACATCCTGCTTGCTCTCACTTGATGTAATATGACATATTCAGTCAAGTCACCCAAGATGTTGTGCATTACTTTCCCATGGCCATAACAAAGTACATGATCCAAAGCAATTTAAAGAAGAAAGGGTTTATTTTAGCTTGCAGTTCCAGAGGCGAGTCCACAATGGTGAAGGCATGGCAGTAAAAACAGAGATTAGGAAGATCACATTTCATCTATCCGCAGGAAGCAGAGAGAATGAACAGGAAGTAGGGCGAACCTCAAAGCTGCTCCCATGATCTTCCTTCACATTTCCCCAAACAGTGCCCACAACTGGGGAATGAAGTATTTTAATACACAGCTGTCTCAGGGACTCTTCTATCGCTGTGATAAAACACCATGACCAAGGCAAATTTCAGAAGAGTTTCTTAAAGGCTTGATTACAGTTTCGGTGGGTCAGTGATTATAGTTCCTGTGAGTGAGCCCATCGAGGTGGGGAGCATGCCACCAGGCAGGCAAGCATGGTGCTGGAGCTGGGAGCTTATATCCTTATCCTCAATGTGGGATACGAGATAACTGAGAAAATATTCACTTTTAAAACCTCAGAGCCCCTCCCCAGTGACACACCTCCTCCAACAAGGCCACATCTCTAATTCTTCCCAAACATTTCCACCAGCTGGGGACCAGGTAGTCAACTGTGTGAGCCTTTGGAGACACCATTCTCATTCAAACCACAAGCCCATCTATAGTGAACATTTCTCAAACCACCATACTCTGCAAACAAAACCCATCGAATTTACTATTGATTAAGTCAGTAAGGCATCTGGGAAGGGTGGTCTCCAGCAGCCACTGTAGTCTCCGCTGGTCAGTAGGCTCAGGATGGGACTTTCCTCTTTTCCCTTCTTTTTGCTTAAAACGTCCCATGTCCAGAAGGCCAAGTGAAAGTGTTGACTTGGGTGTGCATACACCTAGCTGACGTTGTAGTAGTGGTGTTCTGTTGAGTTCCTCTGTAATCTGGAGCCACTTCTACCCCATATCACTCTTGGAGTTCCTGCTGGGAGGTGAGACTAGAAGGAAGGGCTGCTGTGGTTCTGGGGGGGAGGGGTAAATGGCTAAGAAGGAAGAGGTTAAGATGTCTTTATCCTTTGGAAAACTTGTAGAATCATTTGTATTACTGAAGGTTCTATAGAGAAACAAAAACAACAGGGGTATGTGTGTGTGTGTGTGTGGAGAGAGAGAGAGAAAGAGAGAGAGAGAGAGAAGAGAAGAGAAGAGAAGAGAAGAGAAGAGAAGAGAAGAGAAGAGGGAGACATATTTCTTATAAGGAACACTCTTACATCACTGGGGAGCCTGAGAAGTCTGTAGTGTGAGTTGGCAAGATGAAGCCCTAGGATTGCTAGGGCTATAACTTCAGTTTGTAGGTTGGCAGGCTTAACACTCAGGAAGAGCTTGTTTTTTCAGCTTGAGTCTAAAGCCTGGAAAAGATAGATGTCCCAGCTCAAAGGCAGTGGGGCAGAAAGAATTCTCTTACTCAGCTGGTTAGATGAGGCCCATCACATTGGGAAAGGCAATTTGTTTTACTCAGCCTACCGACTTGTATGTTAATGCTATCCAGACATGATCTTATAGACATACTAGAGTAATGTTTGATCATATTCCTGGACATTCCATGGTCTGGTAATGCAAAAAGTAGTTGACCTGTCACTCACACACACACATTTGAGAAGAGGGAGGGGACTAGTTAGAGTGGAGAGGGGACAAGAGAGGGTAATGAAAGTGAATATAATAGAAACATACTATGAATGTATTTGAAGATGTTATAATAAAACTTATTATTATGCATAATTAATATAAACTAATAACATAAAAACCTGACCTGTAAAATTACTATCATCATCCATGAATAGTGTCAGAATATGTAAGTGTCCACACATTTATTTGTGTATTAATTATGGGATAGATAGGAACACACTTGCAGATTTCAGGAAAAAACGAGGCATGAGAAAGTTGCAATAAATTATAATAAATAATAAATAATCAGGGTGTTCTCTTTTAAAAAAATTATACAAATCTCTAGATCTCTCTTTGTGTTACTTGGCTCTCACAGTGTACCCCACCACTGCAACTGGGAAGTGACAGCCTGTCTTCCCATAGTTCTATGAAACTACGAAAAAGTGATATCTTCTCCCTTCCATCCCTGCTACCCAGAAGGTGCTTGCACTTAAATGAAATCTCAATGGGTCACTTGCTTCAAAAGGACCAGTTAGGTTGGACTTTCTACTTCTGTGACAGATCACACGGATCTTGAAGTTTTTTTTACCATCAGCTTCATCTAACCTGGGTTGTCTCAGAGAAACCCTGGAGCTGACTCATCCCAATAAGATGCCTTTTAAAAATTTTAGTTCCCTGTGTAGCCTGGAACTGACTATGTGAACCAGCCTGTCCGAAACTCATAGAGATTCACCTGCCTCTGCCACATGAGTGCTGGGGTTAACAATGTTTCAGTGTCTTTCTTCATCTGAGGATATGACTAAGCTGCCATCGATGGTTAGTCTGGCCCAGCTTGTAAAGTGACATGGCTCACAGCGCAGGAAAATCATTTTTGGGTGTATAGAGCATTCTGTGTATGGGACTCCTTCTTGTGGGGGTGGCTTACACAAGATGGAGCCCCTACATTCCCTAGTTCAATAACCCAGGAGGCAAAACCTGCTTTTTCTGTGTTTCTTCTGTGGAAAATCTTCTCAGAGGTCTTTGGTCCAGTAGCTAGTCCAAAAGATAGGCTTGGGAGGACTTGAGGACTGAGACAGTCTTTTCTCGACGTTTCATCTACAGCAACATAAACAAAACAAGACATACAACAAGCATACCAAACCATGATAACAAAATCTAAAACAAAAGACCCAGAAGACTGGCTTTCCTTGAACTCTGTGGCCTTTCCCACTGTGGTCCCCTGTGACTTCAAATCAGATTTCCTATTCCATCTCTCTTTTCCCAGCCGTTCTTCCTCTTCTTGGTGGCTGCCTGGTGTGTGCATCTTAAGTGCTCTACATCTCATCCTAGACTCTTCCTGGAGTCTAATCATCCAGCTCTCAGTGTTGAGCTTGTTTTTCCTTCTAGCTTGCACGTGCCTTTCAGGCTGACGATGGAATCATTAGCTCTCCCCAGTCAGACTCTGTGTAGTTGAATATGGGGCCTGCAGTCATGTGCTGGCTTCGCTTGGCTTATATGGTGCTGGGGACTGAACCCAGGGCCTTGTGCATTCTAGGCAAGCTCTCCACAGCTCTCAATCCGAGTTTTAAGAAGTGTCATTTATAGCTGCTAACTTTGAAGCAGCAAATTCATTTTATGGTGATCCAAAAAACTAGATGTAATGATTTCATAATGATTTTCTTTCTAGACTTCTTGTTCAGTTCAAAATTTTGTTCTCCTCAGATGTTTGCAGTGAGTCTCTAAGGAAAATGCAAAGCCTTCCATTAACACAAAGAGCCTCTAGCAGCAATTTTGGAGTTGATTTTGTTTTAGATAACCTGTTGTTTAGTATGCTCTTACCATTTTAAGGGCAAGCAAGAGTTCATTGAGAAATCAGGTGATTAAACTCCAGGTGGCCAAGCCTAGCAGTTGGGTTTGAGTATCAACTCACAATAAGTCACTTTAGACAGGGCTTCAAATGAAAAGTCTTCAAAATTCCTGAAGTGATAAAGCATTCGGGAGTCTGTTGGAATTAAGAGGATTTAAAGAACATTTCATGAAAGCACTTCATCAGAAGAGATTAAGTGTTGGTCATCCTCATCATCGCCTTTTATTGTGTAGCCAATGGGGAGCCCACCACACCCCAACAGAGAGTTTCAAACCCACGGTCACACAGACAGCCCTGCTTAAAATCTATGGAACAGAAGAGAGTGAGACGTGAACGTAGGAACGTGACTTGTAGCAGGAGCTGGGTGGGGGCCACAAGGGTGGGAAGGAAGGAAGGGAGGGGTGAGGGGTGAGAGTAATTAGAATGTGTTGTGCATTACGTCTCTGTACGAAACCACCAAAAGACAAATTTAGTCAATTAAAAAAAGAGAAAAAAACCAAGGGAACACACAAAGATAAAACAAGTATTTTCATTATTGTGAGAAAAAGTGAAAAGAAAGAACCAACTGCCCTCATATAACCGGATTGGTTTTGTTTTCCACTAACAATAAAAAAATGGCTTTTGCTTGCACGGTTGTTGTCCTGGGGCTAATGCAAGGCACTCCTTATAGTCTCGGGGCATTTGTGAGGCTTAATTGGACACGAAGCAAACGCAAAAGCCAGGTGTGGTTTGTACAGTGCTGGGAGCGCAGCACCCCTGGTGCAATTTGCATGCCAAGGAAACACAAAGAGCACGGAGAACGTTCAGACTGATCATCTGTGAAGGACTTAATTTGAAACAGTTTTCTGCTTTCAAAAAGTGATTTATTTTAAACATACTTCTGAAAAAACAAAAGCCTCACTGATAACCATTTCAAGTGTGTTATCTCAATGTGGGATTTTAGTAAAAGGTCAAATCTTATAGAAGTGTTTTTGGTATGACTCAGTTCTGATCACAGATAAATTTTATCAGGAAAATGAAATTAGTTGAGCATTTCAAATTCCAAGCGTTTGTTTAAAGAAGCACCCCTCACCCCTACACAATACACCAAAATAAAGACCCCCAAGGAGAGAACTTTGAGAAAAATGGAAAAACGAACATTTCCCATTCCAAAATCAATGCTCGGGAGCAAGCTTTCTTCACAGGAGTTAGTCCAGTGAGCCGGCATAGGCGGGAGCTCTACCGGAGCAGGAGAGGCACAGTTGCTATTTCCGCAGTGCAATAGGCAAATTGGACTTCCTGCTTTGTAACTGCCCTGAATTAAAGGGTTGTATTTTATCCCAGAAGTGCAAGTGTGGAGCTTTACTTTCAGTTGAAGTCTTCTTTAATAGTCCCCAGCCCACTTCCCAAGGAGCTCCCTGAGAACCCCTGACTCCTGTGTCTGTGTCCGTGTGTCGTCCCCTGCCACCCCACCTCCCCCCAATGATCTAGCTCAACTCCTACCTTTATCACTGGCTAGGCAGCATTCCCAAGTCTGGTGATGCTGGCAGGCTCCTGGGCTGATGGCCTGACTCATTGTGGGAGAGTACTGTTCCATCCTTGCCAAGACTGTGACATGACCTCGTTAACATCTGCTAGTCCAGAGTTTGGTCTGAGAGAGGGAAGGGGTGCTCACCAGCCTACAATAGGATGGAGCCTTGATCCATTCAGAAACTCCAAGTTCAGGCTGTGGAGGATTGGTGAGTCCTCTAGTGGCTGCTCTACTGAATGGGGGCTGCAGTGGCTGTTACTGCCCAGCACCCCATAGAGGATTAGACTTCATACTGCCAGGCCAGGAAAAGACTCAGGTTCCAAGATCAAAATATGGTTTCCATTGAATGCATAACTGCTTTCTCCACAATACACTGTTGAAAACTGAAAGTCAAACCACTGTCAGGAGGGCACCATTGTTAAGTGTGCCCATCAGGGAGAGCAGTGAGGGTCACCTCTTTAGCACTGGGATCTTTAGTCTCTAACTTACTTCCTGTTTCTATAGAAGTTGTCCAGTCAGCACGGTGGCCAGCAGGCCTTGGTGCAGAGGCAGCTGCAACCTCCAGGCCTCGACCTGTTTATATACACAGCTGCAGTGTGCCTGAGAGATGAGAGGTGATTCTGGATGCTTTGCTTTTCTATCTTTGCTCTGACAAATACCCGGCTTGATCCTCGCGCCTGTAAAACAGCCCTTAGCTGTGCGGATCCTGGTTACTATTACTGTCCTGAGTAGAGCGGGATTCTGCTGTCAGCTTGCTCATCCCTGAGATCACTCAGACATTGTTCAAATACTGGTAGCAACACGTCCAGCCCAGACAATGACTACTGACAGGTCCAGGCCAATTGGGATCCATCATCAAAAATAAAGATAAGGATAGCTCCTCTGTGGCGAGGGGTGGCTAAGGAGCCCAGTTCCAATCAGTGAGACTTGAGCAGAAGTTTGCAGGGGAAGAAGGGAGTGAGGAGGAGCAAGAGAAGGCAGATTCCCAGGGAAGATTTTGTGCTCTGGATGAAAGGATGGAGGAACCACCGTGGTCTTGATCTTTCATCTTGGCTTGACTGCAAATGTACTGTCTGGAGCTGGGTCAGTCATTTTGTGACCATGAAGTTATAATAAGCCCAGTTGCTTACTGTGTGAAGGTAATAACCCACATAAGCCACCATCATTGAGTGTTTGGCTTAACAGTCTTAATCAACAAATACTAAAATTCAGATGTGCAAAGTAAATGTTTAAGTTTTTTGTTTTTTTTTTTTTTTAAACAGGAAAACTGATTTCATGGTTTTCCTGAATCTTTAAAGTGGGATGTGGCAGTAAAGATTATAGTTTGTGTGGATTACTCTGGGTCTCCAACAATGCATCAGTGGTTCCCTAAGAAAAGGAATAAAAGCACTTTCCCATTGGAGTCATTGTTAGGTGCCTATTTAACTCACCAAATCAGACCTGGCCACCAGGTTCTCCCAGCATCCCTCAGTCCCTACCTGTTACAGGGTCCTCCTGGTTTGTATACCCTACCCCCTACCTTGATCTCTCCATCCCAGGAGACTGGGCTGCTCTTCCCTACATAATCTAGCCACTTTGGATACCCCCTCCTCTTTTGGCCTACTGGCTGGCCTCTTGGACTCCTGGTTTCCCTCTTTTCCCCTCTCTCCCTTCTCTCCTCCCCCCTCACAGGGCCCAGCTCAGTCTGGACCCTTCCAGACGCCTCTGGCTGTGCTCTCCCTCATATCTACTGTTCTCTACTTTTTATCTACAGTAAACTTTCTCCTCCACCACACCTAGGAGTTGTCATGTTCTTCCTTTTTTCATTCGGCCATTTAACCAAGAGTGAGTCCAGATTGAATTCTTCACTTCATGCTCCCTGTGTCTTCTGTTCTCTGTCTGTCTGTTGTGTGTCTGAATCTGTGCCTTCCTGAAGACTGTCTTGTAAATTTGTCCCTGTGTCTGTACCCGTATCTGTCTGTGTGTAACTGTATGTGTGCGTCTCTGTATGTCTGTGTATATCTGTCTGTACCTCACAAAGGGATTTGTTCTGTATTTGTTGAACAGCACAGAAATCATCACATGGGGGAAGGGATGACGGATCCTTTACAGAAATCTTTAACAGAGTTTTACCAAGGATTGAGTCACAGGCTCCAGCTGACCCCAACTGACCAAAATAATAGACAGTATTACAAGCAGCATTGTTTATCAACCAATATAAATATAAATATTGTATTCAGCATTCATGGTGGGTATTCATTTTAGAAGATTGTCTTCCACATCTGTGTTTACTGCTTTTAGCAAATGATACACATGCATAGTCTGAGGCAGGGGCATGGAGGAGAACATAATTTAAGGTTGCAATCTAAGCTTAGGTTGTGAAAGTTGATGGAAAGCCAAGGCGAGGAAGGTGGATTGTTATATTGTCCTCTTAAAGGCAAGTTAAACAAACAGGCTGAGTGCACAGTGAGATATCAATCTTGTCTTAAAATTTTAAGTCTTAACGACCACAAGGTGTATCATTAACTCTGGCTGTGAGTTCCAGTAAAAATTCTAGTCTCTTACAATATAAGAGATACTTTCGGAATATTGCCTAGCCACAGTAGTTGATACTTACATCTGTCAATGAATGTTCATTAAGCTTCTGTTGAGTATGCGGCTAAGATGATGATTTGGGGGAATGAATGGGTTGGTAAGCAGTGGCATCATCTGAATGGCTCAGATGGCTTGCCAGAGCAAATTGTTAATTGGGGGAATTTTGCAGGCCAGTTGCTAAACTCAACGCTCATCATTACAAATGCAGTTGCAGAAGCCTGCAGCACACAGAACTCACTGCTTCCCACTTCACCATCAGCATGCAGTTAAAGTTCTCTGAGTCCATTGCACCCTAAGGAGGAAGACTGTGGGTGCTGCGGGGCACCATGAGGGTGAACTGGAAAAGCACCCCTACTTTGTATTAGGTTCTCCATTTTTTTCATACATCAGCACTCAGACTGGGAATTTTGCGATTAAAGAAAATCCTGAATTCTTTTAGGTGGTAGATGTGAGAGGCTGGCAAAAAGAACGAAATGGACTTTTGCTAGGTAAAGAATACTGCGGCACACACACTGCGCAAGCTAGTTTGTGGCGGTTTGAATGAGAATGTCTCCCATAAACTCATGTATTTGCATGCTTAGCCTCCAGTTAAGGAACTGTTTGGAAGGATTAGGAGGCAGGGTCTTGTGGATTAGATGTGTCCTTGTTGGAGGAGGTATGTTACTGGGGGCGGGCTTTGAGGTTTCAAAAGCCCATGCCAGGGCAAAGCAGACCCGATGTATCTCTGTCTCTCTCTCTCCTTTCTCTCTCTCTCTCTGCCTGCTGCCTGCAGATCAGGATGTAAAGCTCTCAGCTCCTTCTCCAGCACTATGCCTGCCTGCTTCCCACCACGATGATCACAGACTAACAATAGCAAACAACACAGCAATAGGACAGCTAAACAGTTAAAGTATACTGCTGCATGGACTGTGAACCAGGCAAAGAAAAGCATCACTTCTCTGCTGTACCCACTGCTTTCTCCAGCCCCCCACCCCCGGCAGCGCTGCCTGCTGTGCCCCCACTCTTTTCCAACTTGTCCTTTGCTCTCATCACCAGCGGCTTAAGAGACGGGGAACTTCCTTAGGCAGATGTGACTTTACATGTGGTTTGTTCTTTCTTGTCGCAACAGTTCAGGAGCCAGATGTGGTGGGACATTTCTATAATTTCAGCACTTGAAAAGCTGAGGCAGGAGGATTGTAAGTTTAAGACCAGGCCATGTCATGCTATAGAGTAGGACTGCATTTTCAAGAAGAATCAACATTATCAATTAAAAAAATATAAAAACAAAACAAAACAAAAAAACCCCAAGCCATGCGATTTTCACTTGTTTTTAAATAGCAACAAACACAACAACAGCTCCTCCTCCTCCTCCTCCTCCTCCTCCTCCTCCTCCTCCCCCTCCTCCTCCTCCTCCTCCTCCTCCTCCTCCTCCTCCTCCTCCTCCTCCTCCTCCCTCTTATTATTATTAGAGGCAAGGTCTTACTGTCTACCCCTGGGTGGACTGGAACTCTCTATGGAGACCAGGCTGGCTTCAGGCTCACAGAGATCTTCCTGCCTCTTTCTTCTGAGTGTGGAGATACTTAATGCCAAACAATTAGAAAGCGATGCCGATAATCCCTGCATTTTGAGATGAAGAAGAAGAATGTTGGGAATATTGAGTTTGAGGTTAGCCTCACATCATGAGGTTCTGTCTTAAAATATCCCCCAAAAGTCAGAAAACAGAGCAAAGTAGTTTTGATATCATTAATAACCAAATCTCCTAGGATAATCACAGTTATCCCATTTAATTTTTTTTCTATAAGTTCTCCTACAATTTTTTTCTAGGTGTCTGAAAACACACTTTCCTTTTAAAGTATTTTATTTCTCAGTGGACATGGTGGCACATGCCTGTGATCCCAGCACTCAGGAGAGGAAGGCAGGCGAATCAAGAGTTCAAGATCAGTCTGAGCCACAAACTAAGATTCTGTCTCAAAAAAGGTGATTTATTTGTAGATGGCACTTCATAACCTTAGAAATATTACAATGTCAATGTTAATATATTCTATATCGGTGTGTCAGTGAGCTAATCGCTGCATATAGCCCTAACGACATAAACTATTTGATTTATCCCTTATGCCTGGGTCTTAAATGACTTCTGGGTTTGGCTACTATCAAAAAACACATGGAGTTCAGGGACCAAATGCTTTTCCAACATTTATGAGGCCCTAGGTTCAACTCTTGGGATTGGTAGGGGGAGCTCTGAAATAAGTATTTCTGTATGTAAACTTGTCTAATCATCTCTTGGGGGGTAAATTCTCAGTATAATTTTTTAATAAAAGAAAATTTTAACGGTTTTAAAAACTTGTGGTGTTCTGTGCTGAGAGCATAGAAGTTCAGTCGCAGGGCACTTGCCTAGCATGTGCGAGGCCCGGGTTAGTTAGGCATGGTAGCACATGCAAGAGCAACCTAAGCTCTTGGGAAGCTGTGCTGGCTAGATTTTATGACAACTTGACGCAAGCTAGAATCATCTGAGAGGAAGAAACTTCAATTGAGAAAATGTCTTTGTAAGATCAGGCTGTAGGCAAGTCTATAGAGCATTTTCTTAATTAGTGAGTGATGTGGGAGGGCCCAGCCCATTGTGGGTGGGGCCACCCCTGGGCTGGTGGTCCTGGGTGCTATAAGAAAGCAGGATGAGCAAGCCTTAGAAACAACCCAGTAAGCAATACTTCTCCATGGCCACTGCATCAGGCCTGCCTCCAGGTTTCTGTCCTGTTGAGTTCTTGACCTGACTGTCTCTGATGATGAACTGCTACATGGAAGTGTAAGTCAAACAAAGCCTTCCCTCCCTGAGTCACTTTTGATCATGATGTCTCATCACAGCAATAGAAACCCTGATTAGGACAAAAACAGAGCCGGGACTATCACACATTCAAGGTCAGTCTAGGTTACATAGTAAGTCCTGGGCCAACCTGGACTACCCAGCAAGACCACCTCAAAACAAACAAGAATTGTTGTGCTTGACTTACTAGAAGGAATTTCTCAAATAGAAGGAGTTTGTAATTTAAGATTAAAGTAGGAAAATTTCCTAATAGGTTTTCCATGGTCTCTTAAACCTGACAGTGTTTTCAAGGGACTCTGGGTTCTTGTGAGCACCGCACATCCTCTTCATATCTGAAGTTTGGTTATCAGGCCCACATTTTCCCAAGTAAGATACCCTCTGCTTCAGAGCAGTCAAGACCCTCAGACAACTGTGTGTGAACAGACCAGGAGCTATTAGGTCAAAAATGTGAGAGAGAAGTAGCTGCTTATGGAACCAAAGGTTAGTTTTTGTTGTCAACTTAACACAGACTAGAGTCACCTGGGAAGAGGGACCCTCAATTGAAGAATTGCTTCCATCAGATTGGCCTGTGGGCCTGTCTGTGGGAAGCTGTCTTAATTGAAGATCGGTGTGCCACAGTGGAGGGCACCATTTCTAGCAGCTGGGCCTAGGCTGTACGAGAAAAGCAGCTGAACAAGCCTGCGGAAGAAAGCCAGTAATCAGCATTCCTCCATGCTTCAAGCTCCTGTCTCGGATGGGCTGCAAGCCTTTCATCTCTCAAGTTGCCTGTAGTCATGGTGGCTATCCCAGCAACAGAAGGCAAACTAGAGCACTGCGCATGAGCTTGTAAGCAATTGAACCAGAGAGCGATCCAGTAAGCCAGTCTCTCCATGGATCTTGCCTCCAGGTTCCTGCCAATTAACCCTTCCCAAGTTGCTTTTGGTAAGAGTGGTTTATTACAGCAACCAAAAGTCAACTGGGACAGAATGGCATCCAACTTATTCATTATAGTCTGCAACACCAGCCCAGATGACGGCACACTAGCCATACGGTAGCAATTTCTGTAAAGAAACTCCAGAATTTACCCCACCATCTGAAAGCTACAGAGACATTAAAATATATTTATAAATTAAGTAGATAAATTATTGCATAATTTCCCCAAGAATGACCCACAAGTAAATAAAGCTTGCCAACTTCAGACCCTTGTATCCCGGGAGCCATCATGGCCGCTGCACACTCTAAACTCTTCAAGATGAAAAGACTACAGATCGGAAGCCAGGTCCACAAACAGAGAGGGGGGAATGGTGACAGCGTCAGACATGTTTCCACCAAAGATGAAACAGGAGCAGAGAAGGCTGGCTTTTGTTGTGTTGTGTGAGGTGCACACAGAGATGTCCTTCCCGTTTCTGACTGCAAAAAGCATCAAAATGCCGTGAAACTGGGTCACTGCAGATGTTCTTAGCTAAAGCAGGATGATGTCATACTAGAACAGAGCAGGCCCTTAATCCAATGGGACGGATGCTCTTGTGACAGGGAGTTCTTGGACACAAAGGCAAACAAGCATAGAGGGGAGACGATGAGAGGCAGGGAGAAGACACCATCACCAGCCAAAGCAAGAACATAAACCATATCCTTGACCACAGCCTCCATCACCCTGACCTCAGACTTAAGCCTCCAGAGCTGGGAGACAGTAAGTTCCTGCTGCCCCTGCCTCCAGTTTGGTACCTTGTGTCAGCCCTAGCTATCAAGATTTGTAGCTCCTTCAACACCACAGAAACAAAATGACATGAGCCACTGAGAGAAAACAAGCAGATTTCAGTCTCCAAAATCCCAATCTCATCAGAGGTGTAAAATGTTAAACCACAGAAAACAAGACATAGCATGTGACCCACAAGAGGGAACTTCCCCTCCCTGGGGAGAGAGTAAGTTGCTTGCAGAGAGCTATAAAGTCTGAGCAGAGCCTGTTCAGAACCCCCTCTACCACACAGGCGCCTCTACACAAGACCTTCCACTGCCTTCCACCCCATCTCACCCACCGTCTTTCACTCCTATAAAAGTCAGTCTGTCCCCAGGAAACCTCCTGTTCCAAAATGCAGTTTCCTGACTCCCCCAATCCCACCAGTCTGTTCCACAAACTAGAATCTGGGCTTTCGGAACTGGGTCTCTGCTAAATTTGCAGAATAAAGCAATCTAGTACCTAAAGACACTTACAGGGGAGTCCTAGGAGACCTACAAGTGCTTGTTAGCTGGTAACCGAGCTGCAGGGCAGGCCCATGCCCAGGAGCAGTTGGCCAACACAAAATGAACTCAGTGGTGTTTCCGTGGGCTTTTTGTTTTCACGTTGCACTTTGCTTTGGCTTTTTTCTGTTTGTCTTCTTGTTCTTTTGCCTGTTTGTTTTGATTTTCATTTTTGTGCGGAATTTTTGTTTACTTGATATTTTTGTTTTCGTTTTTCTTTTCTGTCTTGCTTTCTTTTTTCTTCTTTTCAAAGGAAGACAGAAAGAACATAAAGTCGGTGGTTAGGGAGACTCACAGTTCGGTGCTGTCAGCTCTCCTGGCAGTGACTGGGAAAGACACCGTGGAGAGGTGCGATGAGACAGCATAGTGAAAAGGGATCAGGGGCCAAGGTGTGTGAGGCTTAGCACCACAAGAAATAGTTAAATAAAACAACGGAACGAACCAAGGTCGTATTAGCCTACCACAACATGTCCCCTAGCACAGATGCAAGAACTTAGAAGAGTGCCCTGAGCTGTCACAGCTCTCAACTGAGCACTTTCAGTGACTCAGCATGTCTACGTATGACCTTATTCCAAGTCTCCAGCAACTCTAAACGGTTGTGCTGTTACCGCCCTTTTATAAATGGAAAAGCAGAGAAACAAAGAGCTGTGTACTTTGCCTCAGACTGGACGAAGCCACTGTCCACACCCATACAGGGAAGCTGCATACAGGGCACGGGTATTATTGTCTCAGCAAAAATGGACAGTAGCACACAGAAGCAGCTTCCAGCCTGTGCGAGGTACAGACACCTCTACCCAGATGCTCGGGCCTCAGTAGCTTTGACTGACCAGCCCCTCCTTGAGATCCCCTGGTGCCGCACTTGAAGGATGGCTGATTTGCCTAACTAAGCAAACGTAAAAATACCACTTTGGTCTGAAAAACATCAGGCTACTCCTTGCGAATCTGATTCCAACTGGGCCTTTTTATGGAAAGAGGAAAGAGAGAGATTGAGAGAGAGAGAGAGAGATGGAGAGGGGGATTTACGAATACTGAGTTCCCATGTAGCGTCATTTAGTTAGACTCTACACATATGCCCTCTTCCACACCTTAAATCATCTCCACGTGATTTATAATCACCAACTGAGTTTGAATAGCTGTTACTGTATTTAGAATTAGTGACAAGAAAGGTCTGCATGTTTTTAGCACGGGTGCAGTTCCCCCACCCCCTGAAGTACTTCCTATTTGTGTTTGGTTGAATCTGCCAATGTGGAACCCGCAGATCTGGCCTGCTGGATGACAGGTGGGCGGAGGCACCAGCACCAGCATGGTATCACCTTAGGAAGCCAGAGGATTCCTCTCTGCTGCCTCAGAATCATTAGGATGGCCGGTCAGAGATTCTTTGAAGAAACTGAATTTCAAACAGGACAAAAGATATCTACTCTCTTTCCAAGACTCGTAAGTGGTATGTCTCACTACTGCTCGGCAGGGCCCACCCCAGACACAGGGGTCATGGAGACTACTTAGCTGGCATTTTTAGCAGCAACCTATGCCCGAGCCCACACTCTGCATAAACATCTTCAGGATCATACACCTGCACTCACCAAGGACCACGCACATCAACTATCTGCCACCTTCACAGACGAGGTAGGCGAAGCTACCACACATCCATGTGTAGATGATGATGCGACACCAGGGGCTGGAATTCTAATTGTCCTGGTCACATTCCTGTATTCCTACTTGCCTCTCGACAAAGCCTCAGAACACAAACCAACATAAGCCTGTAACTCCAGCTGTCAGAACGCACACACTCCATCAAACCTCTTCTCAGTCTCCTCAGATGCCCACTTCTCCTCCTGGCCTTTGCTTTCACTTTATTGATTCTTCCAGATGCTCTTCCTTCTATACCTGTGGCCAGAGGGATTGCCAGGAAAATCCCTCATGAGTTTCTTTGGCTGGGTGCCCACACAATGAACTCTCTCCCTTTGATCACCAGACTACTGACTCAAATTAGTAAAAACCCTCTAGGCTGGAAATTGTAGGCAATGTCATAATGCTGATGTAAGTGCTGGTTTGGACTTTTAATACGTGTGTTAGATCGGTTGAAACCAAGTAGAGCAAAGCCAGCTGAAGGCAGGCGGCACTTGATGAGAACCAGCAGATTCCCGGGCCCTGTGCTCCTCTGGGAGACTAGTTTGGTCTAACCGAATCATACTCTCTAGCCACGGTGCCGTTGCTGGCAGCTGCTGAAAAACATCTTGGCTCACCCAATCTTAAAGACCAGGACTAGCACCCTTGGGTTCCACAAATGACCAAGGGGGTTGAGGGGCAACTTCATTCGGCCGGCCAATGGTGGCGCACATCTTTAATCCCAGGACTCGGGAGGCAGAGGTAGGCATATCTCTAAGAGTTTGAGGCCGGCCTGGTCTACAGAGTCTGTTCCGGGACAATCAGAGTTACAACAGAGAAGCCCTGTCTTGAAACAAACAAACAAACAAAAAACTTCATTCCATTCACAGTTTTCATTCATTCATGCACGTGCGCATACACACACACAGACCACCACCAAAGAATGAGCGGGGTGGTAAAATCTATAAGTAAGGACCTTCCTTCCCTATAGCAAAGTTTGCAGAGGGAGTTGGGAGGTGGAACAAAGGGGACTTTTGTTGTTTAATGGAAAAGCACAGTGGGTGCATGATTTTTATCATTAGATATAACAAAAATGTGGAAGAATATCAGCTGTGTCTGTAGATAACATTCAGCCACCAGTAACCCCAAGCCTGGCTGTTGCCCCCTCAAGACTCCCATCTGCATTCCCACTATCTGGCCCTCTCTCCCATCCTTCTGCCCGTTCTTTCCAACTCAGTAACTCAGTAGCTGTTTGTTTCCCCTAATTCTGAATGTTCTTTCCCTACTAGAGAAAAGTCATAAAACCCTGTTAATTTATCTAACTCACAAATAAGATACTACTTCAGCTCTGCCTAAATACTACTCGATTATGTTTCTCTGTACCTGATTCTTTCGATCATGTTTCTGAGACTGTTAACACACGGACATACTGATATGGAATACATTAACATTGATATTATAGCATTTCTAAGGTTGTAAAATAGTATCACATACAAATAAAACACTTTTTTTCCCAGACAGAATCTTACTTTGTAACTCAGACGGATCTTGAACTTATGATTCCCCTGCCTCCTTCTCCTGGGTCCTGCGATCACAAGCATGTGCCACCGTGTCCAGTGATTAAAAAAAAGGTCTTTTAAAGGCAAGCATATTTTCAGACACTTGGAAAAAAGTGTAGGACGACTTATAGAAAAATATTGACATGATTAGCCCAGGAGACTTGGTTATTAATGACGTCTTAAAACTACTTTGCTTTGTTTTCTGCCTTTTGTGGGGTATTTTAAGACAGAATCTCATGATGTGTGGCTAACCTCAAATTCAATATTCCCAACATCCCTCTTCTTTAACTTAAACTGCTGGGATCATTGGCATCATTTTCTGATATTTTGCAATAAGTATCTTTCTAATAAAAGTAACAATGAATCAATATGATTGCCTTTGGAGTTTCTGCTGGCCACCGGTTCTGAGGAAGATTTTCTTCCTAGTCCCACAGGTCTTGAACAACCGGCTCCATGATGAACTTCCATGCTTTGCCCAAGAGGCTAAGTCAGCAAAGCCACAGGTGACCTTCCCGCTCCCCAAACACCCCACAACCACTCTACCTGGTTGGCTGCTCTCCCCTGGTTTTCTGACTCTGATTAATTGAGTTTGGGGCTGAGCCCATCTGGATGAGTCTGAAGCCTTCTTACCCCTCCACCCCCTTTCTAAAAAGATCAACACCTCACCATCTGCTTGGGAGGCTTTGGAAGCATATGGGCCAGTTCACCTGCATTCCAGGCTGCCTCAGAATATCTTCACTTCGTCACCTCCATCAAAGCCTGCCTGGAAAAAAAAAGAAAACCAGTATTGATGGGAGAGAGTTCAGAATTCATCTTTGCCTCTCGATGCTACAATTTCTATGCTTGATTCTAGCCAGACCAGTGGATGTTTCTATTCTTGGAATGTATGTTAAATTGCTCTTGAAATTACATTCATTGGTTTCATGTAGTATTATCCAAGAAAAACGAGAATGTATGGGAAGGCTACGATGGTTTGTCTCAACACTCCGAGACTTGGGAGAGGACCGTGTAGAAACCTGGAGTGTTAGGGCTCTTATTTCCAAACAATCTCTAGTCTCGGATTTTCTATGCCCTTAAAAAAGTATCTAAGCTCTCAACGATTTTATTAACTCTTTAAGTTTTCATAGTCTTAATAAATTCTTCCAGTGGAGGGAATACCAGCAGTTCATTACTCTTCCTTCGACTTGAAGGTTTGAGGCTCCGACGTCCCTGTGAAATGGTGATGAGAAGAACGGTATCTATGCTGATCACAACACACTAACGTGGACACTTCTTGCAATCTCCTCTGACTTTTCAAAACCTGTTCCTAAGAGTAGAGTAGAAATTACTTCAGGGCATCTTCAAATTAATTTCCCCAAACTACGAATAAATACAAGTAGCGGGCCTGTTGCAATGAATGGCACAGGGCCGAATTTTCACAGAAAGAAGCGATCTTCCCAGCCAGGAGCATTTGACAGTGTGTAGATGGGTGCTACAGCTAGGGCAGAGGAGTGCTACTGACGTTCAGGGGTGGAGGCCAGGGACGCTGCCAAATGTCCGACAGCACAGCCCGAAGATTCGCCTGACTCATAATGTGGGCCAGAAGGCTGAGGTGTCTGGATCAAACTGTCAGCTTCCGGAGGACCAGTAAGTGTTTCTACATGCTGATATGTGGATGAGCAAGGTTGTCAGAACACTCCTTTCCTCCAACCCTGGCCAGGCTTAGAGGGAGGACCAACTTAGGGCGCTGGATGGCATTTGTCAAATGCATCTATTGCATTCGGGTGTTTCCTAAAGAAGGTGCTGCACACTTTTCTCATTTATAGGGAATAGGCCGAGATAAACTTCATATTCTTTGCTTTTATTTCCTTTTGCCTATCACAAATGCCCTTGTAAGTAGTTAGTAATTTTATTGTCTAAAATTCCTTCTTTCCTGCCTTGGGATAATCACTCACACGTATGAATGTGCTCGTGTGTGCGTGTGTGTGTGTGTGTGTGTGTGTATGCTCATGTGTGCGTATATGTGTGTGTGCTTGTGAGCGCATGTGTATACATGTGTGCGTATATGTGTGTGTGCTTGTGAGCGCATGTGTATACATGTGTGTGTGTGTGTGCATGTGTAAGCATGTGTGTGTGTGTGTGTTCATGTGTGTGTGCATGTGCCTATGTGCTTGTGAGCGCATGTGTATACATGTGTGTGTGTTCATGTGTGTGTGCGTATATGTGTGTGTGCTTGTGAGCGCATGTGTATACATGTGTGCGTATATGTGTGTGTGCTTGTGAGCGCATGTGTATACATCTGTGTGTGTGTTCATGTGTGTGTGCATGTGCCTGTGTGCGCATGAGAACACGAATGCTCGCATGGACATGCTTACTCATGCATGGACGCAGAGGAATAAGCTGGCTGTCCTGTTCTATCACTTCCTGCATATTCTCTCAAGACAGGGGCTATGGTTGAACTTGGAGCTAACCCTTTCAAAGCAGGCTGCCAGGCCAGAGAGGTCCTGGGTCTTCCTGTTTCCACCCCCAGCACTGGGGTTACAGACACCATGTGGCTTTTAAATGCGTGTCTGTTAGGGATATAAATGGAGATCCGTGCACAGCAAGCACTCTTACCACTGAGTTCCCAGGATAACCATTCTTGCATCCAGGATTTTTTTTTTTCTTATGTGTATGGGTATGTGTGTAAGAGCATGTTTGTGCACAAGCGAGAGAGAGAGGGGGTGGGGCAGAAAGAGGCAGAGACAGAGAGAGGCAGAGAGAGGCAGAGGGACAGAGAGACAGGTTCTCCCTCTTGGCAATTTTTTTTTTAAACAAGTGTCCTATCATATTGTCAGCTAATGAATCTGGGTCTATCTGGCCTTAACAGGTGATGTTTTGGTCTGCCAATAGGCACTATACATGCCGTGTCCCCAGTCCCAGGGAATTCTTTTGACTAAAAGTTCCAGCTTGAGGAGATGGGACATCTAATCTCTTAGACTGCTTCCTGCTGAAACCAGGATGTTGTAGTCAGGGGCCCCAGAAAGGCTGGTAATTAATCAAAAGCTGGGGGTTTTAGGCAGCGGGGTACATCTGGTTCACTGATTTAGCTGAGTGGATCGGGGTGGTCACATCAGCTGGACTGGTCATCAGCTCTCAGCAAGTCCAGGACTCACAGTGTAGTCTGCAGCCGACCTCTGATGGCATCTGTTAAGTGGAAATCTGTTGAGACAGATAAAGACTAGGGGGAAGAGTTACAAGTTTATGAAGCTTACATCTGAAACTTTTAGCGCTGAAATCCACGTTTTAGCATGATTTTTCATCCAAGGTAGGAGGTTTTCCAAATCTTGTCTAAACAAGTTGTACAGTACATGTTTCGAGCACCTCTATTAGCTGTAGCCTTGGAGAGCTGGTCAAAACCATCAGAGACCTGGGAACTTGTGTCAATTAATGACAAGAGACTTACCCAGGTGAGCCTGGGTTGTTACTTTGTTTCTCAGACACAGCCTTAAAGCTCATCTGGAGCTGTCACTCCGGACTCCAGTGCTGTGCCTTCATGAGTGTCTCTCTCAGCCTTGTATTACCGTGTACTCATATTTTCCTGGTCCCAGTGCTCTTTCATTATTTTAGCCAGTTGTTGCTTGTGTTTTTAACAGTAATTCATTACATTTATTCAAACTTTGGAGTGCTTTTTTTTATAAGTAGGAACAATTCTATTTCCCACTGCAAGTGTCTGCAGCATAGTGCGATGTCAGGTAACCATCCTACACAGATCGAATCCTTCACAGATACTTACTTTGTGATGTATTTCTTCTTGGAAGCACCACTGATCTTTTAGGAGCAGTCCGTCACAAACGAAGACAAGTCCGTATCCCTGTCATACATTGCTTTTTTCATCAAGTCAGGGTTATAATTGCTTCCCTTTGTAATTTAGTCTGCAGGAGTTAGCAACGTGGAAGTGTCGTACATGAATAGACACAAGAGACAAGTAGGGGAGCTTTCCACCACCTTACGGGTGACATCGTGTAGCAGGTGGTCAAAATATCTGCAGTGCTTTCTCACGTAGAGAGCAAATCAGTTCCCACTTCATGTTGACAGATGTCTCTGTGTGTGTGTGTGTGTGTGTGTGTGTGTGAGAGAGAGAGAGAGAGAGAGAGAGAATAAAATGTTTGCCTAGTTTATTTCACACCATGCTTTTTAAATCACTCTAGTAATGTAATATATGAATTATATGTATCTGTGGCCTATGATATGTATATGTATCTGTAAACCACATTTACTCCACAATTGACATTTTAATAGACTCTCTTTATCACGAATGGATCCATCAACCCACGTCATACATTTGTAGACTTCAAAACAGTTTAATCACAAGCCATTCAGCACGCATGTCTTTAACTCCAGCTAAATATTTCTGTGTTCCCCTTTGAGGTTAAAAAAAAAAAAGAAATGCACATAAGCACACTCTTGTGCTTCCTTCTCCCTGGTTCCTCTCTCTTTAACTGCTTCTGGTTTCCATCCTTTTCCGGGCTGCCCATTGCGAACACAGGAACCTGGGGGTGTTCCTTCTCACAGTGCTGGAGAGAGGAAGGGGTGGCTCTCACTAATGGGTAGGGCAGCCAGCCTACCTTGATTGTGAATCAGCAGCTCTCCCCTCCCACCAAGGAAGATGCTGTGCCCAGGCACCCACCCTCTCAGAGGAGAACTCAGAGGTCCCTAGGGACTGGTGTCTGATGGGACATGGAGAAAGTGAGAGCTGGGGAGCAGGCATGCCACGTGCACATGAGCATGTACACTCCTCTGAGCACATTCTTACAAAGCCTTCTGGGTCTCTTAAAAATAATATAAAATAAAATAATAAATAAACATTCGAAAGTGGGTATGTATGGGAAGGCACAAATACAAACTGGTTAATTTATGTCTAGAATGTATAATGCAGTTTTCAAGACATTTGTAAAGCCTCTTGAAGAGGGCAAGTTTTCTCTTTTAAGATTTTGTTTGATTCCTATAAAAAGACTTACATACAATACAGCTCTTCAATGTGCAAGCACAGGAAGCATAAAAAATCCTGTCCCCAAGAGATTACTGTGTCTTTCGAAGCTCCATCTTTTCTACTAATTTTAGCCAAGGAACCATATGCACTTTTGAGTTAAAGTCTGTCCTATAACTGTTTAGGAGTTGGTTCTGTAAAACCACGTATTGATGACGATGAGAAACATTTCTAAGTTCAGGATGCATACATTGTAAATGAAGTGCCTTTCCCTTCATTTTGAACAAACACACGTTTTAAAAAACCTGTGATTTATTTATTTTCACGTAGGCTACTTGCCTCACAAGATTTATTTCAGTAGTCACTAAAAAGTAAATTCCAGAAATCTGAAATTGTGTAGAAATATCTCAGGAACTCTTTCTGGCTTTAACACAAGTTCTATCAGCTTCCCAGACATGGTATATGTCCTGAGGTTGAAGTAACATATTCTTGAGGGCATAGTAACATATGCTTATGTGCATTAGAGAGTATGTTTATATCTAAATAAGACATCATATGGCATCTCCACTACCAGTTCTGGATATAGTGGTACAATTTTTAATTAGTCAAAAGCTTTAGCGAGGAAAGTTTACTGATTTTAAAAAATGCTCCACAAACACACGGGTGTTGCTCCTGGTTCAAAAGATCTCTCGATGAAATCGCAGTCCAGGGCTTGCCCTACCCTCGATAAAACTGAAACCATCTGCTGTGCAGCCTGTAGATACATCTCTGAAGCAGAAGCTTGCTTCTAAGGCAGTTGGTTGTGGGGTGATTTGTGACTCATCAGGCCCCTTGTGAGAAGGTAGACATTTCCTGAAAATGAAGTAGTAAGGATTGTGGCCCCTCCCTTGGTATGAAGCATTCAGAGAGAGTGTATCCTCAGCCGTAGAGGTCCTGAACACACTAGAGCCCTCACTTCTGCAATAGTGAGATGTCTGTGGACATGGTCCTTCCTCCAGGGCCATTTTCATTTTAACACGAGTCAAGCATGATGAAGCTCTATCATGGAGAAGAGGCTAACCCCAAGGCTAGCCAGTCAGCGACAGTGTTTACCTAAAATCATGACACGAGCCTTATGCAAGCATTTTAGTTCTAAAACGAAACAATTCCTGTTCTCAAGTGAATGTGACACTGGGAAAAGTCTTTTTCTGCAACTCTCCTTATGGGACAGGATTGAGTTCAGCCTCAGTCAGGTACTGCCCAGACACTTTCCTGGGAGTAAAGTGAAATTTCAGAGTGGCAGGTGGTACGAGCGTCTGAAGATGCTGGTAGTCTGACAGAAGCAAGACGCTGTGCACAGAAGCGTTGGGAGAATGAGAATGTTTCTCAATAGCAAGACTATCTTTGCCTAGTTTTATATACACGCATTTGAGTTTAAATTTTTGATCTGTGTAAGCAGAACGCTAGCCTTCAGTAGCTGACTAGACACAGCACACTCTCTTTCAAACATCTAAGTGTATTAATATTTCACGTCTTCTAAGATTCCATTACATTTTATGAAACTCAGCCCATGAGCATCTTTGAGAACCACTGATGTTTTATAAATAACACTGAATTAGTGACAGAAGGGTGTGTGTGTGTGTGTGTGTGTGTGCCTGAGTGTGTGTGTGCGCATGAGTGTGTCATGTGTGTGTGCATGTGTGTGTCGTGTGTGTGCATGTGTGTGTGTGTATATGTGTGTGTGTGCATGTGTGTGTCATGTGTGTGTGCGTGTGTGTGTGTGTAATAGACTCTGACTGAAAGATTTTGGAAAGGCAGAGAGGTGTAGGGTAACTGTTGTTACTGAGACAGAAGGCCTGCTTTGAGTGCACAGACATCTTGTAGTATGTACAGTCAATCTTCTTCCCATGAATTTGTCCTGAATTTGTTTTGGCTCAAATTTGGCTCTTATGCTGTTCTGCTGTGTTTTCACCTGGGAGTGTGCATCTATTTATTACAGCATGCTGTGTAAAAGAAACCACAAAGAGTAAAGCTCAGCAGTGTGTGAATCACACAATGCTCAGTGATTACTTTTCCTTTAAACAATTCATTATCTTTTAATGGAGTCAGAAATTAGCAGAGGGCCATTGTGCTATTCATATACATCTTTTCTACCTGAAGGTCTGTTACAGTGAGTTATTTTGGATTTACTTTGTCTAAACTCATCATTGTTTCATTTTTATTGTTGAGATATGCCTTTCTCCAGGTACGGGACTTACGTTATAGATTTTTACTTCAATACTTCAATTTCTTTCAATACCTAATAATTTCCTGTCTTCTGTACCTCATCTTTTGTGACATAGGCTTTTTCTCTGGATATTTTAGATTTTCCTTCTATTAATAGGTTTCAGCAACTTGATTGGTGAACTTTGTGCATACAAAAACTTCTGAATTTTGGTAAGAATAGAGAGCTGTATGATATCTAAATCTGTCCTGTCCAATTCCTCCTTCTTACGATGGCCCTGAAGATTCACAACCCACAGCACAATGGCATCAGCAGGATTTAGGCTACTGGAAAGGACAGAATGGAGCTATAGTTACTTCAATCTCAGCCATGTTGATAACATTATTTGACTTTTCTGGTGATTTCTTTTTGGAAAGCCTGTCTTTATATGACTGGTGTCACCTGTTATGAGTAGACTTTTCCTTAGAAATTTTGCCAAAAATATTGAGAGTCAAACATTGAAACTTCAGATCCAGGATTGGCAAATATTAATTGTAGTAAACAGTGGCCTGAAAAGAAAAATCTGGGGACTGATACATCCACAGGGGCCTTTCAAAGGCTCTGTCCAACATGTGTCTGGAAGTCTAAAAAAGTTCACATACATTTTCAGGATTGTGTGCATGATGATCACACGTAAAAAGCCTCAGAGCTCTTACTTCCAACTCTTAGATCTTCTGTATAAGCATAAGGGTTTATACAATCAGGCAGTGAAGGGGTAAGGCAGCAATGTTAACTCCTTCAATTGGGTATTAAAACCATGCCAAACACACACAGCAAAGACTAGAAAACATACTAATTCCAAGCATTTAAAGAAGCCCACAGTGAATACTGACCTCATGGAATTAGCTTCAAAAGTCATTGAACTAGGACCAGAAATAACAAATACCAACAACCACAAGCTATAGGAAAGGGGAGAGGCTCTATAGTCTACAGTTTCCTTGTCATATCACGTCAACCTCCAGTTTCAACCAAAACTTATGAGGCATGAAGATGAGAAGATGAGAAAGGAGATGCCATGTGTAGGGAGAAAAGTCCACAGATGTTGAATGCCAAGAAGCCCAGAGTTTGGGCTTCCTAGAAAACTACTTAGGTCAGGTGGTGGTGGTGGCAGTGCATGCCTTTAAACTCAGAACTCAGGAGGCAGAGGCAGGCAGATCTCTGTGAATTCGAGGCCAGCCTGGTCTACAGAGTGAGTTTCAGGACAGCCAGAGTTACAACAGAGAAACCCTGTCTCGAAAAAACAAAAAGACCCCCCCCCACACCTCACAAAGAAAAAAAGAAGCCCAGAGTTTGGGCTTCCTAAAGAAACTGCTCTGAATCAGTTAAGTGTAGGCAGGGAACAGGAGCATGTGAGGACACTGTGAGACCCTGTACAAAAGAGACACAATTTGTAAATGACAAAGAGAAAGGCTATGGCCATAGTTTAGTAGTAGAGCCCTTGTCTACCATTTGCAAAGTCCAGGGCTTAATCCCAACACCCCTGAAAATTCCGGAGAAAGAGCGAAATAGAAATGATTGAGGTGACGACTACAATAATGGAAGCAGCATATTATCTCGGGGACTCAGTGAGCTGAAGCGGACAGAAGGCAGAATAACCAAACTTCGAGATGGGTCAGGTGGGACCATCTGAGGAGAAAATGATGCAAGTAGCATCCAAGACAAGCAAAGCCCTACTTGAAGATGAGGATGAAGTGACCACAGCCCCAGATATACTAAGACGCGTTGTTGCTAGACACTGTTTTCCTGTAAGAAACTAAAAGGAACCCTCCAGGCTAAAGTAAAGTGGTATTAGATGGTGTTTTAAGTTTACATGATGAAAGAAAGAGCATCAGTAAAAGCAGCAGATACAAAGGGTGTTTGATAATAATTAAAAGGTCAGCCAAGGGTATAGCCCAGTCAGTTAAATGCCTGCCCTGTAAGCAAGAGGACCTGAGTTCATTCCCAATCATCTGGGTAGAGAGTGGCCGTGGTGGCACACGCTTATACAACCCCAGTGCTAGAGAGGCACAGACAGGACCCCTGGAGCTGGCTGGGCAGGCATCCTGACTCAGCAAGCCTACTTCCAGTGAGAGGCACTGTCTCCAAATACAAAGCGAGTGGCTCCTGACAGCCAGTTTGCTTTTTCTACTTTATGTTCACAGTTACGATGTGATCTCTTAGCTTCCCTCTCCTGCTGCCATGCTTCTCCACTCCTGGCACCCACCATGATGGATTCTCACTCCTCCGGGCCCATCAGCCAAAATGAACTCTTTCTTTCCTAAGTTGCTTTTGGTCATGGCATTTTTGTCATAGCAATAGAAAAGCAAATGAACACAGAGACCTAACAATGCAGATCATTAAATTTCTAGGCCACAGGAGGATCAAGTAGAATAAGATACTTTGGGATGAATTTCACAAAGGAAGTCCAAAGCTTATACCTTTAACCCCACAAGATTTTGTTGTAAGAAGTTAAGGGAAGTCTAAATAAAAAGCAAGCTTGGTGTCCTAGGCTCATATTATTTTAAACATTTTTTTAGAATTTTCGTAAGAATGAGCCCCTTAATTGGTTATTCAATCCTCAGCCATCATCCCTAAAAACATATACGTATGTGCAACACTAAATGGACCTAGCAAGTTCTATTTATATATTCGTATATATGATTATAACAAAAGAAAACCACAGAGATAATACACGAAAGTAGAAGGAGGGTTTGGAGAAAAGAGAAGGGGGAAGATGGGAGGGTGAAAGTGGGGATCAGGGTATAAGAAAAGGAGATTGAAGAGGATCAAATATATTACACACTTGTATGAAATGCCATAATGAAATCCACCAGTTTTTGCAATTAGTAAGTGCTAATAAAAATGAATAAAAAAGAAACAGGAAGGGGGGAAAGAAAGAAGAAAACTGACTACAAAATGCAATTTGATTTGCTAGATGAAATCCTGGATTAGTCGAAAGACATTTGAGAAAAATAGACAAAATCTGAATGATGTTTGGCCTTCGGTTAACAATGCATCAGCATTGATTAGTTGGCCCCTTAACACTGCCAATAACAGGAGAGGCATCAGGTAAAGTGTATGGGAAGTTCCTGTACAGTATCACAATGTTTAACAATGCTCTAAGAGAAAATTACTTAGAAAAAATAAGAAATGACAGAGAAAAATGTTACCAGAGTGTATTGGATGGTTAGACATTATATCCTGGTGATAAATAAGATCTTGAAACTACTCCCAGCTATCCAGTCTGTGATTTCTTATGTCGTGTGTCCATTTGGGGTTTGGGCTATACATTTCACCAGTAGGCTTCTTGGCCAAGCCTGGTCTCATTGCAGACACTAGAGACACAAGAAGCACTTAGAGCAATGGTTCTCAACCTTCCTAATGCTGCGACCCTAACACAGTTCCTCATGTTGTGGCGACCCAACCATAAAATTATTTTCGTTGCTACTTCATAGTTGTAATTTTGTAACGGTTATGAATTGTGATGTAAACATCTGATATGCAGATGGTTTTAGGTGACCCTTATGAAAGGGTTTCTTGACCGCCAAAGAGGTCGCAACCCACAGGTTGAGAACTGACTTAGACAAAGGCATATTCTCTAGACTTGTCTCCCAACTCCATACATACGTTGTGCTGTCAGTTGTCCTGTGGAGTTTTGATTCTATCAGCAAAGGTGATATACCCTGCTGGTGGTAGACATTCATAGAGTGCCTGGGACATTATCAAGTGTCAGGGAGAAACCAAGGGAGACTCAGCTCCAGACTGCACATTCGGTGGTGTACTACGCGCACATGGTACAACTGTAACTGTGTGCGAGGAAGAACGGTGTCTTGGATCATGAAAGTAAACTCTCTCTGAGGTTGGAGACCAGAGCACTGTTCTCAGAGCTGAGAGAAAGTGCCAGTAGGAAGAGCTCAGAGAAAGAGAAGGAGACCCTTCCAGCAGAGGCAATGATACTTGGAAGCCTCTGTGTCTGCTGGAGCAAGGACTTTTGGAGGAAAGGACTTTTCCGAGAAACAGGGCCCTGAGGTGTGGGGCAGATGCCAGGGTCAGTGCTCAGAAAGCGACAGTTGAGTTGGAAAATAGGAAGGGGTTAAATGACATTAGGAGGCCAATGGAAGAGTTTAATACGATGAGGGTCTTGGTCAGATGACAATCCACGGCCTGAGCACAGCATGTGGGATGGAATTTAAGAAGCATTAATGGAGCCAGGGGACCGATTATGACACTGAAGGCTCTGGATAAAGGAAGGCCCGCTGGTAAAGTCATCTGGAAAGAGAAAAAAGATTAGCGGAGACAATGAATAAGAAAGCTTTGCAGGACAAATAATACAATATATAGATGCAGATATCACAGATACACAGCTATACTAAAAAAATCATCTGAAGTATTAAAAAGTTAAAAAGCAAAAGACAAGCAATTACATAACTAACCCAAAGGTATGAGCGTGTGTGAGTATTTGTTGGTGTTCATGTGCCACTGAGCCAGGCTGGGAGTCAGAGACAACTTTGGAGAGTTGCTTCTCCTCTTCCTCCTCCTCGTCCTCCTCCGCCTTTCTCTTCTTCTTCTTCTTGGTTGTTTCAAGACAGGGTTTCTCTGTGTAGCCCTGGCTGTCCTGGAAGTCACTCTGTAGACCAGACAGGCCTCAGACTCAGAGATCTACCTGCCTCTGCCTCCAGAGTGCTGGAATTAAAGGTGTGCACCACCACAAACCAGCATGTATTGGTTTTTCTGTTACTTCTCCAAGTACTCTAGGCTAGCTAGCTCCCAAACTTCTTGTCTCTGCATCTTATTTCTGCAGTAGCACTGGGATTCTAGATACATGCTAGGCATCTGTTTTTTAATGTGGGATCAGGGGACCGACTCAAGAGTCAGGTTTCAGAGCAAGTATCCTTTACCCACTGATCCATCTCTCTGCCCCTTACCATTTTTTTAAGGACCATGGTTTCTTGAATATGCCCAGTGCATTTTCTCAGAAAGTTGCTTTGCTCTTTTATCAATGACACAAGTTGTGTCCCCCATAATTTGTGTCTGTTTTTCACTTTGCTAACGGCTGCAGAATGGCATGTGTGTCGTGAAGTCAGACTACAGAGAAGTGTCAGAACGAAGCTCCCCAGCCAGCCTGGTTGGGTTGCCCATGGCCAGTGAGATAGAGTCAAGACACAGCCCGCTCAGTGACAACAAAGGTCAGACTCAGGGTCAGCTGTGCCCCTGCAGACAGACCCATAACCACAATGCATGCAGTTGCTGCCTGGCTGCCTGATAAAGACTTCTCAGCAGAAGCATTTTGGCTGTCTGAAACACAGCCTTTGCAAAGTCCTTAGACTGTATTTTTTTTTACAAGTTTTTTTTTTCTTTTTTCTTTTGCACAGACATGCTTTTATGGCATTGGAGCATTTTGCTGAATGACTTGGTAGTGCACTATTGGCAGGCAGCACATTTCCAGATTTAGATTATAAGAGAAAACCAGCAAGGGGTAAGTTCAGCTGCGGGCCACTGGATACTTACCCTACAGTTCTCTCATGGAGCTCTGGGCTACTTTATTCCATGGGGACCAATCCTGCAAGGCATATTCAACAGAGATGGCCCTAGATGCTTGCTTTTATAGCTCTCAACCACATTCAAACTGGGACTGTGTTATTATCACGTTGTAAATATTATTCTTAATATCAGAATGAAAATTGGGAGATGTGTTAAGAATTGGTGTGCAAAAGTGGGCTCAGTTGCCCTGGCCATTAGCACCTATGAGCTGCAGGAGGTAGGGGTAGGTTGTAAACAAAGGGTGAGAGACATTAACCAACGTTTATTGACTTTGTTTCAGACTGCGTCTAACGGGCTAGGCTCTCAGTGATGGGATAATCTGGAGGAAACACACGTGCTCTCTGATAAACAGCTTTCTGAAAGAGCTGAGCACTCACACAGATGGGGCTGCAGGCTTCCAGGCCTTTTGAATCTATGATGACATGCACCATTTACAACTTCTTGTCCTGATTGTCTAATTTTATTTTTAATAACGGGGAAAGGACTAATACGAAATTTTAATTTTAAATGGTGGCTCTCAGCAAATTTGCATTAATGAAAAAAGTTTCAGTCATTCCTACCGAGATGCCAGGTGCTGTGTGCCGGTCCACGGCCCCTGTTGTTCTTAACAATCACATTTTTAATGACATAATACCACTGTGCTTATCACCCCCACTCCCTGCCTGCCAGACCTGCCTCAGATACTAGACCTAGATGGCCTCCTGCCTTCATGCGCAGGGATATTTCCAGCCTCAGCCTCATCTCACCAGCTACCAGGACCTGCGTGCTCTGACCTACAAATGTTTTATGTGCTGTTTAGAATAAAATGACGGCATGGAAGCTTTGACCAGCTAACTTAGATCATGGAGGACGGAAAGCCCAGGAGCCAGTTGGTGAAGGAAAAGAATTCAACTGAAATGTGGAGAGATCAGATGAGAAGAGAGAGGGGGAAGGAGGGAGAGAGAGGCAGAAAGGCAGAGAGAGATGGAGAGAGGCAGAAAAGTAGAGAGAGAGAGAGAGAGGCAAAAGGTAGAAAGAGATGGAGAAAGGCAGAAAGGTAGAGAGAGAGATGGAGAGAAGCGGAAAGACAGAGAGAGAGAAAGGTAGAGAGAGAGAGATGGAGAGAGAGAGAGGCAGAAAGGTAGAGAGAGAGATGGAGAGAGGCAGAAAGACAGAGAGAGAGAGAGACAGAGAGAGAGAGAGACTTCTTCCTGGGGTCCTGATCTTCTCCAAGCCAAGTCTAGCTTGTTCATCTTTAACATAAATCTGATTTTCCTCATAGTCAACTGAATGAGGCTCAATCAGTACAGGCAATGAGCAATTACCCTTATCAACGCCATCTGCCTGTGTGGCTGACAATGGTTAAATCTGGCAGGTGGTCCAAATCCAACAGGCAGTCAAAACAAAAAAATCCAGCTTTAAGTCGTAATGAAATTTACAGCTGCCGCTTTGCATGTTCAGTCCTGGGGATGGCCAGGCTACAAACACTGGTCCCATCGTGGAACCAAGGCATAGCTGCATGAGTGTAATTTTTCTCTCATGCTGAGGTGAGTTATCCTTAAAATAAAACTCTGGAACCTTCTGGCTTACTCATTGGCTTTCTCTAAAACACATTAACTATGAGAAACCTACCTGTGTCCTGGGTGTCTGGACTGAAAGAAGGGGGAGATGTGAAACGAGGCGAGGGTGTGACCGCGTCTTCGATGACTAAGATAGAGCCGGTGTAGGAGTCGGCTCAGTAACCCTGTGCCTCCTGTTGCAGCTCGAGTTGCCTGCAAATCCCCCCACCACACTTTTGAGCAAACATTACTTTGAATGTCAGAGTGCACAGAGTTGTTCTCTGGGGTTGGACTAAATTTGACTCTGTGGGAGAGTCAACCTAGACTTCCAAATGTGGCCACCTCAGCACAGCGTGTGGCGCAAGCCCAGTTTTACACGTGTGCCCAGTGGGTTTGTGCGGTTCTCACCCCGACATGAGAGGTGCCAGACAGAGTGAGTCGTCGAGACCTAAGGGAGCAATTTAGGATAATCCAAAATTTTAGAAAGAAACTCCTAAGACAATGGCAGATGAGGAGGTAGGCAGTCCTCTGACGAAGTCGGGTTGAAGGGGTGAGACCTCTCAAGCTTCAGTCCAGTTTGGGAAGAGTGACTTTGCAGTATTTTAAAGGCAACAGGAAATCTAACTTAACATAACCCAAAGAGGATTCTGGGTATTGTGATTTGATATCAGAGTTTCTGTAATGTGCAGATGACAGAGTAATCTTTAATGACCAAGGTATCAGAAGCTGACTGACTACTCTGTTTAAACACTGACCCAATTTCAGGAGCCACCTAAGCCAGGACGGCCAGGGAGAAGGGCAGTCTAGTCAGGAAGATCTGCTGGTCCTCCTCAGGGACACAGCAGGAGACGATGTTCTTCATGTAAAGCCTTCATGCAAAATGTTGTTCATGTGAAGTCTTTCTTGGAAGGATCTTCTTGGTGAAGCTCATGCATATAATTCTGGCCATTTGTTTGGCTTGAAGAGAACTCTACGGATTTATCAGGCAAGTGTGATCTCAAGGATCATGTGGTTATAGGTACACTGGCTGATAAAAGCCACTTGTGGGGTTTCCTTTCCAGAGGGAAAAAGCTTGACTATAAATCCTGACCCTATTGGTTTCTAGCATGCTGTATTAGTTTGCTTAACAACAACAACAACAACAAACAACAGACAACAGCAGCAGCAGCAGCAGCAGCAGCAACAACAACGCCAAACCTGTAACAGAATGCTCGAGGTAGGCTACATCTATAAAGACAATAGGTTCGTTTAGCTAACAGTTCTGAGAGTTCTGAATCTGGGGGCCACTTCTGGCGGTGGCTTTCTTTGTTGGCAGAGTCCTGAGGTGGTACATGCGAGGAGATATGGAGCACCTGTGACTCCCTGTGTCTGGTTTACGTCTGTCTTCTTTTAAAGCAACCAGGATTTGATCATGGGGGAGGGGCGGGGGTGGCAAACTTTAGTGACCTTGATTCAACATAACTCTTTGAAAGGCCTCACTTCCAAACACCAGGCTGGATTACGTCTCCACCCTGTTAGTACCAAGAGTACATGACTTCAGGGATTAAACTCTTGCAGAACAATGGATACAACTGAGATCACGATGTTGAGCAAAATATCACATTTTCTTTCATATGTGGACTGTAGAAAATGTGTGTCTGTCTGTCTGTCTGTCTGTGTGTGTGTCATTAAACTAGAAGGGAGACCTTGAGAGAAAGGAAGAGAGATTAAGGGAAGGGCGAGTGAGGAAAAATCGAGAGAGTAGGGGATACACGTGGCATGAACGCAGAGAGGAGATAACTCGCAGGGAGAGAGGAGGCCAGCAAGAGTGGGGTGAGGGGTCTGGGGAGGGGAGTGGAGGAGATGAGTAAGAACAAAGTAAAATGACACACATGTAGAAAAAAATGCCATGTTGAAAACTATTACTTTGTGTGTTCATTTAATTTTTTTGTTTTATTTATTTTATGTGTATGGGTGTTTTGCTTGCATGTATGCTTGTGTATCGCATGTGTGCTGGGTGTCTGAAGAGGTCAGAAGAAGGCGCTAGATCTCCTGGAACTTGAGTTATAGATGATCGTGAGCCACCATGTGAGTGCTTGGAACCAAACCTGGAACTTCTGAGCTATCTCTCTAGTCCCTTTGTATGCTAATTTTAAAAATAGTTAAAAAAATTTTTGTGCCTCTTAAAACATGTGTGAGTTCAGGCGGAGAAACCACATCTGAACCACAGCTAATAGTGAGTAGTAGCTTCATGGCAGTTGGTAACCTTTCTGTCAGGGTTTTCTGTATTTGTAGAACGGAATGACAAAATTGTGTTTACTCCCATACAGTGGCCCTGTCAAATAGTTAGACATCTCTACAGGTTACAGCAGCAAGTGCCTGATAGTAAGAACCAAATATTAGTGCTCCACGTAAAAGCAAGCAAAGGGGTTTTAGCTGCTGTCCACCTTCAAGAAGAAAATGCAAACAATGTATTGGGTCCTTCCACAGCAATGGCTTAAGCAAACCCTGCTACCTAATGGCATGGATTCTAGACATAGGAAAGACCAAGTTCTAGAAGTTCATATTCAAGCAAATCCTAGAACGTGATGTAGAGTGAGATAGAGTGCTCTTTCTCACCTAGGGGTCCTGCATGGCATTAGTAGGCTGCAAACAAATTTGTATCTTATTAGGGTCGGTCTTGTTTTGTGGGTTCCACGCAGATGTGGACACAGCACTTAGCTATATGTTGGGAGAATGCTTTAGCAACTCAGTTTTTAGATGAGATCTTGAGAATGCTATAATGTATGATCCTGAGGTTAACCTAAATCAGGCTGTTTGAGCTGGCCCATCATGGCATACATGGAAGCAAGCGGATCCTATTCAGAGTGATCCTTGCAGACCTGGAGTACTAATGGACAATATTGGTTTTGTGATGTTTATAGGCACGATGCTCTTTAAATAGAAAGCTGTTTATTCACCCCAGATCCCTCTAGTTTTTTATAGTCTGCATCTTTAAAATTTCCAAATATGGTTGTGAAGAAGATGTGTACATATTCTTTCTGTTTTGGAGCAAAGGCTTCTTGGAACAAGGACTGTATTGCCAATGAGAGCATTAGATTGAATCTCTTGACAATTCATTTATTGCCAAGGAGTGTACATCCAGGGAGTGTAAAAAGCCACAGGATGCTTCTGAGCCCCTACAATATATATATTTTTACATTTGGGTCTCTGATTTAGCTGACAGATGTTAAAATACAAACACAGGGAGAAAACTCCTTAGTGACAGTAAAAATGCAAGAGCTTCACAGTTATTCCAGCTTGGGGTGGGTGCATATAGACACTCAGAATCTTTAGTATTCAGTCTTTAAGTCTTCTTCTGGTGGTCTATTATGGCTCAGGGGGAAAATTCCATTTCTCTTCCATACCCTTAAGAAAACAGACAGATCTAGAGCTCAGGAGACCAGGGAAAGACTGGCAATATCAATAGACTCGAATCTCTTTTGTGGCCGTCAGAGCTCAGACATAGTGAGGTTTGGCTCTGAAAAGAAGACAGGGAAGATGTGAGGCCCAGAGAGGACTTCGGTGTCCACTCAGTTGCTGTCCAGATCGGGGAGTCTGAGGCCCCAGCAATGTCACTGGCATCACAATGGGGGAGCAGGAATCCTGGAACCAACTCTCCTGATTCCTATTCTGTTCTTTCGCCCTCAGGCCCTGCCATGTACAGGACCCCAGAGTTTCCCTCAACACTGATGCTGGGGGCGTGGGGCGGGCAGATTGACAGTGGGGTCTGCGGCAGAGCCTCTGGCTCTCTCTTGACTTGGGCACGCCTCACCTCAGCTTCACACAGCTCATTTCTTTTGAAAAAATGCTCACATTGAACACTGATAGATTTAGGGTCTATTAGAGAGGGTGCAAGGCTGTGAAGTGGTAAGTCAAGCAGGAACAGAAGTTGCCTTTGGTTCATGGTCATGGAACCATTAATTTTATTTTTATTTTTACTTCTCTGAACACTGTTGGGGAGCGAAGAGCCGAGGGGCCATGGCTTCTAGACGACCTGTTTGGATGTCTCAGCTAATTACGTCTCAAACGTCTTCTGTACGAGGTTGCCCTGGTTCTCTTGAGACCCTTTCCATCAGGCTGCTGTGTTGCTTGTTTTGTTATTTCGTGTGTGTTTCTGAGTGTGTGCATTATGTGGTGCATGCATGTGTTTGCATGTACGCACATAGGCGCGTGGTGTGCGTACATGTATGAACATGTATGTAGAGGCCCAAGGTGAATGCCAAGTGCCTTTTTTTGATTCCTCTCCCCTTTATTTTCTGAGATGGGGGTCTCTTGCTGAATCCGGAATTCACAGATCAGGGGCCAGTCAGCCAATGAACTTGAGGTACCCTCCCGTCTCTTCACTCTTGCCTCTGCCCCTCTCCCAGTGCTGGAGTTACAGATATGTGGAGTCACCACACCTGCTTTTTAATAGGGATGCTGGAGATCAGACTCAAGTCTTCATGCTTGTGTCACAGGCATGTTACCAACTGAGCCATCTCTCCCATTCTCCTGTACTAAAGAGTCTGTTTACATTTTGGGCTCACTAGAGGCTATCCTCAGAAACACTGCGGTGGGAGTGAGAACGGTTCCTGGGCTCATAAGGAAACAGACCCATAATACTCTCATGTAGAGCCACCTCCTTCAGATTCCTCTTAAAGGAAACCTACCCGCCCTGAATCGTGGCAGCCATCAGTCTCTTCCCTGGCCCACCATTGTGCATCCCAGTGAGACACCTCTGTCTTGTTCCACACACCTCTTTCTCTTTCCTCTGTTGTTTCTAGAACTTGAGTTTTCCCCATGGCAGGGTATTTCTTGCTGGAAGGAAGCACACCATACCTTTCTCTTACCATGCTCCTTTCCCCACTTTTGTTCAAAGCCTCCCCCTTTCTTTCCGGCTCTGCGCTCAGCCCTACCCTGGATATCAGCTGTGACTGGTTTGCAGTATGGTGTGTTTAAGACAATTTGTGTTCCTGTTTTTTTCCATTAGCTGTCCCTTCTCTGTTCTGGATCACAAGTGTACTGAGAAGGGGCATTAGGTTCCCATGTCCTGAGGGGCTTGAGCTGTCCAGAGCACAGTTGGCTGCTGCCGACACCCTGCTGTGACACTTATTTGTTGTGTGACTTTGGAGTGGATTTTAATTTCCCCAGTGGGCCCTGCTTTTAAATGGTTGGTCCCCAGCTGGTGGCTCTATTTTGGGAGTTTGTAGCCACTTTTAGAAGTAGGGTCTAGATGGAGGAAGTAAGCTGTGGTGTGTGTGTGTGTGTGTGTGTGTGTGTGTGTGTGTGTGTGACAGAAGGTTGTACTGTTCCATGTGCTTTGCTGGCTTTGCTTTCAGTACACAGCGAGGTGAAGAGACTCTTCTGCCATACACCCTGATACTGTAATGCTCTGCCGAGGTCATGGAGTGAAGAAATCGTGGACAAATCCCTCTGAAATGGAGCCAAAATAATGCTTCCTTTCTGAAGTTGTCAGGAATTTTGGTCACAATGATGGAAAGATAACTATTACAAACAGCATTTGTATGCACATAATGTCCAGTCCTCCGGTCTTGTGGTGATGTCTGGAAGAGCACCCTGAAGAGTATAAAGACTATGTCACCTGCCTTGGGCTTAGACCCTGACAGTATATGCGGGGCCAGGAAATACCATTCTGATTTTTTTTTTTTTTACTTGAATCTGGACCTCTACCTTTCAGATTGCAATTTTGGCCCTTGCCAGAGGGACGTACAGTGGTCGTACGTACCATTGTAAGCTATTCCCTTACCATCATGTGCACTGTTTAGGCAGAAGTCCCTCAAGAAAACGTCTTGGAAGTTGTTTTTTGTTTTAAGATGGAGCTTCACTGTATAGCCTTCTGTAGTCTGGAACTCTTTATATAGACCTGGCTGGCCAGGAACTCACAGACATCTACCTGCTTCTGACTCCCAACTGCTGGGATTGATGTGGTGTGGTGCCCGGCCTTGAAATGGTTTTAACATGTGATCAACTATAGTATAATTGATACATAAAGTATTCTCTCTCCCTGTGTGTGTGTGTGTGTGTGTGTGTGTGTATGTGTGTGTGTGAACAATTGGCATTTATAACAGGGAAACTTCCAAGTTGGTGGGATTTTATTTTACACAATTTTGAGATTCATATCTTAAAGTTGTTTGCAATTTAGTTACAAATTACTAATAGGCATTATAATCTCTTTAGTAGTCAAGGTCTCTGAAGCCCTTAAGTCACTCAGGTAGGAACTCTCTTTTTACATTTTCTAATTTGTGCTCACCTTCCCTTGTTTTTCATTATGGTAAGGATATATTAAGGCAGTGGTTCTCAACCTGTGGGTCACAATCCCTTTGGGGGTCAAATGACTTTCACAGGGGTTGTCTAAGACCATCCGCATATCAGACATCTACATTATGATTCATAACAGCATCAAAATTATAAAGTAGCAACGGAAATAATTTTATGGTCGGGGGTCACCACAACATGAGGAACTGTGTTAAAGGGTTGCAGCATTAGCAAGGTTGAGAACCACTGCATTAAGTTCTAGATCAGGCTCAGTCTCCAGGGTTATAGAGAGGGTACTGGGTTCTAGGTACTTAGTGCTGGGTGCTGGTTGCTGTTGTCAACTTGACACAAGCTAGAGTTGTCTTGGAAGAGGAAGTCTTAAGTGGGGTTTTGTCTCCATAAGATTGGCCTATAATTATTTAAGAAAATGACTAATGATTGATGTGGGAGGGCCCAGCTCACTGTGGGTAACATCGCCCCTGGGCAGGTGCTGGGCTGGTAGGTGGTCCTGGGTGGTATAAGAAAGCAAACTGAGCAAGACATGGGAAGCATGTCAGTATGCAGCATTCTTCCATGGCTTCTGCATGTCCTGTCTCCAGGTTACTGGGATTACCAGAGTTTCTACTCCAACTTTCCTTCATAATGGACTATAAGTCTAAGGTGAAATTAGCTCTCTCCTCTCCAAGTCATGTTTGGTCAGAATGTTATATCATGGCAAGAGAAAGCAGACTGGGAAAGCAAGCATGCAATCGTCCATACTACTGCAGGAGTGCAGTTGTGCGAACGACAGCAGACTATCTTTTCTCATGCTTTTGATTTTCAAGGTTTCATTATCTACAGTTGACTATAGTATGAGATTATTAAATAGAGAATTCCAGAAATAAGGATTTGTAAGTTTTAAATTATATGCTGTTCTGAATAGGGTGAGAAGACACTGAGCCCTACTCCACCCTGCTAGTTTATGAATCATCCCCCGGAGCTGTATCCATCACCCTTCTGTTAGGTATTTAATATCTATTTCAGTTATCAGATTAACTGCTGTAGAATTGCAGTGCTTGTATTTGGGTTACTCTTAAGTTACATAAAAATGGCCTCAAAGCATAACGCCAGTGTTCTGGCAATTTCATTACAGTAGACTGCTACACTAAAAAAATGTAAATGTGTTTGTGCCTATTGTTGTTCAATGTCACTAATCTATTATTACTTCTTTTAATAAGTTAACATTTCCATATGTATACATTTATAGGGAAGATATTGAATGTATAGTGTTAAGTATTATTCATGGTGTCAGACATCCACTGAGGGGCTTAGAAAGTGTCCCCATGAATAAGGTGGCACTGTTGAATATGCTTTAGAAAGGGTGGTACCAGACTACAGATGTCCTGGGAAGGGAGTGTTCTTCTCTTCTATATAAATAAAACCCTGGCATGAGGCCAGGTTGGGGTTCACTTAGAGTTTGTCTTGAAGCGTCTTTTCTCTAGAGCAGAGTAAATTACCACTACTAATTACAAGCATTTAGAAGGTCAATGGCAGTGATCCATCCCGACTATATATCCTTTGATGAATCAGAACCAGGACTTTGAGGAGATATTTGTACATCCATTTCCATTGCAACATTGTTTACAGTAGGTAAGAACTGAAAGCAACCCGGACGTCTACTGAGTGCTAGACAAAACATGGGACAGACAGGTGTTCTGCATACACCACCTTAGAAAAGAAGATGCAGTTATGTTTGTAGCACAGACGAACCTTGAGGCTGAGTGAGTAAGCCAGGAATAAAAGGAAAAATGCCCTGTGACTTAACTTATATGAGCTCCCCAGGTAATCAACATCATAGAGACAGGAAGTGGATTGGTGTCTGACAGAGGCCAGGGGAGGAAAGGATTTGGACATTGTTTATGGAGAGTAGAACTTCAGCATTGCTAAGATGAACAAGTCCTGCAGACCAGCTGCACTGCAGTGGGAAGCTGTGTAACACTACAGAGCTGTACACTTGAAAAGGCTAAGATGGCCAACTTTATTGGATATGTATTTCACTACAATCAAGAAGAACCCAAACTCAAATTCCCAGGTTATAGCATGGGTCAATTAAATTAGAATCTCTGTGTGGATACGGGTACCTTTTCGGTTTTTCTAGGTAAATCAAGTGGGGGAGGAAACCGGTGGATCAGAAGCAGGCTATACAATCTTAAAGTGCCATGGAAAGGGAGGAATAATGGGGCCCACGGCAAGCCAAATGATTGAAGGGCAGAAAAAGCATCAGTGACAAGCTGATGTGTGGGAGGGAGAAGGACCTGTCTCCTGGTTCGAGACACACTGTGAACCATGGGAGACGTCTGGAGAGGCGTCGGGAGTGATAATCGATTTGGTGGTGGTGTGCTCAGTTAAACACTTCCTGTAGGCAGCTGGAGATCTGCATATTCAAAATTATTCATCCACTGTTGCCTTAGGAGCCCACGCTCCATTGTGCCTTAAAAACAAGTCTAGGGAGGCCGGAGGAATGAATCAAAGGGTAAAGGTGTTTGCTGCACAAATCTGACAACCTGAGTTTGAGTTTTCCATCCCACAGTTGTCGGAGAGAACTGACTCCCAGAGGTTGTCCTCTGACCTCCACACCTGGACCGTGGCGAGTATACACCCCCACATCCACAACAAAAAATAACAAATAAAAATTAAACACACTTGTTTTGTTGGTTTTTAAAAAATATTGGATTGACAAGATTTTTACCTATCTAAGGTCTACAATACAACGAAAAGGTGTGCGTAGTGATTAACGCGTATTTAGAAATGTGTTTCCGCGTTGCCCACCCATACCCCAGACCTCGGGCTCCCTCGTCGTGTGACTGTGTCTGCAGCTGTTGATCCTCTCTCCATGCTTCATTCACCCGCAGGGTCGGGACTGCTTCACCCTCTACCGACACGAGTTGGACACCTTAGAGTCCATAAGCGAGGGACACAGTGTTTGTCTTTCCATTTCTGACTTATTTTACTTGATATATTGTCGTCTAGGCTGATCCATGTCACAAGGGGCAGGATTCCTCGCATTTTTATGACTGAATAATATTCTAGCATATGCATACAAAATGTTGACAGGCACTCAGGTTTTTGCCAATAGAAAATGCTTCAGTGGACATAGGGACTCAGATACGTCTTCGGGACACAGAGATAATTTTCTTTTGATATTTTTATTAAAAGGGTAAATACATAAAAGGCCAAAGAAAGAAGAATTCCTAGTGGGCATGATATCTTATAGAGAAAAAATATGTCTAATTCTGAGTTCCTTTGGAAAATGTGTGTAGTGAGGGAGCTCAATCTATGGCTCCTTTCTTTGCTGTCAGAAGGTTGGTTCTACGCCTCCTTCCCTGGAACCTTTTGGAAAGCTGGTAGTGAATGAATTCACAATGAAACAGTAGAAACTTCCAAGGCTATGCCTTCTAATGGCATTCAGATTTTTAGGACAAACTGAATCAGGGCAACAGCTGTTTGATGTGAAATAATACAACTGGACTGACACATCAGACACTGCGGATAAGATCATCACTGTCAGTTCTCGGGAAGGCACTGAGCAGTGCTGGTTAGGTGCCCAAAGCTGACAGGGGATGCAGTGGTCCTCATGAACCCAGACAGGTCGATAGGAGGAGGGCAGCAAGTCACACTTGTGGTCCAGTCACTTAGGCAGATCAGTGCGATAGTATGTCACCTTCCCATGTCACTGATGATGTTGAGCAAAGCAGAGTCGTGGCCCCCACTTCAGAGAGTATCCAGCGCATAAAGTCTTCCAAGCCATGCTCAGAAACTTTCCTCCGAATGGTTTTTCTGAAGCCTGTATTGCAGGGCTCCAGTTGCATGCTATGAGTTAATACTGTCATGGCTATTCTGGACAATTCAGCAAGAAAACCCAGACTACTGAAAATGAGGGCAAGTGGGTCAGACAAAGCTCTGGAAAAGCATGTAGGGTTGCTGTGTTTTTATATATCACAGAAGCTGGCCCAGGTGGGGGTGGGCCAGACTGTTGAGTGACTGGAGGTGGAATAGAAATAGCTTCTGGGCGTCTCATTGTTTGCTGAAGGAAAACCAAGAAGGCCTGAATCCCGGTCCTCATCTGCCACTCATTAGTTCTGTGACATTGGCCCGTACACACGAGTTCCCCAGAACTCACTTCCTGCTTGTGGATGGGCACAGGAAAACCGTCCTTCTCATGTACATGGCTTCGTTTGCCTTAAAGGAAAAACCAGATCTAAAGTAATAGACTACTCCAAGGTACTCTATAAACGTAGAGAGCAATCATTTTGAAAACACTGGGTTTTGTAGAGGATCAACCGAATTAGGAAGGACTCACCATGACACGTTTCTGTTGGTGAAAACTGAAAGTAGAACTCATATACTTGAGATACGAAAATAAACTCAGCAATTTAAGTTACACTCATTACAATAAGCAGTGCACTAATGTCAAGTAGGAAATGTAAAGAACAAACATGGCAAAGATGAGATGTATGAAATAGTAATGCCTCTGGCCTCCCGATGGCCAATCTTTTCAGTATTTCCCCTGAGAAATTCATATCAAGACCATGGTAAAACCTGTCACTGTCTGAAGACCAGTGCTGAGTTCTTGCCATGTGCCAGGTGTTGTTAGGGACACACACATGTGTTTCTACTGGTTTATTTTAACCAGAGGGGTGTGTGTGTGTGTGTGTGTGTGTGTGTGTGTATGTGTGTAGGTATGTTAAATACACTTTTACAAATTTAGTTGCTCAACAAGAACTGTAAACACTTAAACGACCAAATATTTGGGATGGGATGTGTTAACTCTAGCATGTACAGCCATCAGGAACTCTGTACCCAGATTCTTGCATCCTGGTTTTAAGTATGTTTCTCTCTTTCTTTTTATTTCTTTCAGGAGCAGTTTGGGAGCCCAGATAAGGTCTTGGTGTGTAGTCTAGGCTGGACCTGTACTTCTGCACTGGCCTTAACCTCTTGATTCTCCTGTCTCAGCTTCCTGAATGCTGGGGTTATAAGCATGCTTAGCTTTAAGTATGATTTTTAAATTTTAAACATTAATTAATTAATTAATTTAGTGTGTGTGTGTGTGTGTGTGTGTGTGTACGTGTGTGGGCACAACAGTGTGAGATCAGGACAGCTTGCAGGAGTCTGTTCTCTTTCCAACATGTCATTGGATCCTGAGGATCCAGCTCGGGCATCAGGTTTGGCGGCAGGCACCTCCACCACTGAGCCAGCTGGCCTAGACAAACGTGTTTTCTAATGGCCGCCACACATATGCTTGACATTAGTTGGATGGGAAACTACTCCTCATACTCTTTTAAACAGCAGCCTGACCTTGTGACTGCACAGAAAGCAGAGCGGGCCTCTGCCTGGTTTAAATGCTGTGCAGTGGAGTCTGTCTTCTCTGCATGGAAGGACCCAAGAGGTGAGCACAAGTTTGGAAAAAGTGACAAAGCACCTTGCCCTGTTTCGTTTTGTTTACCTGTTATCCTCCCCGCAGTATGGCTAAAGTTTTAAGTATCATACTGGAAATTAGAAAGGACAAATGGCCCTTTCTTTTGTTTAAATCAATGCATCTTTGTGAAGTAACTTTCTTTATTTCAGTTTACAAATGCTGCACCTGGGACAAAGTAGTGATAAAAGCCAGATATGTTCAAGAAAAGCGAATAAACATATCAATGGTGACTCACGGATACGATTATACTTCTGTTGTTTCCGTACTCAAAAAGAAAACTAAATAGGAAAATATTACTCATCTCAGGAGAAAAATAGGGTAGAGATTACAACTTGGGGACTTCGTGATATTTCGTCTGTGTGCATTTTGTCAGAAGGCAATTTGTCTACACTGGAAAAGGGTATGGTTTGGCTGACTAAACTGTGGAGCGATACAAGCGATAGGTAACGATAAAAATGCTTAGGGGAATTTTTGGGGTGTTCCAGTAAAGTGTAAGTGCTGTGTGGGTGTAAAGAGCAGACTTCTCTGTCTGCAGTTTTTCTTTTGGGGGAGCATGTTTTCAACACTGAAAGCTGCTGACATTTTATGACACACACTGGGTGGTTAAATCACACGTTACGTGGCCACTTGTAAACAGTCTTGACGGTGGAGTATAAACTTGTTTGTTCACGCTTGGACGTGCTTACCAGCACGCATCTTTCTTTTGAAAGCTCACTGAGTATTTCCTTTTGGAATCCGTTGCTCTCCGATCTGAGGGCAAAGGATGAGAAGTCAGGAACTGGCTCATCTCCAGGAAAAATGCGGGGGATAATTCAGGAGTCTCTCAATCCTGTAACATAACGCTTTACCTAGCTGCTACAGTGCCTGAAATTCTGACAAGACACCTTTCTTGCTTCTCAATACTGGAATTTGAAAAACCTGAAGGCCACCCTAGGGAGGCCACTGACCGAATTTAATTTTTGGTAGGAAAAGTGTTATTAGGGGCAATGCAATCCCTAAACCACCAGTGTGTGAATCATCTAACTACCTGGGGAAAAGCCAGTAAGGTAAAGTTAATTGTTTGGGAAAATAAAAATAATGGTTTGGGCCAGAATCAGGGATAGGAATTTAGAAAACACACACACACACACACACACACACACACACACACACACGCTCTCTCTCTCTCTCTCTCTCTACATATATATATATATATATATATTCATATATATTCTAAATATGTATGATATATAATATATATTCTCTGTATTAAATACACAGAGAATTCCCTAGTCGGGAAATTTGGTTTCATGTTGGTCATTCTCAGTTCACATTGAATATTGCACTGGCTAGTTTTATGTCAACTTGACACAAGCTGTATAATCAGTCATCTTAGAGGACAGAACTTTGATAGAGAAAATGCCTCCTTAAGATTGGGCTGTAGGGAGACTTGTAGAGAATTTTCTTAATTGATGATTGATGTGGGAGGACCCAGCCCATTGTGGTGGTGCCATCCCTGGGCTAATGGTCCTGGGTTCTGTAAGAAAGCAGGCTGAGCGAGCCATGGGGAGCAAGCCAGTAAGCAGCACTTCTGCCTCCAGCTTCTTGCCATGTTTGAATTCTTGTCCTGACTTCCTTTGATGATGAACAGTGATGTGGAAGTGTAAGCAAATAAATTCTTTTCTCCCCAAGTTACTTTTGTTCACGGCGTTTCATCTTTTGTGACCAAATGAAACCTCCAGTGCCAGGAATGGGTTATATCTAATTGAGTTGTTAGCCAAAGGGGCCCAAGGAAACCCTCCAAACAACTCAGGATATTGCCAAGGCTATTGGTTGCTCTCCACAACTTGATGGTAAGGCCCTACAGTTGAAGCCAACACTTATATATCTCACTGAACACAGAGAAGTTGAGCTGATGTCTAATTTCACCTCTACTGACTAGTGTTTATGGTACTGGAAGGTATTTTGCATGCTACCAGTGGAGAGAGAAAGGTAAACACCAACCCAGATACAAACCCTGCAGCAATTTACATTGGTGATCTGCCTGCACGGTATTCTGCTGCAGTGGTGGCACAAACATCGTGGAGGTAAACAACCACTTGGATTTAAGGCCCACTCCATGAGATGGAACCCATGCCTGACGCTGTTCAGGTGGCCAAGAACCTGAGACTGAATAGGCCATAGGCATAGGATAAAACCAAATACTGAAATTCTGCTAAAATGACTCCTAAGGACATTCTGCTGTACCCATACATCTGTCTCTCACTCGGACATCACTGGAGAAGCAGATGAGAAGACAGAAGCCCACAACTGAAAAATGTGCAGAGAGTGAGACACCTTGGGGCACCTGGTTCTAAATAGGATGTCTTCACCAACTCCTTCCCTTCAGGGCTCAGGGAGCTATGCAGAAGAGGAGGCAGGAAGACTGTGAAGCCAGAGGGGATGGAGACCGAGGAAACGGTGTCTTCCAGATATAACTGGACTGATTCACATATGAGCTCACAGGGACTGTGATGACATGCACAGGGCCTGCACAGGTTGAAGCCAGATGGGGTTCCGGCACTGAGATGAGGAAGTAGACACAGGCTTCCATCTTTAGCTAAGAGGCAATCTGCAATGGACATCCACTTGCAAAGGAAATATTAGTTTTCTCCAGTGGAGCCTCACTGAGTATATGAACCCACACTTGAGGACAGGCTCCGTGCTCAGCAGTAGTGGTCAACACTAAAAGAATGCAAAAGTATTTTCATTTCTTGCACTCTTTCTTAGTTTCTCTCTTTTTTTCCTTTTGTTTGTTAGTTTGTTCATTTTGCCTTATCCTTGTTTGTCTGTCTTTTTTATTTGACGATTTTCTGGACAGGAAGAAGGTGTGGAGTTGGAAGGGTGGGTGGGGAGGCGGGGAGGATCTGGGGTAATATGAGGCAGAGGAAACTGTGGTCAGAATATATTGTACGGAAATAACTTTATCGCCAATGAAAAATAAAATAAAATAATGAAGAAGAGGAAGGAGGTGGAGAAGGAGGAGGAGGAAAAGGAGAAGAAGAAATAAAGGAAGAATTGGCCCATGGCGTGTCTGTGGGGTATGGCCTTGATAGCTAATGAGTAGGAGAGGGCCCAGACCACTGTGAGTAGCACAATCCATGGGCAAATGGTTCTGGGTTTTCTAAGAAAGGTGTATGTTGTAGAAGTTTATTATTAGCTATGTATAAAATAATTGTTTTATGCACTGTTGGGAAAGGGGCTGCCTAGGTCTTGGCATTTTGTGTTGTCTGCAAGTGTTAGATTTATGAGGGGGATGTCTGATTGTACATGATTCGCATGTGCTATCAGTATAACACTGGAGGAGTTCTGGATCAATAAAAACACAAGAGCTCAGACACTCAGGATTCTGCTGTCCAGTATGGCACTTGCTGGGTCAATGGTTCTCCCTGCCGAGGTCTGGCAGGGATTGCACCTATAGAAAATGCCTCCTTGCTTTCTTAGGCGAGCTGCCACATCAGCGTACTGCTACAGGTATATGGATATGACTCAGACCCAGCAGTCTTCTTCCACGGTTCCTGCTCAAGTTTTCTGCTTTGAGTACTTTGGCTTCTCTTGGTGATATACTGTAATATATAAGATGAAATTAAAAAAACAGAACTAGGACAGTATTAATATTAATATTAACAATAATAATTATTTATTTATTTTGAGAGATTATCTCACTGTACAGTCAAGGCTAGTCTCAAAATCATGGTCCTCGTGAGTCAGCCTCCCAAATTCTTGGATTTTAGGCATGCAACACCGTGCTCGGCTAGCTCTCGGGTTTTATTTAAAGCATCATTGAGATGGTTTACACAGATGCACTGAGACCAAAATAGGTGATCTCGAAACAAGGATTACAGAGAAGAGAGAAGATGAAAGAGAAGGAGGTGAAAACTGCTGCCTGAGAAAGACTGAGCCTTCAAGGTAAGCACTGGGCTTCCTCCCAGCCAGCGTGGGGCAGCAGAAGAGAGTTAGGTAGCGTGCTCTTTGTTCTGTCTTATAGCAGGTTGGCTGTTCCGCTAGTTCATTTATTTTGGTGAAACTTTCTTGTAATACTCAGACAATGTGCTAAGCACTGAAGATATAGTGGTGGCAAAGCATCTAAAAGTTCTACCCCTTCACAGAGTGGGAAGGCAGGTGGACAAATTATTACAATATGCTAACGTCTACAGGCTGAGCAGAGAGGCACAGGGTCCTCCAGTAGGTGCACCTGAGTCTGACAGAAGGTTAAGAGGGGTTTTGTTGTGCACAAAAACAACTCCATCCTTCCAATAACATATATCATTGCTGTGGGATTTCAACATTACTTGTAAAAGGGAGATTTTCATTTCTCTTCAGGTTCCATGTGTTTTGGGACTGTGGGTTCCCAGTCGAAGAGCCAGTCTGCACACAACTAGTCCTGAAAACGGGACAGAAATGGCACCAAGAAATCTTGGTCACAAATCTAGGAGTCTCTCAAAGGCATTGACCTCAAGTTCCCAAGAAACACGTGTAAGGCAATGAGCACATGTGCCCAAGCCATTAGGCCCCTATGAAGACCAAGAAGGTTCAGCCTAAAATGCCGAAGGATGCCGACAACAAGCTCTGTGGACTTGCTTTCATTGTCTACCCCAAGCTTGGGAAGTGGATTTGTGGCAACATGGCCAAGGGCTGAGGCCCAATCAGGGCCAAGGCTGCAGCTCCAGTTCAGGCTCTCAAAGGTGCCCAGAGCCCCCATGAAGGCCCATAGTAAAGCTTCTATCTGCCAGTATGAAGACAGATGGACTGTGTGACCATTGCCACTCCCACACTATTTGAAGATGGTTGGTGATCTGTGCTACTTTTACAACTAAACTAGAGGCAGGGCTTCTTAAAAAAAGAGAGGAAATTCTATTAATTGGCATATGACTTTAAAATTAATTAACAGCACCAGAGCCAGCAAATGTGTTTCACGTGTCACATGCTCTACAGGCCCACATTTGATCATTAATTTTAATTATTTTGTTTTTTTTTTTTTTGAGGCAGGATCTCATAACACAGTCTAGCTTCAAATTCACTAATTAGCTGAGGAGGATCTTGAACTCCTGATCCTCTTGCCTCATTTCTCTTTTTTATCTTTTTAAAATTATTTGATGCACATTGGTGTTCTGCTTGCATATATGTCTGTGTGAGGGTGTCAGATCCTCTATAATGGGAGTTAGAGACAGTTGTGAGCTGCCAAGCGGGTGCTGGGAATTGAACCCGGGTCCTCAGCTCTTAAATACTGGGCCATCTCTCCAGCCCCTGCCCCATCTTTTAACTGTTAGGTTACTGGTGTGTATCACCTGACCAGGGAGCATTTGACGATTTATGAATTGAAATGGGATCTACATTGTTACCTAATTTCCTAAGCATGACATTTATATCTGGTTTAGTTATCTTTTTTCCTGTCTCTTTAAATATGATTAACAGGAGAGTGTGGTACTGTCATTGAAACCCTCACATTTGTCATTTTACTACAGCACTGAGCCACAAATGGGAGGAGATGACTAATCAGAATGTGAATAATCCTGAAGTTTTGAGGGGAAACTAGCTCAGATTTTCCATGAAATGTGAAATGTGGACTGGGATGATACAAACCTGAAAAACTCGGGCTTTTTGAAAAATATTGTTACATGTTGCATGTAAACTCTTTCTGCTGAAGTACAAAAGCAGTTCTGGATAGAGAACTACTACAGAGAGGTGGGAGTATCATAGTTGTGAATGTGGGATAATTAGACACCGCCATACACTTTGGTCACAGGACGACAGAGAAACAAAGTTAGTACTGACCTGGAAGCTTCCTCTTTGCCGGCTAGCTTTCATAGCCCTGGAAGGTTCATCAACAGTCTTACCCAGCTGCGAACCCTGTGAGCTGCAATAGTGACCCGTGTGGCAAGATATTCCTACGGGTGCAAAATTGGCATGAAGTTTATTGGAATAACCAACTGCTTTATGATTGGATTTAAAGCCTGTTCCAAAGGGCAAAACATTTGTCTGGTGCTGTAAAGGAACTAATAGTTGGGGAACCCACAGGCTTCGTGGGTGAACATGCTACTCTGCTAAATGGACAGTATCAAAATCTTCTAAAAATTCATATCTTACACCCATATGTTAGTGCAGAGCTCATCAGAGAAGTTGCTTTGTGCAGTTAACCATAGTAAATGCTGAAAGTCACTATTGGTCAAAGTGCAGAGAATAAGAGTGTTCAGCCACTGATAGAACATCTGTATTTCACCCCTTCCCAAGGCTCAGGGGTCATCACAGAAGATGGGGTGGAAAAGTTGTAAGAGTCAGAGGTCGGGAGGACTAGGGCAAAGCGGGGTCTTCTGGACATGGCTGCATCACTGCCCTCATGAACTTACTGGTTATCTGCACAAGTACAAGATCAAGCTAGCACAGAGGAGGAAGGGCACCTGAGCACCCACCTGTATGTGAGGAGCTATTGATGCTATCGGTGCTTCTGGGGGAGGGAGATGCAGTTGTCTTTAGGGGTGCGGCTGCTGGTAGGTCAACCAAGTTCCAGTGGATAGTTCCACACTCATGATTATTTGAGTAGCGTAGGCTGAACTCAGTGGATTATCAGACAATAAAGAGGACACAAAGGTGGAGTGGTAGAGAGGTAGGGGGTGGGTCTGGGAAGCGTTAGGGGAGCGCTGGGGGTGAGTACGCTCTCTCTCTCAGTCAATTCCTCATGTTATTTGAGACATGGCTTTTCAGTGGACCTGAGCTTACTGATTCTATTCGACTGGCTGGCCAGCAAGCTCCAGGAATCCTCCTGTCTCACACTCTCAGCAGTGGGGTTGCTGTACTCCTCTTTCATGTGGATCAAACTCGGGTCCTTTACATGACTGAGCCCCCCCCACCCCCTTTTCAAGTTAACATGAAAGTGATGGATTTCATTATGGCATTTTCATATGTACATACCATTACACTCTATTTTTACTCATTGCTCCTCCTGCCCTTCCCCTTCCCTCTGCCCACTCCTGATTGTTCTCTCCTCCCCCAAATAGTCTCTCCCTATGCTTTTCCATACCTGCCTTTTCTGTCTTTTAACTAGAATTGGGAACAACAAGGACTCTTGGCCACAGCTTTTTAGACTAAAGAATCCATGGACTCAATATCAATTGGAAAAAGAGTTGACCATCTAATATCTACTCCCTCGTAACCATCCATGTATGCGAACAGTCAGTGAGGCTCAGGATTCTACAGAGAGGACTCTCAGGAGAGTTAGGCCTTCTGGAAGGGTAGTGCGCGGTGTTACGAGCAGACTTGTGAGACAGCCTGCACTCTGTCCATAACACTTGGTAGTTCTGTGACCGTGGGCAAGCTGCCTAACCTCTCTGACCTCCAGCCTCTTCCCCTTGATAAACAAAGGATAGTAAAGATGCCTACTTCACTGGGTTGTTGTGAAGTTAGGTGGAATAATCAAAGTGAAGGACCTTCAGCAGCCATGGCCTGTGGGATTAGTTATTATTTATTTTACTAGTGTATAGACTTCTTAAGAGCAGGTGTTTTTGTTTTTTTCCCTTCTATTTTCCTTTTTTCACAATTGTATCTCACCAACTAAAAAGTGCCTCATTTGATAGTTTCTCGGTAAATACCTGTTAGGTGAAAACAAATATGAATGACATTCTACTCAAATAAAAGATTCAAAGGGCTCGGGAGACGGCTCGGTGGGTAAAGCACTTGGTAAGCAGGTATGGGGACCTGAGTTTGATTCACAGATCTGGGCAAAAGCTGGATGCAGTAATGTGTGTGTGTGTGTGTGTGTGTGTGTGTGTGTGTGTGTGTGTGTGCTCGCGCATGCGCGCGCACGTGTGTGAGTCCAGCACTGAGTGGGGAGGTGGATGTAGGTAGAGCCCCCAGTCAGTTTAGCTGAGCCTCCATATTCAATGAGAGATCCTGTCTCAAAAAAAAGATGGTGTGTGCCTGAGAATCAACCTCTGACCTCCACACACACAGGCACACACAAGAACAGCTTGAAAACACACACACACACACACACACACACACACACACACACACACACACACACTTCTAAAGCTGGACTAAGTATACTCATATAATCCAAGCTACTTGGAAGACTGACAAAGGAGGATCACAAGTCTAAGATTGACCTGGGCCACACACAGAGATCCTCCCTCAAAATAAAAAGCAAAACCAGGGTTGGGGATGGAATTTACTGCTAGAGCATTTGCCCAGTGTACACAAGGCCCTGGGTTCAGACAGATGTTAGAGTTACAAGTTAGGAATCTGTTACAGTAACATTCAGTTAAAAGTGGCACTCCAGTGTAGGGCAAGGAAACAGTTTTCAGGGCAGGAGAACAGGAGAACAGCCTTCAGTTACAAGTGGAGCAGAGAGAGAGCAGAGTTCAGTTAGAGGCAGGGCAGGAGAACTGGGAATGAATATTTAAGTTACAAAACAGAGTCACAGTTTAGTTACAAATCACTAATTTAAAAAGTGCTCTCTAGCTGGTTCTAATGGAGGCATTTTCTCAATTGAGGTTCCCTTTCCCTCCTTTATGATGAGTTTAGCTTGTGTCAAGGTGACATGAAACAGGTCAGGACACACCCTGAACAATGTTGCAGTTTAATTTGCACTTGTCTCTCAGATGGGCCACTTTCATCCTGTACTCTCCATCAACAGTTCATAAACATTAAACTCAAAGGCAAACAGCACTGTAGCCCACACCTGAATGGAGCTCACATGACTCACAGATTCTCCCTGCAAGGCACAGCCCAGCCTTCTTGCACATAGGGACACTAGTTCGTGCTTGAGCACCATGGTTGGAGCCATTTTAAATGGCAAAACCAACCACAAAAGCAAAAATACAAAGACCCATCAGTAAGTAGGCAGTAAAAAGGGTAGTAAGAGCAAAGGCGTGGGTACTGTACCCCTGTCACCCTCGCTAGGAAATGAGAAATTTAGATTAAAATACATGCTGCCTTAAGCTTTAAACCTTTCTATGGTTTATCTACTTATGCATCCATCTTTTGCATATCTTGTACCATATTTATAAGCATATATTAGTCTACTGCAGTAGAAAAGTTGATATTTGATGATTACATCATCAAAAAATGAAAATCATGTTTATATCTAAGAGCACATTGAGAGTTAGACACTTTAATCTGACCTAAAATAGTTTTATGACAGTGTCATTGTTCTTATTAACCTTAGTAAAGACACCAAAGCAGGAACTATTTATTGTTATTAACTCACCGTGAACACCATTTCCAAATTCATGTCTGCATCCTTTTCAAAGTACAAAGAGGTCTCCCATTTAAAATGCTCTGAAGGCAGGTCGGGTGTGGTGGTATACACCTTTAATTCCAGCATTCAGGAGGCTGAGGCAAGTGGCTCTCTATGAGTTTGAGGCCAGCCTGATCTATAAAACAAGCAGAACCACCAGGGCTGTTACACAGAGAAACCTGTCTTGAACCCCCCACCTCCCAAAATATAAAATGCTCTGAAGACAAGGTTGCCTTGCTGAACAGGGCAGCGATCCTGTTCAGTCTACTCTGAAGAGTGACCACTGAGAACAGAGGAGAAATTTGTCCTTTCGGGAAAACAAGGGTAGGGACACAGAAGCTTGGGGACAGGAAAGCACCCTAGTTCTGTGTAGCTGTGGGTCCCTACATGAATTGCCATTTCCTCTCTTGGGAGTCTGCCTTTTGTAGCCCAGTGCCACACAGTGTGTGTTACTGTTACCTCGTCTATGTGGGTGCGAACAGGATGGCAGAATGTGGGGGTGACTGTGTTTCCCCAGAAGGAGCTTTTTCTGGGTTTATTTCTGCTGCTGTAGGCAGCAGCAGAAGAGGTGCCTGGAAGACAGTCTAGAGCAGTACATGCCTCTGTCCAAGAAGGAGCCTGACTTTTGCTAAACCACACAGAGGAGGCTAACCAAATGTTAAGTGTCCACATCAGCACTGTGAAATGCATGTTGGGTAAGACCTATTTAAGGTGCCTTTTGTCTGCTGATTCTAACCGATCCGGGGACCAGTTAGAGGTGATACAATTGGGACCCCTTCACATTCTCTGTGAACTTGAATTTATCAACAGAGAATGAGAATGTGATGTGGAAACAAGCTCCAGGTATAGGGTTCTTGAAGCATGGAGTGCTGGGACAAGGCGAAGGAGGACAGAGACAAGACTGAAATGGGATTTAGAGGTCAGCTCTACTCAAGGTGGAGTCATGGCCCAGGATCTCTCAGCTGGGTGTGGGGTTGTAGGAGCTGTGAGGAGCTAGCCTCAGTTCCCTGAGTGATGCATCTCTCAGCCTGCACTGTGTGGTCAGGCTGCTCCCAGATTCCACTGAAATAGCTATTCTTTTCACACTTGAAAAGTGTTTCCAAACAACTGTTTCCTTTTAACATTCCCAAGGCAGACTGACTTTTTGAGTTTTGTGCTGCTAGTGTTACAGACCTCAAATTAATTCCAAGACCCCACTATTGTCTTCCCCCAAAGAGTTCCTGATGGTGTTGTAGTCACTCAGGTCCCTTCTGTTTATGGTTATCACAGTGCACTCTCTCCCACTGTCATGGTCCAGGAAGATCCTCTGATTACCACAGGGGTCCTCACTTTTACTTCATCCTATGATTTTGAGCAGTTGTGTTTTAGTTAAAAATGAGCAGAGTCATCTACAAAAGAGTAAGAGTAGGGTGACAACTGCCTATTATTAGAGTCTGTAGGAAGAAAGGAAGGAATGCAGGGAGGGAGGAAAGAAGAAAGGCAGGCAGGCAAGCAGACTGACAGGGTACAGGGTGAAAATCTTTACATAGTAGGCAGCTCAGTCTAAATAGAAGCTAGTTCTTTAGAACCGCCCCTGCCTGGTCTCTCCTGCTGCTGTTGGGATTATGTGGACAGGCAGACATCAGTCTGTGTGCAGTCACACACATGCTTGAACAAGGGCTGCACCATCTTTGTGCATGTGTGTGCCTGGATCTCTAGGGCACATCCTCCTGTAGGAGACCTCCCCTCCCAACCCGGGAAGGAGCCGCCCACTTTCCCTCTTGTCAGACTCTGTTACATCATCACTTCTTACTAGAGCTCACTTCCCTCTTGTGTATTCATTAACTGGCTTGTTTATTATGTCTTCTCCAACCAGAACATTGTTCTGTGAAGGAGGAGGCTCAGCCTTCTTTTTGGGAATCTCCAGGGCCCTGAGGATGCTTGGCACGCGAGCAGCCCTGCAGGAGGTATTTGTTTACCAAGTGACTGCAAAATGCCGAGAGAGCAACTTTCCATTATTTACTGTGAGTGCCTGCGCATGCCCAGTGAAGTGACTGCTTGTAGTGCTTTCCCTTCCCTGGGCTCCATATAGAAACTTCCCTCAGTTCCCAGCCAAGGGCTGATGGGATTGCCCTGTTGTTAACTCAACTTTTAACTGACTTCTTCTGTTTCTGCCTCAGCTTTGGCTTTTAAAACACGCCAGAAGATATGGCGAAAATACGGCAGACTCTTGGATGCTGGGACCCTGGGTTGCCCTGTTGGTTTCTGAGCTCACAAAGTACGCCGATGCCCTTGGAGGACCTTGGAGAACTGCAGCTACAATCAGGGGTTCACAGCACCTTCCTTTTCACTTTGTCAAAGATCCTTGAGCCTAGGCTTCTTTGCTGGGCATTTTATGAGTCTTTGTATTCAGAGTGTCTTTATTTTATTACCTTTTATTTTCCTACACCATTTTCAACCAAGATCAAGATTTACTTATAATCTACCATTAAGTACTATTATTTTAGCGTACTAGGATGTTTCTCCTGAAATATTAAGAATTGTCTACACATTGGTCTTGAATTACAAACCACTTATTTTTGTTATTACAAGCACGGCAGAATCCCATTATAAGCAACTAGTTAGTACGTTCATTAAGGTTTAGCTCAAATGTCAAAGCCCCACAAATGACTGGTTTCCTGAATTTGCTTTCTCCAGAGCTCCCTATGTTTCTCTGCTGCCTGTAATCCAAGCATTCCTCCTTCGTTCTCTGAACCACCAACTTCCTTTAGGATGTACCATTGATGCTGCCATTGGTGGTGGGTGTTTCTGTTTGCACTTGCTGGCCATTTCTTTACATGTATGCTCTTTCTTTCTCTAGAATGCTGTTTCTGACCTGTATGTTTGGTAAGCACATGCTTATCTTGTAAGATGTGGCTCAGACTTCTCATCCTTTTGGTAGCTTCCAACCCGCTCTGGCTGTGCTGGAAACTCCGAGGGCTTCTCTTCTTTGGACTAACACAGTCCTACTGTAGCAAGGGTGAGATGTTTTGCTCCATAGTCCATCAATTCCTTTTTCATGCCTGTATCACCTGTGAGAATTTAAGGTGGATAAAGATTTTTGTCTTTTTAACTTCCGTCTTCTTAGACATGGCCTAGAAATCCTGATACGTGCTGGATGAGAGAGTAAAAATACAGCAATTTAATTTCCAGTTACATGCACAGTTCTGAAAAGGCTTGATTTCTGTGTGGGTAACACTCTCTGAAGCGGCCTTCTGGGTAGTAGTGGGATCAGAAGGCCAATTCAGAGGATTCTCTGTATCCTACGGCAGATGCCTACAGCTGAGCCTAGAATAGATCAAGTTTGTTTTAGCTTACATTTCCTCATCCAACTAAGATATGTTAATTAGACCACCCACCAGGCAGGTGACTGGAATGTTGTGATCCCTGGCTTCTTCCCCATCCTAATGGCTGAGCTATTCACTTGAATTGAAGTTTGTGTGGTGGTTCACGGATGGGTGGAGATGAGATGACAAAACTCGAAGGTTATTTTAGAAAATGTGGCTTTCATGGCCTCTTACTAATTATAACCTTAGTTAAAATGTTTTAATATGGGAACCAAAGAAAATATAGTAAAGAGATGAGATCTTTGACAAATCTGCTATTCCAAGCAACAGTTTCCTTTCGTGTGTCAGATAACGTGAGTATATATTTGCATACAGTTGCAGCTGTGATGCTGGTTTCTGTTTCCTTCAGGTTTGCTACATATGTGTAGCTCTGTTAGTTGAGCCTTCCTAGCATCCACAAACCCCAGCAACACTTAAACTGGGTGTAGGGGCACATACCTGTAATCGGAGACCATGGGCGGCAGAGGCAGGAGGGTTGAAGTTACAAGTCATTCTCTGCTACACATCAAGTTCGAGGCCAGCCTGGGCTACATAATAACATATCTTAAAAATGAATAAGATGAAACAATACATATTTATACCATTTACTAAGAGATATGTTAATCTCTTATTTGTTAATATGTTAAATTATTATATGTTATATATATATAAAAATGTTATATATTATATAACTTAATATGTTAGATGTTAATTTGGGGAATTATAATTAATATGAAGGTGTCATAGTGTTCTTTTGCTGTAAATAGATAGCATGGCCACCACAACTCATATGGAAGGGAGCATTTCATTGGGGCTAGCTTACAGTTTCAGAGGTTTAGTCCATTATCATCAGGGTGGGAGCATGGCAGTGTGCAGGCAGACATGGTGCTGGAGAAGTAGCTGAGAATTCTGCATCTGGATCCACAGGCAGCAGGAGGAGAGAGATGCTGGACCTGGCTTGGATTTTTGAAACCTTAAAGTCTGCCCCCAGTGACACACTTTCTCCAGCAAGGCCACACCTCCTAATCCTTCCCAAGTAGTGCCACTCCCTGATGACTAAGGGTTCAAATATACAGCTCTTCTTATTCAACCACCACAGAGGAAAAAATAATACATCTTGAGGCCAGATACGTTTGAGAGATGATAAAAGTAAACAAATTCCTTTGACTCTCTAAAGCCTATAATATTATATTATGCTTTAGGAAAAAAGATGAATAAAAGGGGCATTTTCTGCAAATCAATCCTGACATGAGCTCTTCCTCTCCTTTTGCCCTCCTCCCCTGCCCTTAACTTTTCAGTCTCCTTCTCTTTCTGCAATAAAATATCTGTTCCATTTATGAATGTTGAGAACACACTTTGAAACCTTGACTTGTGTAGTGTTGCTGTAACCTAACTTGCTAAGCCATTCCTCTGCTGTCACATAACAGAGTTCACTCACACAAAGATACAGCCCAACATCCTTAGCCTGGCCTGTGTACTGCCGAGCCATCTGGCTCCTCTGTGGCCTTATCTCTAGGTCTCCTTTGCTTACTCAGCTCTGATCACCCTGGGTCCCTCCAGTTTCTTGAGCTTACTAAACTTCAACCTCAGATATTTCCATCCATTGAATTATTATCTGATTCATTATCCATTTTCAAGAGTCACTTAGTAATGTGAAGGAAAGGCTGTTGGCTTCATCTTCACCAGCATGATGCTGGGGAGGCTTTACCCTCTCTTCTAGAAACAGCCAATTGTAGTTCACTATTTCCAGGTCAATGGGAACAAAACTGAAAGAGAAAGGGACAAAGCAGATCAGTGCCAGTCATTGGAAGGACTCTGTGGAGAAGATGGGTTGTCAGCCAGTGCTCTTCAGCGACTTGTGTGCTGCATGCAATTGCCTGCCATTGCTCAGGACTGTGCTAAGGGTGACAGGTGTGCTCTCTCTCACACTCCTGCAGTGCTCGAAGGAAGTGAAGGATGGCTTAGTTAAAGCAGCCTCCCTAAGTGAGGCTCTCTCACAAAGTGAGACCTGGGATACACAAAATACAATTCTGTATTTTGCTAAAGATTGAACTAAGCTTGCATGGCAAATGCTTTTTATCCCCAGAGCCGTCTTCCTGGCCCTTGTCTTGTTTTTGAAACAGAGACTCTCCCTGAACTGGAACTAGCCGATTTGACTGATCCGACTATGTCACCTGGCCACTAAGCCCGCGGGATCTTCCTGTCTCTTTCCTCAGTCCCAGCTTTACAAGCACGTGACACCATATTTTGCTCCCCGCACCCCGCCCCGCCAAAAAAAAAAAAAATCTTGGGCTCTGGGGATCAAACTCAGGTCCTTGCACTTGTAAGACAAGCGCCCTACTGACTAAATTATTTCCCCAGCCTCCACGTTAACATGTTTGAAAGGCCCTAGAGATAGTCTAGTAATCGTAAAGCTGAAAGTATAAGCTCGATTTAGATTCTGTGACGGGCTGAGCCGATCTAGTCTGAATAAAAGCTGACTTGAGAGCACTGAAGTACTAAGAGTCTTAATGAGGAGTTTGCCAGTCACGAGCACCACATTAGGTAAACTGAAGTCTACAGCCTTCTGAAAATGGCCTTTTAGACCCTCGGCTGACAAATAGACACACACAGCACTCCAGACTCCCAGCAACAGCAACGCTGAGTTCCGAGTTGTCAGTCCACGGGCACTGAAGCCACATATATGGTTTCTAGCCCCAGCCCAGTGAGTATCTATGGAGTTTACTGCTGAGCTGTGCTGTGGGAGGAACACCCGATACAGAGTAGATGCTCAGACATGCCAGGCTTGGTTCTACTTTCTCAAGAGGGGTCATCAGATGCTATATGAACTTACACACATCCTGGCTAAGGAAGCTGTCGGGGAGCTGGGCCATCTGGATTCTGAAACGGATTCTTTAACACTGAGAACTTGGTTCTCTGTTCTTACTGTGTTTGCTGTAGTTCCCTCCAGACATATAGGGGTTTATTATTGTTAGTATCTTATTAGAAATGTAGAAATAATGAGCTCTCTCATTTCCTTCCATTCCTTTCATCTTATGAGGGTCCTGGCAATGTGCTAGATTCTGGAATTTAAAAATTAATGGTTTATGATAACTCATAAGGATTTGCTTTCAAGGGAACTAGATAAACATGGGAATACACCAGTTCTAGGAGCAAGTTGGCTGTGGCAATGGAATTACATAGAGGGCGCAGACAACACAATTTCATTAAGAAACACTGACTTTTGACACTGGAGGAGTGTAGAGTGTTCTGAGAAAAATGTAGATTTGCCATGTGACCGAACTACATCACTCCTGGATGTTCCCCAAGGAGCAAAAGTCAACACACTGTAGTCATACTTGCATATCAGTGTAGACTACACTGTCCCCAACCTAGTGAACCCAGGTGTCCAACAACAGAGGGATGGGTGAATGTAGTATGTGTACATATAGCATTTTATCCCACCATAAAGAACAAAATTATGCCTGTTTTAGGAAAATGGATACAGCTGTAGATAATTCATATCAAGTGAATTAAGTAAGTCTCAGACAAATGCTTTATGCTTTCTCTTACTCATTGATCCTAGGTTATGTATAAGTCCACAGAACTACACATGCGTAAGTGACCTAAGTAGAAGTAAGACTGTTGAGAAGAACAAAGGAGTCTAACGGGTGTGTGCGTGAAAAGGAGAGGGTGAGTATACAGAGGGAATATGCTTATTAAGACATCATATGCTTGTACGAAAGCCTATGCAATCCACTACTATGTACGATGACTGTACATCAACTAAAAAAGCAAAGCAAAACAGGGGATTTGAGACTTCTGTGTTCCAGACACTGTGTGAAGCACTCAGGATGCTGCTGAGGGGAAGACTGGGAGACAGACGTCAAACAACTAGTTACTGGGGTGTGAGTGTTAAGCACAGGCCGCTATGGGAATGTAAGCTGCCAGAAGAGAGGATTCAGGAAGAAGTCATGCTTGAGCCAAGGCTGAACGTAGTGTAGAAGCTGGTCAAGTGTAGAGAGAAGAGTTTCCCAGGCAAACGTCAGTTACGGGCCAGTGTCCGTCAGTGTCTCCGTAATGTAAATGTGCTTTTGCAAACGCCGTATGTGAGAATCAAATATTCAAGGTGCCTTGTGTTTGTCACAGAGAGAAGCAGCCCAGGGATCATACATAGCTAGCTCTCCCAGGTAGTCCTGCTTGCTTCTCAGCATTGGCCTGATTTGTATGCAGGACAGATATTCTTGACTATTGTAGAACTAAAGGCTTTAGGGGAAGTTCTTCTTATACAGAGAGTAATATCTTAGGGCACTGACTTCTTTCTCAAATGTCTTTGTGAAATTCAAGAATGTCTAACACATCAGTGGGAAAGAGTAAGGCAATGCTTTTGAAGGCTGAAAAAGGAGAGACGATGCAAGAACCTTTCTGGGGGTGGAAAAAGTAGACAGAAATTAGAAGAGGGAGAAACCCTTTGAGATAGCATGCATCTATTCATGGGGGAGGGAGGCCGTGGAGGAGCGTGGTGAGTTCTCCAGACCAGAACTATACGAGGCTGGCCTGGAGTTGAATAAAGAGGGAAATATTGAATGTGTAGGTGATTTTCATGAATGCTGTGAATACAGGGATGATCCTACAAGGATGTCCAGTTTTTGACACAGCAGCATGATGTTGTCATCTACAAATGTGTTCAGAGGCATTCATAGCAATCCTGGGACACATGTGGTGTGTGGGTGTACATTGAACATGCCTAGGAGGAAGTAAGAGTAAATTTTCTACACTGTAAAGCCAGGTACGGTGGCACGCACCTGAATTCCCACGTCTCTGTGGTTATGTTTCTGCAGATGTCCCGAGGTGTGGTGTTTGTGTGTTTTTGGCTTCTACTTTTGGAATTATTTGAGATTTATTCTCCCATGATTCTCAGTACTAAGCACACTACCTGGGATTTGTCACTCTTCTGGCAAATTCAGAATTGTGTCAGAATGTAAGAGAGTGATTTAGAGAGAGGTCAGACTAAGGTAAAAGTGTGGCGAGCAGAGAAGGGAAGAAGTGTTAAGTGAGAAGCAGTCTGATAGCATCTGAAAGGGACCTGGCTCAGCTTGGGTCATAGCAGAGGTTCCCTGAGGGGGTGGTACATGAGGTGAGATCTGAAAGATGATCTGGTCTTAACCAGATTCAGGGCAGGGGGGACCTGTAGGAAACAACCCAGGCGAGGGAGCTGAGGTGATGATGGAGGTGATTTCCCAGATAGACAGAATGTAAAACTAATAGGACTTTATTATTTCATTCAACAAGTCTGTTTCACATAGTCTTCTGGCTCTGGAGGCACAGTTATGAGTGAGAGCCCAACATTCAGCACACTTAGGTGGTGGCAAGTACAAGGGAGAAGTGAAAAGGACGTGTGTTTGTTTTGAGATTGATGGATCTGCCGTCATTTGTGGAGACAGGAGAGGCTGAGGGAGGGCTGGATTTGTCCAGTTAGAGCAGGCTATTTTAAGTACATTTGGGACGAACAAGTGAATCCTAGGACTCCGTTCCGTATGAGGGCTTGAGTTTCAGAGTTGTCTGAGGCTGACACATACATTTGAGAGTAGATGATATATAAATAATAAGTAAAGCAATGTACAACACACCTTGAAGGGGAGCCATTTACATAGGTTGTGTTATGAGTTGTTTCCTGTATCTATGCAGAGGCAAGGCCATGGATGAAGACAAGAGGACCAAGGGAAGGAAGATGCAGTGAGAAGAAAAGTGAGCTGTTAGGAAACTTCAGCATTCAGTGGTCAGGCTAAGAGGAAAGAGATATTAATAGAGGGAGCGATAACGGAGTTTGTGGAGGAGAAGCTAAGAGAGTAATGTGACTGAGATGGGTGGTAGAGAGGGCTTCGAGGGGTAGTGGTCAACAGAGTCAATAGCAGCTGAGAAACCCAGTAAGTCAAGTTTACTGGTGTAGTGTTTCATGTAGTCAGCTGGATGGAATTTGGAGTCACCTAGGAGACACACCTCTGGTGTGTCCGTGATGACATTTCAAGAGAGGCTTAAATAAGAAGAAACCCTTCCTTCTACAAGCTGCCTTAGTCATCACGTTTTTCTCAGTAACAGAACATTGCTAATACATATGCCTTCTTTGCTATAATGGACTATACCTTTAAATCATGAGCCCAAATAAACCACCTTTTCCCTTAAATTGCTTTTGTCAGTGACTTTTGTCACAGCAACAAGGCACACAATGAACACATGTCATGGGTGGCCAACAACTCCTGCCTTTGTCCTTTGAACTGGCTTCACGGTTCATTTCAGTCCATTACTTATTGGCCATTGGTGACCTCAGCAAAAAGCTATTTTTTTTTTAGGAGTCTCAAGGGTGAAGTAACAAGGTCAGAGTGGAATAGATGGGAGAATGAGTGGGTGGTAAAAGAATGTAGACACTTACGGTCCTGTAACATGACATTCAAGAATGTTGTCTTCCAGCCAGGGATTCTGAGTTCCTAGCTGGGGTGAGGTCAGCTCAAAGGGTGGTAGTAAGTTTGCAAGAACCCCAGTTGGAAGTTTAGAGTGGTTAGGTTTTTGAGGGTAGGTTTGTCTTATTTCTCTTTCATGGCCATTTTTTCCCCTCTGGAATATGACATTTGTTAGAATGTGAGTGTTTCAAGTGATGACAAGACAGTGTTGGAGAAGGGGCAAGAGTCCCCAGAGCACACATTGAGTCAATTCTACTGTTGTTTGAACAGCGCGGATAAATTGGGAAAACATGGCATGGACCACACACAGTTTTTTGAATGTTCCCCTGCTGATGTAAGGACTATATTCCTCAGACCCATTTGTTAAGGATTCTTTACCATCCTCTCCCACTGTATCTGCTGTTCTTAAGAAACATCAACCTTGTGACCACTCCAGTGCACGGCGTTTCTTAGCCTTGTCAAGGGAAAGGCATGATGGGAGGAGTCTAGGGAGCTTGTTGGCTTTAGACATGCTTGAATATTGGCAAAAACGCTTGCCTTGTCCTTAATGGTTCCAGTAGATCGCCTTTGCCCTCCAGGTACCTAAAAGTCCTGCTCTCTAAAGCTATGCATAGCACGAAGCTTCCCTTCAGAATGTTTTTTAGAAAGAATCCCAAGAATTGGTATATCCTTTCAAAAAGCATGTATGGGCAGCTTAACTGCTCCCCTCACCTGGCAACAGAACACACATGTACAACATATGATATGGTCAAAGTCAACATGCAGGGCAGATCCCTCCTATATCTCCTTAAAACTTATAAGACTGTCATCCCCGTGATTCAATCCCAATTTGTGTGCCAGAAATAATCTCAGAATAATAAACATGGTGGACATCTTGCCATTACTGCCTCATATCAGCTTTATACGTGAAGCCCGTGGTTGAACCTCTGTCTCTGAAGTCCAGCCAACACTCTTCTAGCTTTTTCCAGATGCCCCTTGAGCATATTGAATTATATTGAAATCATATTCTTAAAGAAACTGGACAAACTCTTATAGAAAAAAGCATTTTGTTATTCACATAGGTTTGACACATCCAAGTGTCAAAATTTACTGCATTGACCTTTTAATATTTATATTTGCATATCTATATCTACACACCATTATTTATGTTTAATATTTACATATTATTGTTTATGTTTTATATCTATGTATTATTATTTATATTTTATATTTTATTTATGCTACAACTCACTGGGAAGAAAAGGCCTGGGTACAGCAGCTTCCAACAGAAAGCCTCTGACCAATTACTGCCACACCCTTCGTGCCCTTCAAGCCAAAGCTAACATATTTTAACTGTATACAGCAGAGCTCAACACCGAATATTAACTTCTCATTCACACAAAGCTCTTTTGTTCAGGAACAGCAGTGTGAGTCTAGATTCTGAATATCTGTTGACTCTTATTCCTCCTTTGCTTGACATTTTGTTTTGTGTTATCATTTATATTGTATTTTCTTTATTTTTTCAACTAATTGCCTTTTTAAGATTTTACTATTTTTTTTGTTTTTCGAGACAGGTTTCTCTTTTGTAACTCTGGCTGTCCTGGAACTCACTCTGTAGACCAGGCTAGCCTCGAACTCACAGAGATCTGCCTGCCTCTGCCTCCCGAGTGCTGGGATTAAAGGTGTGAGCCACTATCGCCCAGGAGCTGATCACTTCTTTGTGTGCAGAGATGTATTTAATGAGTAGTTGTGTGGGTATCCAGTCTTTTGACATCACTTGGGAGTGCTTAATGCTGGATTCCTGAGCATGTGAGCTTTGTGTGGATGAGAAGTTAATATTTGGTGTTGAGCTCTGCTGTTCATATGTTATTTTTTGGCATGAAAGGGCATTAAAGATGGGGCTAAAATTGGTCCAAGGCTTTTTGTTTGAAGATGCTGTTCCTAGGCATTTTCCTTCCAATGAGTGATAGTATAGAACGCACTAAAACCTATGTCAATGGCGAAATGCTTTCATTTGTGTAAGAGATTGTTCAGTTTCTTTAAGAATATAATTTCAATGTAATCCAATATACTCAAGGAGCATCTAGCAATTGCTAGAAGAGTGTTGGCTGGACTTCAGAGACAGAGGTTCAACCACGGGCTTCACGTATAAAGCTGATATGAGGCAGTAATGGCAAGATGTCCACCATGTTTATTATTCTGAGATTATTTCTGGCACACAAATTGGGATTGAGTCACGGGGATGACAGTCTTATAAGCTTTAAGGAGATATAGGAGGGATCTGCCCTGCATGTTGACTTTGACCATATCATATGTTGTACATGTGTGTTCTGTTGCCAGGTGAGGTGAGTAGATGAGCTGTCATACATGCAATGCCTTGGACTTTGATCCCCAGGTATGTATTTCCTGCCTTGGACCCTTGAGTGCCATCACATGGGTTTGCTTCCATGCACCAAACTAATTCCACTGCAGGATTCCACAGAACTCTAGTGCCATAAGCGTAAAGCTGGAGCACACTTTCCCACCTTCCACAGCTGTGTGTTTTGGGTATCCTGCAGAGACTGTGGAGGGAATTCCCCATGACCAACTCACTTTCATGTGTTGTTGTAGCCCATTGTAAATACAGCTTCTCAGACTCAGGGATGGATCAGCTCCTGAAATGCTCTGATTAGCAGAGGTGCCATAGTCAGACTCCATAGTCAACCCATAAGTGAGACCTAAGCAAACCCCTACAGCAGTCCATTAACATAAACCCTGAGCCCACACTTCCTTTCTCTTCTTTTTCTACCACAATCTTCTGATGCAATGTGCTTGCTTAGCTGTTGGAGAAAAAAAAAAAATGAAAAGATTTTCTGTGACAATCTCTAGAATGGCTGACATGTAAGGTATGTAAGTATGTAACATACACACACACACACACCTGCACATAGATACCTCACATATTTTCTGTGTATGAAATGGAGAGAAGAGATATTTATATGTAGTCACGCATATATGTTGTTTATTTTTAGTTACATATAAAATAATTGTTTTGTGCACTGTTGGGTGTGGGGCTGCCTAGGTCTTGGCATTTTTGTATTGTCTGCAGGTGTTGGATTTATGTGTGGGGGATGATTGATTGATAATGATCTGCATGTGCCATCGGTAGAACACATGAGGAGTTCTGAATCAATAAAAACACCTAGGCTGGGATGCTTGGGGTTCTACTGTCCAGCATGGCGCTGACCATGACGGTGCTTCCTTCTGCTGAGGTCTGGCAGGGGTTACACCTGTAAAAATACCTCTATGTCTTCTTGGTGAGCCACCACAGCAGCTAACTACTACACACATGTTTACATAATAATAATATATATATCACATTTATATGCTTCTTTTTCTATAATTTCTACTTCTAATTCAAAGATCTCCTAGGGAAGTAAATGGAGCTTTTTAAATTAAAGATCTTTCAATAAGTGACTGACAGAAAGACTGTCCTAGCATGAAGCAGAGGATACATCTTCAGGATTGGGTAGCAAAGTCAGAACAAGGAAGTCTGGATAGAGTCAGGAAGTAGTAGCAAGCAAACGACAAACCTCTGTTCACTTAAACCAGCACCCAGGTCATAAATCAGCATCAGTCTCCAGGAGAACCAATCTACACCACTGGAAATGTCCATTTCCTGACTTCTATGGTCATTGGTTGGTTTTGAGGTTAGGCTAGGCTTTGCTGCAATAACAAAGAACACCAGTTTTCACTGGTTCATTTCCTTTTTTGGATGCTGGGATTGGCACCCTGAAAAGCCTGTGTTTCTGCTTTGTCTGCAGTGTCTATGTCAAAGTTCTGCCTGTAGGGGGCACTGGAAGGACCCTGCAAGACTTCTTCCTATTCCTATGGGCATTAGCCCAGTAAATTTCCTTTATTATGGTGGAGGCAGTTCCTGGCTGCTGCTCCAACTGAATTCAGCTGTGTTTTTGCAGCACTTATAGGGCGGGTCTCACTGCATCATCACAGAGATGACAGCACAGGATCTGGCTTTCAGCACAGGGAGCCCTTCCTTTAAAGGGGGAGACCAGGGACAAATATCGGTGTTATTTCTTCAGAAGTCTGAATTTTGGCTTTTTACAACTCCCCGAGTCTTCCTTTGCTCAACATGGACGTGTCTCCTTGATGCCTGTGAGTTGGCTCTTTACCCTAGTTTCAGAAACTGAGTTCTGTGCCTTAATGCTCTTTCTTTAAATCGGTGGTAAGTTGTCTCAGATTGATAGGCTAGAATTCCTCTCACTCACTGTTCTGCAGAGGAGGTGGGTGTGGCTGTTGGATTCTTAATGGAAGTACATTCTTCCTGTGTGATCGTTCGAATCCCAATTCTGAGGCACTGAAGGAAGACTGTGTCTACCATGGCTACTGTAGGTGGTATATCCCTGGACAGATGGACCTGGGCTGTATAAGAAAGTTAGCTAAGCACAAGCTTGTGAGTGAGCCAGCAAACAGCCTTCCTTCATGGTTCCTGCCTGAGTCCCTGCCCTGACTTAACTCAGTGATGGACTGCAACCTGAAAGTGTAAGCCAAATAAACCCTTTCCTCCCCAGATTGTTTTGGGCCAAAGTGTTTTGCTGCAGCAACAGGATGAAACTAGGACAGAAATGATAGGACTTTGAAAACATATTCTGTTTCCGAAGGTGCTATGGTAAGGCATCATAGTACTGAGGTGTGTATTATAGGCAACTTTTGAATTATATTTTTAAAGGGACATACTTTCTTTTTTTTAAAAAGTCTTGCATGGCTAAGAATATAATGTAATATTTAGAAAATAATGCTGGGTGCGGTGATTTGAATCTGTAGTCCCAAGCTACTTCGGAAGATAAAATGGAAGATCGCTTGAACCTAGGAGCTCAAGGCAAGCCTGAGAAACATATGGAGCCTTGATATACAAGAGAAGGAGGAGGAGGAGGAGGAAGAGGAGGAGGAGGAGGAGGAGGAGGAGGAGGAGGACGAGGAGGAGGATGAGGAGGAGGAAGAGGAGGAGGAGGAAGAGGGTCAGGGAAAGAGGAAGGAGGGGAGGGGGAGAAGAGGGGAGAAGGAGTAGAGGGAGAAGGGAGGAGGTGAAAGAGGGGAGAAGTGAGGAGAAAGAGAGAGGAGGAGGCAAAGGAAGGGACAGAGGATGGGGATGAGATGGCAGTGACAATGGCATCAAGCAACTCGATACCTGGAGCACTCGGTATGAGATCCTGACTATCGTTTCCATCATTTACAGCCAACAGAAATCTTGATCCTTCATATGATATGAGGCTGCCCGGCTAGCTGACCCTCAGCCCCAATCCACTGTGCTGAGTAGCAGATGTGTGATGCTGTGGCTGCCTTTCTGTGTGGGTGCTGGAGATCCAAACGTCCTCCAGTCTTCATGTTTATGCAGCAATGCTTTACCTGCTGAGAGGGAGACCCAGATCCCTTATTTCTTCAGTTTTGGAGTCAGGGAGCTTATCCAATTTATCCAAATTCGTCAAATTACAAATAGATCACTTGTTTATCGTCCTGATTGCATGAGAAAAAGTGACATGCTATACAATGCAGAAACCCAAGCCAAAAGAAACACAAAATCGTGGCGAGCTTTGTTGTTTTCTTCTGCTTTCTGGAATCAAACCTAAGGATCAAATTTTCTTAAGACACTACTTTAAAGTATTCTGTCAAGTTCGACAACACCGGTGAGTCGCGTCACTGAAATGTTAGGCTAAAAAGCTCTGCAAAGACACAAACTTGATGTGCTTTTACAACCAAAGTTTTGTGAATGAAAACAAATGCAATAAAACTAAATGAAACAAAATCAAGGGGGCTGTGGGACGCCAGCTGCTTCACATGGGTGGAGCCCGGGGAGGAAGTGGAGGAACACACAGTTACACAGGAGATACTGGGGAGAGTCAAGCTCTTGTTTTGTGGGGTGCATGCAACAGCGTTGAAATAACCCGTAGATGATAGGTAGATAGGTGGAGGCCACACTTACTTTTTCCTCATATAGTGCATTCTGATGATGAGTTCCCCTCCCCCACTCCTCCCCATGCCCCCAGCCTACCCTACTCTCTTCCTCTCTCTTCCTTCCTTCCTTCTTTCTTTCTTCCTCTCTCTTCTTTTCTTCTTTCTTTCTTCCTCTCTCTCTCTTCCTTCCTTCTTTCTTTCTTTCTTTCTTCCTTCCTTCCTTCCTTCCTTCCTTCCTTCCTTCCTTCTTTCTTTCTTCCTTTCTTATCTTTCAGAAGCAAGCAAACAAGCAAGCAAGCAAACAAACCCTCAAGAAGTTCTTTCTTTGTCTCTCTCCCTTCTCTATCTCACACACAGAATCCCACAAGAACATAAAATCAGAATCCATAATATACAAGCAAAAGACTAATAAGACAAAAAATGTCCAAACAAGACAATATAAGACAAAATGTCTACAAAAATACTATTGAGTTTATTTTGTATTGGCCATCTACTTCTGGGCATGGGGCCTACCCTGAAGTGTGGTTAATATACCCAGTGAGGCTCCGTTGGAGGGAACTAATTTTTCCTTTGCAAGTGAGTGTCAATTGCAGATAGCTTCTTGGTCAGGGGTGGGAGTCAGTGTCTACTTTCCCCTCTCAGCACTGGGACCCTGTCTGGCTTGAACTTGTGCAGGCCATATGCCTCCTGCCACAGTCGGAGTTCACATGTGCATCAGCCCTGTTGGAAGCCGTGCTGCATGGTTTTATGTCAACTTGACACAAGCTATAGTCATCTGAGAAGAGGGAGTCTCAATTGAGAAAATGCCCCAGAAGATGGGGCCTGTAAGCAGACAAGTCTGTAGGACATTTTCTTAGTGATTGGTGGGGGAGGGCCATTGTGAGTGAGGACACCCCTGGGCTAGCGATCCTGGATTCCATAAGAAAGTAAGTTGAGCAAGCTGTGATGAGCAATCCAGTGGTCAGCACTCCCCATGGCCTCTGCCTCCAGGTTCCTTCCCTGTTTGAGTTCTTGTCCTGACTTCCTGCAGTGATGACTGTGACTTGGAAATGTAAGCTGAATAAACCCTTTCCTCCCTGAGTTGCTTTTGGTTGTGGTGTTTATCACAGCAACAGTAGCCCTAAGAGAGAGAGAGGCCATATTTTAAAACAAATTCTTCAACTTTATTCAACTTGTCTGTCCTTTGTAAGCTACCAAAGTTGATAGCTACAAAGTTCAGAGTTCTCCACAACTGAAGCCCATCTCTCCCAAAGCTATCTCTGCATTCTTCTCCCTCTGAGAGGAGGCAGAAGAGCCACAAGAGGGGTCAGGGCTGTAATGTGTCCTGACCTGTGGCTGTGTGGTGGATTGGACTCCACTCTGCTGGCCAGCCCTACCCTGGGTGTTCAGTGACTCCCACGCCTATGCCTGGGGTGAATCAAGGCCCTGTCACACACAGTGAGTCATCTCCTTCACATGCATGGAACATTCACATTCAACTTGTACCAAGAGTGATGTCTACAAAGAGGATGAGAGGAGGCAGAGGTTTCAAGAATGATACCTTTCCAATCTGTGCTTCGGTGTTTCTCATGGCACACCCCACATCTGCTCAGCTACTCTCCCCTATTTCCTTGAAGATGTATCCTGACCCTTGCTGGCTCTTCGAGACATGTACTTTATATGTGAAGGAATTCTGAAGGAAGGAACCAGAAAGATGGCAAAATGCACTTTAATTATTCTTCCGACATCAGGAGTGGGCTTTTAGAATAGTTCTTAAAGAGCTCCCCTCCTTGGGCAGACATAAGCCACTGACCCTCAACGGGATGAGTGTCTTCTACCCACTCAAGCCAGAGGCACTGGTTACAAGATGTCCTAGCTTCCTTCCCAGCATGCTTTTGGGTATCATGGTCTCCAAGGCAAGTGCAAATGTGGGAGTCTTTATGTGTGTGTCAAGACAAGCAAACAAAAACAAAAAACCAAAACAGTGGAAACATGCAGAAGTAACAAAATACAGTGCAGTCTTACTTTATTCAACAAGAGTATTACCGAGAAGTTGTTGAAATGTCAAAACAAATCCTGTGTTGTGCTGGATATATAAACAGGCTCTGCAAACTTCATTTGAGAAGTCATATTTAATTTCCTGACAACTTAGCAGTCCTAGGGGCCATAGTACTGGGGCACCTGTCAGGGAAGTCCTTGTGTATGAGGAAGGCTGTGAGGGGAAAGAAATGTGCAGGCCGAAGCCTCTCCTTTTATGTCTGCAACTGGTGGAGCTCTCTCCACAACCCCCTCCCCCAGACACAGTTGAATGCCTGAGAGAGGAGGAAGGAAGAGATGCGTCATTCAGCTTATTACCTACACTCCACACTCACTGGGAGGGGTAGACACTGTGATGAGAACTGAACTGAGTAGCTTCTGCCCTGGTGCTGGGTTTCACCTGATCTCTGTCCCCGCCAGAGAGCCAGGATACCTAGCTTAATTTCCTAGGACGGTTCCTGTCTTAGTTAGGGTTTCTATTGCTGTGATAAAACACCACAAAGCAACTTGGGGAGGAAAGAATGCATTCAGCTTCCACACCAAGTTCATCATCAAAGGAAATCAAGACAGGAACTCAGACAAGCCAGAAACCTGGAGGCAGGCACCTGATGCAGGGGCCATGGAGGGGTGCTGCCTCCTGGCTTGCTCCTTATAGCCTGCTCAACTTGGTTTCTTATAGAACCCAGGCCCACTGGCCCACACACATGATCTGGGCCCTCCCACATCCATCATTGATTAGGGAAATACACTACAGGCTTGTGTACAGCCCTCTCTTATGGAGACATTTTCTCAATTAAACATCCCTCCACTCTGATGACTCTAGCTTGTATCAAGTTGATATAAAACCAGTACAGTGTCTTCTCATGGGACCTCTGGAGATCTTATTCTAAAGGGAGGAGAGACAGGAGAATTTCAAGTAAAATCAGGGTGCCAGAGGAAGGAGTCTGTGAGAAAGGCGCTTCTGAGCCATGCCACAGAGTACTCACCTTCTACTGTGCAGAAAGCCATGTCTGGGGAGTGCCAGTAGTGCAGGCTTGCATAAGAAGGCCTCTCCCACTCGGTGTGGGAAGTCTCTTCCCTTCTAAATCTGTATTCTTTGATGACTGTGTCTTTGGATTCAGGAAAACTTTGATACTTCCAGAAACCTCTACAATTTGGATGGTCAGGGTATCAGTGCGTTTTCTGGGCTGAAGCTGAACAGGAGAGCTGCCAGATTGACCTGAAATCACGTCATCTCTGTGCCATGTCACCAGTCTCACCAGCATCTTTGGGTGCCCTGGTTGGGCATTCTGGGTTCCTACTTTGTAGTTCTTACATTGTGTCTGATGTGCTCTCCCCTAAGGAGCCTGGACTGCAGAAATTATATTCACAGCCAGGGAATTTATAATTTGCTACAGATGGCCAGTGGATTTTTTTTTTAGCAGCTTTCCTTCTTCCTTTTGCATTTTCCCACACCCACTTCCCCTTACAGTTGGCAGCCTTCCCAGTACCTTCTCAGCACTAGGGACTTATATTAATAGTCAGGTTTTGGTGGCGGGTGTTGGGGGGTGCGGGGTTGGGAGTGAGCAAACAAGTGTGTGTGTGTGTGTGTGTGAGAGAGCTTGAGTCCCCAACTGGATTACCCGCCTCCTTCTTTCTTTAATTATTAATTTCTGCGTCACTGATCCTTTACACGTATGAATGAAATACTAAACAGAAGTCAGAATCTTGTGGTCAGGAAGGAGAATCAACACTTGTTGACTGCTGTAGGACATGAGGAGAAGAGGGCAAACTCCCAAGACGTAAGGCTAACAGAGAAGCAGCTGGAGGACGCAGGTTGGAAGAGAGAAGGCACGTGGTACTGTGGAGCTGGACAGGTCTTAACTGGAATGCCCACTCAGTGATGATTGACAGGTGCATTGTCTCCGAGCGTTAGCTACCATTACCTTATTGGTCAAATGAACTCACAAAGTTATTTTGATAATCAAATGGAACGATACATGTGAAAGTATTTACTGTCACGTACAAGGCCCTAAGTGGTGTTTTATCTTTCCTTTCATTAGGAGGGAAGGAGAATAAAAGCCAATGGCAGGAAAATCCACATGCACTATTAATACAGCTCCCATTTTTTCTTTTCCATAATATTTTCATAATGCTTTAAGCAGTATGGGTAATTGTTTCAACATTTAATTTTCCACTGAATTATTTAATTACATTTATGACAAGCATGGATTATTTTGAGCATGTTAGTGGAGCCATAGCTTATTCTAATGGATTTACAGCGTGGCCAGACACTCTTTCGCTGCTGATTTTGTTTTGATAGAAAACTAGGTTGCCTGTTGTAGATTTATCTTGCTTCAACCATAGTTTAATCAAATGGAATTCTTTAAAAGTCTAGATAAGGGTCCCCCTAGAGGAAAGGAGCAAGAAGATTTTCTGTAGAAAAATTTATTTAAGCCTGGACATTCATCAGGCCGGCAGCTTCTACTTTTGTCTCTTGCGTAGCAGAAAATGCGTGGTGTGTTTGTTGCTTTTAGGGGAGAGGTGAGCTACACGGCAGAAGAGAAGCAATCTGCTTAGATGCTTCTTTTCCAAGAGAAAGTAGTCCTTGCGCACATCTGGATCCAGTCGTTTCTCTGTGCACATCTGGAGCCAGTCATTTCTCTGGTCCCAGATTGGTTTGCAGCCCACACTTCTGTGAAGACCTCCTGCCTGCCTCAGTTTTCACTGCCTTCAAAGGGATTTCTTTCTCAGCGAGGCAATAACATTGACTGCCAACCCTCCCCTGGTTAGCGCTTCAAGACAGGACTGGCCGACGGACGCTGGGTTCCCCGTTTGGTGCTCTCAGATTTTCGGACATCCAAAGTGGCACTGAATCAATCATACTTTTCAACACCTTCATTTTCCCTCAGTTCCTTGAGTCTAGGCTAACCTTTGCTTACAAGCAAGGTTTGAAATGAGCCATGTCAGCTTCCTAACAGTCTCCCTACCCTATAATTTGTCCCTCATTAAATTGTCAAAATTCTCATTTATTTACTGGGGAGTGGAGATGAAGTTTGGTCATGAGGTCTAATTGCAATGTTTCTGAGCACAGGAAGTGGCAGCAGCAGATTGAAGGTATGTTAGCAATGGCTGTTTCCCATCTACTGCTGCTTGAGTTGCAGAACAAGGCTTGCTGAAGGCTGGGTCCCCACTGTGGTACCTCAAAGAGATGCTGGAAGTGTCCCAAGGTGAGGTCGACCATGAGATTTTAAGCGCTAGAAGAGGGTTGTGAGACCATGGCCACTTTTCTTTCTCTGTCAGTTTCTGGCCACCAGGAACTGGTTTGATTCCACTACACACTCACTGGAGGGAGGAGACTCCTTGCCATAGATAGGCCCAAAGGCAAAGAGGCTGCCTAGTTATGTCCTGGAATCTCTAAATGTGTGAGCCCCAAATCAACTTTTGTTCTTCCTAAGTTGATTATCTCAGGTTACTGTTGTGGAGTTTATTTTTAGTTATGTATAAAATAATTGTTTTGTGCACTGTTGGGTGAGGGGCTAACTAGGCCTTGCCATTTTATATTGTCTGCAGGTGTTGTATTTATGTGGAGGTGTTGGATTCATGTGGGACATTTGTTTGGTCATGACCTGCATGTGCTATCAGTAGAACACCTGAGGAGTTCTGAATAAATAAAAACACCTGAGCTCAGATGCTTGGGGTTCCACTGTCCAGTGTGGTGCTGGCCAGGATGGTGGTTCCCTCTGCTGAGGTCTGGCAGGTTTTGCATCTATGAATATGCCTCCTTGTCTCCTTGGTGAGCCTCCCAGCAGCCTAACTGCTAAAAGTTATTTGTTGCTTGATGTCCCTCACCTGCTATGAGGCTTTCTCTGGGAGTATTCCATCCATTCTCCCCATCTGTCCTGGGAAGACACTGGGCTTCCATAAAATTCTGTGGAGATCCATAGTGGCACTGCAGGCTGGGCAAGGATGCTGTACCCAAATGCTAAGCAGTTTCCTCAGTTCACAGTAAGCCAGCACATCAGAGAGCTTACAGGAAAAACAAAATAAAGAGACAACACAAAGGTAATTTGCATCAAGCTAAAGCTTCCAGCCTGTAGTCTGGCGATTCTAATGATTCTGCCTACAACTTGTGAAACACACGGATATCCAGTGGTCGTATGTACAAGAAAGCAGTTGGGAAATGATGCTTGGCTCTTCGAAGTAGGAGTTTTCTTTTCTTTTCTTTTTGAGAAGTGGGGAGGAAAGGTTAAAATATTCTTCCTTCTAGAAAAGCAGAGAAGAAATACTGGCCCAGACGCCTCAGATTAAAAGGAAGCAGTGAGGTCAGGTGGATGTTGGGTGTGTGGGGCGTAGAGAGGATCAGCTGCCCCAGGACTCCAGGAAATTCAGACGTGGGCCCCAGAAATGAACATTTTTTTCTTTTTTTAAATCTTGGTGTGACTATTTTCTATACTCATCTAATTCCAAATTATTTGGGGATGGATTAAAAAAATCCATCCCAATTAAATCCATCTCATTAAACACTACAAATGTACCCAGGCCAGTCTTGGCATAAGGTAGTCGTGGGTGTTCTGTTATAGCCTCAGAGTCTGGAATAGGGCGAGTAAGAGAAGACGCCATCTTCTGGTACTAACGACACTCACAGGCTAACATCATAATGTTGAGGTGCACGTGTGTGTGTATGCATGCTTGTTTTGGGTGGCTGGTAGTGACCTGTTCTTCCTTTTCCTTACAAACTCTCCAGGGGCTTCAGGTGCCTCTTTTAACAACACTTCACCACTGTTTGCTTTCCTTGTGGAACACCGGGAGTTTCTGTTTCTTGTTGGCTTTTCTAGTTACAGCTTCCACGGAAAAAGACGGACCTCAGCGCTGATTTACACGAGCTATCACCTGTATTTGTGTGTGTGTGCATGGTGTACACACACTTGCATTTGTGCAGGGCTGATGCGCCTAATGTCCCACTTTGTGTTCTACCCTCTGGGTACCATCCTGACTATTTCTTAGCTCACAGTTAGCAGGAGATGAAGTGGTCCCTCTGTGGGCTTAGGCAAGATGCCAGGCCCAACAGAGGCTGCTTTCCCTGTTGTAATTTGCCACTGACCTCTTATGAGGAGGTAGAGTGAAGTCCTGGCCTTGTTCTTTTCTCACACTGCTCTGAGGCGAGACATGACAGATCTAGCTTTGGTACAGACAGCCCCCCTCCCCCGCTAGGGTCTTGTATGTTAGTTATAAGGTAATAATTGGTATCAATTAGTTAACTAAGAATAGGTAGGCTGGCAGAGACTGTCAGGGAGATGGAAAAGAAGCTACCCAGGATTGAACTACAACTGTGAGCTGTGTGTGGGGCTCTGTGTACTTGTTGTCTTGTGAGACTGAGGCCACACATAGAAGAACTGGCTACCTAACACGGCAGGGTTAACGGCTCAGGTTAGTGCAGGGTTAGGGATTCTGTGTGACTTGGATAGAAATTGATCAGAAACCCCGACCCCCGGCCCCCATTTTTGAGACAGAGTCTCTCTATGCAGTCCTGGCTGTTCCAGAACTCACTGTATTGACCAGACTGGCCTTGAACTCACAGAGATCTGCCTGTATTTGTCTTCCTGCTCAGACTGTTCTGTTTATGCAGAGAGGGTAGATAATAGAATCAAACCCACCAAAGATTCACTAACGTGCCAAGTTCCATGACAACAGGGAGAAATGGCAGATGGCTGAGATCAGTTCATCCAGAAGTGAGGGAGGCAAATGAGCTAGCACTTGACTGTAACATCAGGATGTGAACCGCTGCACAGTGGGTCAGAGGGAAGGATCGATTTCAAAGTAGGGTTTGAGGAAAGTTTTGTACAAAAAGAAGAAGGCCCAGAGACGAGGGAGAAAATCTGACAGCCCATTTCATGCTCAGGGAGTCTTGCTTTACCAGCGACGAATGATGCTATCTGGTCAACCTCCACAGGCTTCTCTGAGTTCCACACTGCAGACCCTCCACTGAAGAAGCAACTTAGACTTATAAGAAGCTCTGTGTGGATGTTCTACAAACTTAAAGCCGCCTTGGTCAGAGATGGGCATTGAAATTGTGTTTGGAGGGGCACTTGCATTCACTCTGACACCCCCTCCCCCACTTTCACTGAATAGTGTCTTAGATAAGAGACTTCGACAGGCAGAG
>JAMJFZ010002766.1:0-89597 GCA_026225945.1 Cricetomys ansorgei | reverse complement strand
TGAAACAGCCCTACAGGCATGCGTGCTGAAGGTGTGATCCCTAGTTGGTTGTATGGGGGGGGGGGGATAGGGGGTGGAGGAAGAGGGATGCTGGAAATTGAGGAGAACTGGGTGGAGACTAACAAGAGGGAGGAGGTCAGGTCACAGGGAGCTATCCTTGAAGGATGCCATGTCTCTCTCCCTCTCCACCACCCCCCCCCACACACACACAAACTCCCTGGTAGCTGTAAGGGGAGCTGTTCTTCTGCCACTTGAGGCGCTAGTCTGCCCCAAGACACAAAACAATAGACCTGGTTAACCTTGGCCTAAAACCTCTGAAATGTGAACCAAGATAAATATTCCTTCTGACAATCTTTTTCTCAGCTGTCAGTCACGGCAGTGAAAAAATCTAATGTCTTCTCCACGGCCCTTGAGACTGAAACTCAGCAGTCACCCTGTCTCTAAGGCTTTGCAGCAGCTGGACAAGGAAGGGGAGGAAAGCAGAGAGTCAGCTGCGCTGGGCACCACTCTCCCGCCAGCTTTGATCACATGGTTAAAAGAATAAGAATCCAATCAGAAACCCTTTGGTTGTCTTTATTTTCCAAAGTGTGCCGTTTTCTAAATGTGCATACCTTCTCCAAGCCCGGCGTCTACCACTCTTAGTAATACACCACACAACCTATCAAAACGCACGCCAAATACTCATCCGTTACCTGGTCCAGTGTTTCAGTATGGTCTCCAGTCTGTGAAGTTCCTTAGACACTCTGTTGGTGTTGCTGAGCCAGCGCTCTCCAAGCTGGTTTAGCTGACTCTCAAGATCTGAGCAGCTGACGGACATCAGGAGCCGTTTGCCGTCATCTATCACTTGATACAGTTTGGGCTGGTACTCATTAAGGCTGGATTTCAGATGCTGAAACGATTGGTGACTTCGGGTTAAAAGTTTGACTTAGTGCAGCCTTTGTCCTTGAGCATTATGATTTCTCTGACCCTTAGAACACTGGTATCATGTATTACCAAACATAAACTAGTTTTACTCTGCAGCTCTGAAACCTTAAGAATGTATGCTTCGAAATATAGATGTGCTCTCTTTTTTTAATTTTTTAAGAACTTTGGGTGCATTTACAGCTGCTGAGCTTGATTATCCCCAAAATAGTGGGACAGCAAAATAAACTATTTAAAAAAAAAAACCAAAAAATGCTACGCTTGGTGAGGTTTGCGGAAGATGTTTTGAAAAGTTTCAAAACAAAAATATTGTCTATTTGTCATTTATCTTTCATCTATTATCCATCATCCATCATCTTTTATCGATCTGTATACCTGCTTACCTATCATGTGTATCGTCTATCGATCATCGATCTACATTTCTATCTACTCACTTTGCAGAGCGGAGAATCTAGCTCACGGTACCTTGCTTGTCAATAAGGCCTCTTCCACTCCTACTGGGCTGTACAGCACAGACCAAGAAAGATTTTTTGAAAATAAGAAATTCTAATTAAACCCAGTGGGTCATACACATACCCACAAAAAAATATGAAAGTGGGAAGAAGGATTTTTGGAAACCAGGGTTTTTAACTTAGCAGAAGGGGATATAAGAGGGAAGAAGCGGGAGGTGGGGCTAAATCATTGCATAATGTATAAAACCATCAAACAATTAATATATATATATGTGCTATATAAATAATACAAACACAATCTATGTACATCTGTGAATTTCAGTAACTTTCAAGAAAAGTAGAGGATTTAAGGAAGTTTATCACCACATTTTTATAGTCTGTTAAAATTTTTGGCAAATTTCTAAAGAAAAAACATTGTCAGTCATAACACCAAGACACCCTTGGGATCCGGACCTGGTAGAGCCTTATCCTCTCCACGAGTCTGTCCTCGTTCTCCTCGACCAGCCCCACACTTGGGATGCTATTTTCCACCACTTCCAGCTGTCTGCTGAGCTCCTGGCGATCCTCATCCAGATGGGACCACATCTACAAACACAAGAGTCACCACGGTAATCCAGGCACTAGGGAGGCTGGCAAGAAGATCACAAGTTCAAGGGCAGCTGGGCAATTAGCAACAATGGGTCTCAGAGAAACAAAACAAAACTGAGCAGCCAACACACAACAACAGCATTCCTTGGTGTGTGTAAAATTTGTGCTTGCCAGATCCTGCTTCAAGTAACGTCAGGAATGTTCGGTTGGCTTTCTTTTAGGAAACAAAAGATGGTTCTAAAGCAAGTGATGGTGGTCCCTAAAAGTCTCTCTCTCTCTCTCTCTCTCTCTCTCTCTCTCTGTGTGTGTGTGTGTGTGTGTGTGTGTGTGTGTGTGTGTAAAACAATAATAAAGAGAGGTCATAATGTTAAGAGTTGGAGGCAGAGAAATAGGTGGTGGGGTGGAAATGATGTGAATATAGTATTCATGTATAAAATTCTAAAAAACAACTAAAATCCAAATTTAAAAAAGAGACAGAAAAAAGGAACAAACATCATCCCTAAAACTTTTAAGGCAAATGGGAAGAATAGAGAAACTGGGCAGTTTAGGGGCAACTGACCCTAATTACTACCAAAGGAGGGACTGATCTTCCAGTGACTGACACAAGGCTCTGTGGCTGATTACTGAGCCTCTATGCAGTACCTATTTGGTGTTCAATGTCAAGTATTGTGGCAAAGCTAAGACTTAATCCAAGACTCTCTGAATCCTAGAGCATTGGCTTGCCAACTCTTTCTACAATAGACCACATAGCAAACATTTTCAGCTTTGTGGATTATTTAGTATCTACTTCAACCAGTCCTCATGTCTGCCCAGTGGATGAAGACTGCTACAGATTAACAAGCAGACCAATCTTTATTATGTCCAAATAAACTTTACCAAAATCAGGTAACATTTTGATCTAGAATCCGGGCCCTGTTGATAAATGGAATCCTTTTTTTTTTTTTTTTTTAATTTTTATTTTTTATGATCTTGTATTTAAAAGGCAGATTGCTTCACTGTGGAGACATCTTACTGTGCCCTGGTTGCCTGTTCACTTGTCTTGCTGGACCACAGTATCATTGAGGGCAGGTCCTGGGAACATTTTTGTATTTCCCTTGCCTGGGAATCTGGTGGCAACTTGATAAATGCTGAATAAATAAATCCTTGATCCCTTCACTTATGACGAATAAGCAAAAGCAAGCAACCAGAATGAAAGGGTGGAGTTTTTTAGGCAGAACAGCGAATTCCTAACTGGGACAGACACTGCACATGGCTGCTACGATCCAAACCCACATTGTATTGTTTTGGTTCAGAGCTTCTGGGCTGCTGCTGCTGCTGCTCTAATTTTTAATTTTTAATGACATGTATATGTATGCATATGTTCACATGGGAGCACGTGCCCACAGAGGAATTATGGATGCTTGTAAGCCTCCAGATTTGGTTACTAGGAACCCAACTCAGGTCCTCTGTAGGAACAGCAAGTGTTCTTAACCACTGAGCCGTCTTTCCAGCCCCCGGGGTTGCTATTTTACAACAAATGAATCCTTCATTTTCTTACTCCCAGACCGCGAAGATTTGTATCCAGATGGATGTCCTTTGGCTTCTGGATTCCCGTGGCAGGTCTTATCACAAGAACTATGCATTGGGGACAGAGTCAGGGATAAGTATTTTTCATATTTCATGCTTCTAATTAGGTTTTTGGATTGAAGTCCAAGGCCCCAAGCCTCTTCACACACACTGAGGTTGGGTTTTATCCAGCTGACTCACAATATATCCCACACTGAATAGAAAGGGAACCCAACAACCCAGCAACATAGGACAGGAATAATTCGAAAGGAGGTAGTCCAGTTAGCTCCATTTTGGAGTCAGAGGGATGCTACACAGGTGGTCTCACCTCTAGAATGTACTCAAGCTCCACGCCTCTCTTATGAGCCTGTTTCAGCACAGCAGATGCCTGAGCCATGCGGTCCGTGTGGAACTGAGTTTCCTTTGCGACCGCAAAGCCAACAATCTTTCTGAAGAGCGTTTCAGTCAAAATCATATGGGCTTCCAGGCCCTGGAAGTATTCCTGTAGTTTTATCAGACAGAAAGAGATCATCAGCTGAGACAAGACCTCTAGATACAAACTAGTGCAACCATGGGAGCTAATGGAACACGGTGAACACCAAGGGTGCATCACTACGGCGTTTCCTACCGGGGACTCCTGCAGCGGCAAGGCTGTGAGCGCCTAACTGGCCTTCCCTCCTGATCCTACTCAAACACAAATGACACATCACTGTGGCGTCGACACAAGCCCCCCAAACAAAGCCCTTCGTCTGCGACTAGCGGATAAAGGAGAGTTCCCTGAAGCCATCCCCTGCACGGGGACCCTGACATCAGTGACGGTCACCGACCATCCCTGCCACATCATGGCCTCCTGTGCCCCTGAGACACCATAGTTCCCTCACGCTCATCTTCTGCTTTGCCTATACTCTGTTTTTCTCAAAATGTTCTCATCTGACACATTCAGTGTCTCTCCTTCCATGGCTGGGTTTGACATCTATTATTTCACCATACAGACTCTTTGCCTTGTTTACGATGTGTTGCCAAGCATGGCCGAACACGATAATTTGTTAACGCGCATTTAAAATTTTACTTCCATGCGGCAGAACTGTAACCACTGCACGAAGTTATATTTTTGCAATATTACCTTTTATATAAATAGAGCCTGCAAAGTGGAGATGAGCCCTATTCTACCCCATTTCCTATGCCCAGGACCATGGATAGAACTAAAAGCCTGGAAATTGATAATAACAGCTGACATTCAGTTTTTATTATCTGCTGGGGCCCTATAAACTCTTTATTCAACTCCTATCATCATTATAACAATTCTGAAGTTCTGTGAAAAAGTTTTCTCTCTCATTTTACAGATGACAACACCAAGACAACCAGTCTATGTAGCTGGCACACAGTCACCCAGTTAAGTAGAAAACTCCAACTCAGAGTTGGGGCTTTAATTCCTATCATATGACTGTTACTGTGTTCCTTACCAACACTGCAGAGGTCTTCCACAGACCATGTACTGGAAATTAGAGAGTAGATTCACCATCATCTTCTTCTTCATCATCATCATCACCATCATCATCATCATCATCACCATCATCATCATCATCATCACCATCATCATCATCATCATCACCATCATCATCATCATCATCACCATCATCATCATCATCACCATCATCATCATCATCATCACCATCATCATCATCACCATCATCATCATCATCATCACCATCATCATCATCATCATCATCATCACCATCATCATAATCATTTTGCTGCTCCCGGAATCAAAACCAGGGCCTATGAACATTAGGCAACCACTCTACCCCTGAGGTTCATCGGTAGCCTATGTGGTTTTATTTTTATTCTGATAAGATCTCATGTATTCACTCCTGCTGACCTTGCTCTCCAGCCTAGGTAGGCCTTGACCTTGAAATTTTTCCTGCTTCCACCTCCCAAGTAGCTGGAATTACAAGCCTGTGACATCAGGTCCAGTTTAGAATCATTATTTTTAACCAACCATTAGTTGATGAAATAATCTTATGGTTGGAATGGACCTATCAAACCCAACCTAGACTCCAAGTTGAGCTCACTTTCAACACAAGCCTACCTCCCACTCCGGCCTTGGCAGCATTTCCCATGGCCAAAGGGTCCCTCTGTTGAGCCGCGGTGGTGGCTGCAGCCTACTCCTTTGAGAACTCTTTCCTAACTGAGCGTCATTTCTCTGCTGTTCTGTTGTTCCTTGATCCCAGTTTCCCTTCTGGAATAACTCAGAGTGATCTTTTATTGCTCCGGTCAGATTTGAGAAAAAACAGTTGTGAACTTTAAAGCTATGTTTTCATAGCTCAATGATAAGGCTTTAATAAATCATGAAAGATTTTGGACAGAAAACCTCTGGGAAAAAAATTAGCAAAAATAAAAGTAGAGTCCCCCTCCCCCTTAAGTCCACCATCATACCCACCAGAGAGCTACACAACAGTAGAGTGTTAATAGTCTAAAGCTCAGTGAGATTGTTTTATTTTCCTTCAGGGAATTCCCATAGCCTGGGAGGCTGAGTTTGTGGCCTGGTAAACTTTGCACAGTCATCACTAAAAATGTGTTATGTTAGGGTGGGTTGTGTGTGTGTGTGTGTGTGAGACGTATTTCTTCACTAAGGAGTAATGAACCAGGTTTCATTTTTGAAACTTTGGGAACATACTGAAAAAGCTACCTTGGGGTTCCCAAGTCTGATTATGTGGTACAGTTCTCATCGTGCCAAGGGAAATCTCTGGGGCCAACAGCAACTACAGGAGAATGTGCTTACAGACCGGGAGAACTGAATGACGCAAGATACGGACATCAACTCAATCCCAAAGCTGAGTGGGCAGCCCTGCATTCCCAGTATGCATTGAGGAATCTGTTCAGAACTATGAAGGGTAGAGAGTGTGCTAAGGGCTAGGCCAGTGGTTCTCAACCTTCCTAAGGCTGTGACCCTGTAATGCAGTTCCTCATGTTGCAGTGACGCCCAACCATAAAATTATTTTTGTTGTTACTTCATAACTATAACTTCGCTACTGTTATAAATCATAATGTAAATATCTGATGTGCAGATGGTCTTAGACAACCTCTGTGAAAGGATCGTTTGACCTTCGCTAAGGGGTCCTGACTCATAGGTTGAGAACTGCTGGACTAGGTGGACACCAGCCCCTAAAAGATACACATGGGAAAATAGAGTTAGGAATGAAGCTAGGGATATGATCAGCTGGTGGAGTGTTTGCTTCCTACATACAGAGTCTTGGGCTCCATTCCCAGGACCACATAAACTTAAGCTTAGTTGCATATGCCTTTAATTCCAGATCCTAGAAGGTAATGTCAGGAGGATCAGAGGTTTAAAGTCATCCTCAACTGTATAGTGAGTTTGAGGCCAGCTTGGACTACACGAGACTCTTGTTATTCATTCATAGATAGATAGATAGATAGATAGGAGAATCTGGGTCCCTCTAAAGCAGTGGTTTTCAGCCTTCCTAATGCTGTGACCTTTTAATACAGTTCCTCCTGTATTAAAACTACTCCTGTATACAAACTACTTTTGTTGCTACTTCATAACTATAATTTTGCTACTGTTATGAATCCTAATGTAAATATCTGATATGCAGATGGTCTTGTTATCCCTATGAAAGGGTCATTCCACCTACAGTTTGAGAGCCACTGCTCTAAAGAAAGGTTTTGAGTTTCTCCTTGGCTATAATTTATGTATGGAAAAAGCTGGGTTAAAATTCATGGGGACCTAATAAGTAAAGTTACTGATGAAATTGCGTATTTTTTTTTTAGTTTTACAAACTTATAAAAAAAATCCTATAGACCACTTAGAAGTGTAAATTATACAAGTATAACTCATAAAAATCTGGGCATATTAGGTTTTCCTCTGTTTACATAAAGGTTTGAGAACATGCTATTTCAGCCATCTTTTCCTGCTCTCTTCTTACCTTGTGCTTGTCGAGCAGGTGTTGAATTTCTTTTTTGGAGGACACAATGACTTTCTGGTCTCCTGCCATCTTCTCCTGTCCAGTGTCCAGTAGGTCAGCCAGATCTTGCAGGGCCCTATCATATTGACTCTTGAGCGCAAGGTTCTGGTTGAGGCTGCTCCTCCGGGAGCTGATGGTCACCAGCAGCTCATCGTACATGTCCTGAGAAGTAGAGGCGTCAACACTTGGTCCCAATCACAGAGCTGCAGTACTGAGCCAATCACCTGCTCCATACCCCACCGCACCTAGGGCACGCTGTGCTTCTCTGCATGGAAGCGAGCTGCCTGTATTTTTCATGAGCCTCGGTTGGAAACTCTCAAAAAAAAAAAAAGAAAGAGACTCTCTGGACAACTCTCCCTACATCTTTAGACATATGCATGGGATTGTGCCTTTCTTGGGGTTCGATCCTTGGCTATACAAGTTCTTTTGCTGATCTTGTTTGGCAATCTTACATGTCGCTTTTTGTTTTAAATTTGATTTTGCTCTTAATTAACCAATCATAAACCACAGAAAAAGAACTGAAAGAAATGAACTGAATTCACAAAGATTTAGGGATGAGATGACTAGGGTGAAGAACCAAACAAGTAAATAATATAATGTGGAAAGGACACGACTGTTTGGAAAAAAGCAAAATTAGTCTTACGCCAAATACTAAGATACACTTCATATTTATTAAGATGCAAACATGTAGGGCTGAGGATGCAGCTCAGTAGTCCGGTTCTTACCCAGCATGCACGAGGCTCTGGGTTTAATCACTGTACATACACAAAGCTTAACATTTCTAGACTCTAAGCAAGACGCAAGGTCTAGAGAGAGACCTCAGTAACTAACAGCCCTGGCTGCTCTACCAGAGGACCCAGAACCCACATGATGGCTCACCATCAACTGTAACTCCAGAGTGAAGGGGTCAAAGCCCTCTTCTGGCTTCTGTGGGTACGAGGCACACACGTGGTACGTAGACTCACGTGTAGCCCAAAAACCCATACAAATGAAAATTAAGATAAAGATTCCAAGCAATCTAAGAGAAACTATTTCCTAGAAATGACTCATGAGTTAGCTTCCTGAACATCTTCTCAGGCTGTTGTTGATCATTCATGATGATGGGATGTGGGGTCAAGGTACTGAACCAAAAAGTCCACGCTGTCAAGAGAGGTGTCACAGAAAAACTGATTCTCGCTATCATAATCTTAGCACTTATCTGATCCTAGAGTAAATGAATCAAGTATCCCTTACATTTTTGTCTGCTAACTAGTATCAGAATTTGGACTGCCCATCAAACGAAGAGCCAAAAGAGAAGGGACCTTAATGTGAGCAGCAAAACCTCCAGACTTTAAAAGGCAACGCCTCTGCCAAACATTGCGAAGTAAACAACTATTTAATCTGGAAAGACATTTTAGGAGATGGTGAGACACCAGACAAAATTTACTGGAGGCATATGGACCTGATTAATGCATCATACCGAGGTGGGGCAGCCAGAACCATTCAATCTGGAAAAGTTCAACTCAAAAGCTTATTTATGGCTATGACGTTGGACTCTTACACCTGACTCTGAACCACTGTGGGGGAATGATCTAAGGGTAAGGGGGTTAGGAGGTTTGTCCTGTGACATTTCAAATGTTGGCCAAAGGCCTGAGACAGTCAAACCGAGAGTGACTTCGCATTTATAAGGGCTGTCGTATTTTCTCAGGAGAAAGGACTTGAGACTTGGTGCTTGATTCAACACCATCCCCAAGTGTTCTGCAAGTAGAGCCCAGAGATGAGGATCTAACACGCTGTGTGTGTAGCTATGCCCAACTATGTATATTTTTCAAAACAAAGCTTGTTCTCTATTACATGTTAAACTTCATTGTTCTGGGAAGGAATTTCCATTCCGTCCTTCTATCCCATGTAGGAGTTCTGCCTAGGAGTCAGAATTAACTGTGTCCTCCCCCTCCCCCCTGGAAGATAATGAAAAATCAGTTTGGGTTCCTCAACTTCCTAAGGTCTGTTGCTGTTCTGGAATGGAACATTCGTATTGTGTTCCAGCAGGGGTGCCACGTAAACTCCCATTTTGGAAACCATGTTCTTAAAAGTCTTGCCTTGAGTATTCACTCTGTTAAATCATCCCTGGGAATATTTTACAATAGTGGGTGCAAATAATCTCCCTTTTGATTTAATTTTACTAGGCAGGAGTGATAATGATTATATTTTCAGGAGCAGAAATAAATATATGGTACCACCGAACCACAGCACGGTGTTTAGACGCCACCAAAAGAACGTGTGTCAGAACAAAATATGAATGTTAGAGCATGAGAATACAATTCAGTCTACTGCACTAAAAATGACCCAAAGTTCAGAAGATTTTCATTACTTGTACATAATTTTCATTACTTGTGACTTTATTTTTAAACACTTCCAAGAGGATAACTGAAACAACGCTCTCTTGATTGTGAGTTAGGGCGGGCCAGTAAGGCTGCACTGCATCCCTGGAGATGGTACCTGGAGCTTGGAGAGTTCCTGCAGGGCAGGCTGCTCCACCTGCAGCTTGTCACCAAGCCGTTTCAGCTCCACGATCCCAGCATCGAGTTCCTTCAGTCCGTCTTCGGCCTGTTGGATAGCCTAGGTAAGATTGACAACATTTCCTTCAGACTCTGAGGTACAATTCTACCTGACAGGAGGTGAGTGTTTGACTATTTGTTCTACCTCTAACCCCCCAAAAATGATTGTAAATACTCAAGAAAAGGCTAACTTCAACAAAGCATAAAGGCATCACCGCATGCACATACCACTGGAAAAGGAAAAGGTCTTGAATATATTACAGGTCAGCCTTCTTACGCAAGGAGGTAGGAGGGGATTACAGTGGAGAGCCAGAAGAACGGCCTCCTTAAACAAGGGGATGTGTACACGGCACACCTAAACAAGCAGCAGCAGGTAGATACAGTGTGAAGAAGCTATGTGCCCGAAATGTCTAGGAGACCACAGCACTTTCTAAAATGCAATGGAGCAGCACTACAGACTGTGCCCACTGAGGCAACAGGGAAGTGTGAGGAAAGCTTTGGTCAAGGGATGAATGGCTGTTCCTCACTGGAAAGCAGGAAACTCAATTAGCAAGGATTAAAGTGGCTGAGCCTGGTCTGCCCAGTGTGAGGCCTGTAGGAAGAGGAGACCTTGTCCTAGACTTCAAGGAGCTGACAGCCTTGCCCTGATGCCAGGAGAAAGCAAAATGAATCTAAATGTAATTAGGAACTGAACTTCATGATGCAACTCATCTCTGATACAGGAGTGGAGGAGGGAGGCACCAGATCAGCAGATCCAGTTGCCTTTGACGAGAAGAGCCTGGACTCGGGATAGCAGAAGAAAGTATTTGCTTTCCTTTCCTGAACCCTCTCTGCAACAATAACCAAGCATTTTGTTTGTTTGCTTTTGGAGTGCTTCCCTCCGTAAATCTGCTGGGGCAAGGAAACAGAGAAGACCAACACATTTTCAAAGTTGGAATTCAGATAAATACATGAAATTTTACTGAGGCCGAGAAACCGGCAGCTTCACCTGGCAGAGGAACTTCACCGTCAAGTTTAGAGCTTTGGGAGTCTCAGTAACTCAGAGGACAGAGACAGAGAGCTAGTGAAAAGCTGAAAAGGGAATAAAACCCCAGTCACTGCTTCGTGCCACGCTGCCCTCTCCTTCTCACGAGAGAGACTCAAAGTTTACTATACGGAGAAGGAAGGAGGGCTTTCTAGACTAAGGGGTGTCAGCTGTGGCAGTAGGCTTAAGTGTTGGGTTAGACAGAGGGGAGCTGGAAGTGGTGGCTCATGGGAGGCACCTGGGAGCAGCTCACCTACATAGCAATACCCTGGGGATGAAGGAAAGAAAGGACAGAGGAAAGAAGATTGGAGGGAGGATAGGAGGGAGGGAAGATGGGAAAGAGGGAGGAGGGAGGGGGAGGAGGGATGGAAAGAGACTGAAGGAAGGGAAAGGAGAGAGGGAGGAAAGGAGAAAAGAAAGAAAATGGGGTCTGAAAGTGACAAAGCATTGGACAGGAGGCCCCTAAGTCTATTTGGCTTCAGGAAGGGCTGTGGTCGCTCCTCTGCTGTCCACAGAGAAAAGGGTTCACTAGACCATCCGAAGAAGCTTGAAACTTGAACAGAAAGATCATCCAATTAACGGCCCGAAGAGCCAGGATCTCCTCAAAGTTTTTAAGTTTCATCCTTACTTCAGGTTCCTATCCAACCGTTTACTCCTCCAGCCCAGATGTAAACAGACAACAGGGGATGACCCTGTAAGCAAGAATATCCAACAGGATCGACAGAGGATGCCAGCAAACGAAGGGAACCAGAGGAAATAGATTATATGGAAAAAAATAAACTCCAACCACCAAACCATGAATACATCCATGCATATTTCAGAAAAGAATGCATTTGTTTAAAGAAAAGAAGACCCAAAAAAGACAAAGCGAAAGATCTCTTGAAAAATAGGGCACTGGACAAGATACGTAACCTCTCACTGAAGGGAGATTCACAAAGTGAATCAGAAAGAAGGGAGAAATAAAAAGAATGAAATAAACCAGTTGAAAATTTTTCATAATGGAAAGATGACAATCCACGCAAAAGAGCCTACTGACTTCCCAGCCCAAGGGATAAAAATAGGCCCTCCCCAAGGCATGCAACCATGATAATTCAAAACTCTGGGGACCTTTGGGAATGAGAAGGATTTTTAGATTTCTCAAGTCAGCATTGGAAACAAGGATCTTCAAACTGAAAGAAATTTATTTCTGATCTGGAGTTCTATAAAGAGCCAAACAAAGTAGGAACATGGAATAAAAACATTTTCAGGGACTGAGGAAGTGGTTCAGTGGGACAAGGGACCTACTAGCAAAACTGATAACCTGGGTTCAGATCCCTAGGAACCACACTAAGCCGGATACAGTAGCAGGCATCCATAATCAGAGTGTCCCCCCCCCCAACTCCTGCAGTGAGGTGGGAGGAGGAGGCAGGGGAGGCCCTGGAAGCTTACAGGCCAGCTAGCCTGGTATGTTCAGCAGTGAGTAACAGAAGAGTCTGCTTCAAATAAGGAGGAAGGTGAAGACCCACACCCGAGACTGCCCTCTTTCTTTTCTACAGCATGGAGATCACGTTTGATCTCATTTAGGGTTTGCAAATTCCTTTAGATCAACAGCTATCACTGACATCACAAGGACCTCACATTCTATAGTTGTGCATAGGACGTGACCAGGTCAGTATCACCGGGCACATTATTAAAACCCAGTGTTGAAACCCAAAATATACAATGAACAAAAGTGCTATAGCACATTTGTTATCCCAGCACAGAGCCGTGGTCTATACATCTGCTATTCTGGCACATACCTGTGTGTACGTGTATCTGGGATAGCTGTACATACCTGTATCTGCTCCACAATGGGCTGTTCGAACACATTTGCCAGTTTCTGAAGAATGATGTATTTGTTGTCAGCTAAGGATGTAAACAGCACCTTCAGGTCATTCTAAAGAAGGAAGCAATGGAAAGCCAACATGTGAAACAAAGGAACAGCAATGGTTGAAAATTTCACACAAATTCATAGAGACGATACCCAGACATCCCTCTGTCTCTGAGTGATGTGTAGTAGTTTCCTCCAAGATTAAGACCTTCCAACTTGGGGGGAAACTGGTTAGGACACAGGATGTCAAAAGGGTAGTAAAACAGCATGTTCTAAGAGGAGGTAAAAAAAAAACTCCACCCTTTAAGGAAATACGTTGAGGCAGGAACAACTCAAAGGCTTCAGGAAATCCCTGAAACTGAACAGATATGCTTCACCAACAAGCATATTTAAACAATAAAGTCTGCTGGGTTGGGCTTTGGTAAAACAGATGTCTTCGAGTACTTTCTGCTCTTCTAAGTAGCCTTTCACCCATATTCCTGTAAGAATTCCAATGAAAATCACTGGTTCACCAACTTGGACTTTGGTGGCATCCTTACATTGGTCTGTCATCGATTGTCCCCCTTGGGGTGAGTAGGCATTTGCTTACCTCTCCCCAGTATTCGGTGTCACACAACACTGTGGGGATTTCTTCCAGGACCCTCTGTAGATCTTGAACACCAGGGATGCTCGAGTCCCTTATATAAAACCACACAGTGTTGTATAGAACCTGCGCATGTCCTTCCAGATACCTTATTTTTTAAAATTTCTACTTTGGTCCTTTAAATCTATTTTTAATTTTAAAACTTTTAAGATGTTTTTATGTGTATGTATATGAGCATCGTGTGCAGGTGCCCAGAAAGGCCAGAAGAGGGTGTCGGATACCCTGGAACTGTAGCAACAGGCGTAATGGGCAGCTTGGTGTTGGTGTTGGTAATCAGAAGAGCAGCAAAGTGACATTACAAAAAGTTCTCAGCTGAGTCTTTTGCTCATAAACATTATCCCTCTAACTGTCCAACATATTATGTTGAGTGAGAGATACACAAAGAAGAGACAGCCAACTAAATTCTCACACTCACTTCAAAGGGCACCATGTGCTGGAACAATAATTTAATTATAAAAACTCTGACACATTCCCAGAAATATAAGTTAAGACGTTCTTTTCCTTCTCTTCATGGTTTTATTTTTGTCGTTGCTTCTATTGTTTTGTGGTAGTGGAGCTTGATCCCTGCTGGATCCCAGCGTCCCTCACACCTACAGATGTGGTCTCCCACTGAGGCATCAGCCCTTTTGTTTGGATTTGCTTTTGAGACTGAGTCTTGCTAAGTCGAAGAAACTGCCCTCAATTTGCAATCCTTCCACCTCAGACTTGAGAGAACTGAGACCAAAGGCATGTACCAGCAGGCCTGCTTCTGTCTCTCAGGAGTAGCAAACACAGATGAGGGACTGAGTGTCCATCACAGGCTGAAGCTTAGTTCAAGGCATTCTCCTCAGTAGGGAGCTGGTCACATAGAGAGAGAGCACATTCGCCAATCAAGAATATGAAACTGTAGTTGCCTCCAAGGGAGTCTCACTGAGGAAACAAACCACTCTTCCATTACTGCATGCCCCGCAGTAGATGCCCACGGACACGGGCTCCACAGCATCTTTGGAGGGTCTCTGTCTAATATCGCCATGTCAAGGCTTTCCCCACTTTTTAAAAAGTTTATCTTATTAGTTTTTATTTTTATCACATTTTTTTCCTTCTCTTTTTTTACTCTACAGGGTCTTTGTGTATATATTATGGCTTCCAGTTTAATGTTTTTATGGGATTCCTGAGTACGCACACAAGTGGGTTTCTGTTTCTTGTACTTTTTCTTGGGCATTTTTTCCATTTGTTTGCTTTGTCCAATTCTGATGTGTTAGTTTTTGTTTTATGTCTTTTATATTATTATATTATATCTTATATATTATATTATATTATATTATATTATATTATATTATTATATTATATTATATATATATTATATTCCCATAGAAACCTGTTTGTATTCTAATGAGAAATAGAAAGGGGTGGGTCTGGGGGGAAGGGAAGGGAAGGGAAGGAGGAGCTGGGAGGAGGAAATGGACGGGAAATGGTAATCAGGATACATGATGTGAGAAAAAAATCTATTCTCAATAAAAGGAGAGAAAATGTTGATTTATTCTTGAATAGAATTTGTTTAAACTAGGAAAAAAAGAAAAAGACTGCATGGAGGGACTGGAGCAAGGCTCAGGAGTTAAGAGCACGGGCTGCTCTTGCAGGGGACCCCAGTAGCCACATGGGTTCTCACAACTCTCTAACAGCAGTTCAAGGGGAGCCAGGGCCCTCCTTTGTCCTCTAGACACCCATGTGTTAGACATACACACAAACATGCAGGCAAAACACTTCTACACTCAAACATAAAAATAGATATAGTCTTTGAAATGAATGTATGCAGGCATCAGCATGCAAGCTACAAAGCAAAATAATGTATAAATTATACAAGCAAGAAAGTTGAGGGCTCGAGGTGGAGTGGGGTGGTGGAGCACTGTCTTAGCATGAAAAAGTCCCAGGACTTGATCACTAAGGGAAGGAAGGAAGGAAGGAAAGGAAGGAGGGAGGGAGGGAGGGAGGGGTCTAAAATGAGAATATGGAGCTGAATGTGCTAGAGAGAAGCAGTAGTTGCCACTAACCAAGGCTCAAGCCAAGCTGCAAAGCTCAGCCGCCAGCTAAACAGAAGTCCTTCTGAGAGGACTGGGAAATGATGGATTCCAAATACGTTCCTATAACTCAACAGTGTGCAGGTCGCCGGCTCTTAGAATTACCACAGGGACCTGTTTGTAAGCAAAATGAAAAATGTTTCTCACTCTATTCAGTCCTGTTCTTTTGAAGCAAGCAGTCCTAACCACCCATGGTGGGGGTATTTCATCCCCTTCTGAATGCCCACAGTCATCTACATACACTTATGTCTGTGTCAGGTCCATTCACTACGGAATAGACGAGCAGAGATAACCTAACGCGGGTTAGAAATGGCGTGTTACACCCGCTGTAGCTTTTCAATGGGCTATTTCCCATGTGTTCTGCTTAACAAACCAGAAAACATAGTTCTTATTTCTGGAAGCCATGGTAACTACTGGGAGAGACTAGTCGAGAAAACAATAATGTGGTTCATTAAAGAATTACTAAATAAGAATTAGTGGGTGGTGATAATGGTGTTATGCTTGTTATAAATTTTCTTAAGGATAAAAAAAAAGACAAGAAGAAATACAATCCAAAGGATTCAACAAATTATCATTACACTTGGGAAACAGCAAGATTTAAGGAATCAGTATATCAACACATCTATTGCGATCTATTGCTTTCAATCAGGAAGTAAAGGGAGAGTGTGAGTCATTTGAGGAAAAAAAAAATCATAGGCATTTTGAAGCCTTAACGTAATGCTGGCTCGCTGTTACTGAGAATCCCTTAGTTTGTCACTTTTAAGTCACTTAAAAATATTCAGTCACACACCCAGGAAGTGTATTTGGGGCTAAGCGTTTGGGGAAAAGCCAGAATAGTGACAGCTCATTTGATTACGATTCTACACCTGTAATACTCATAACATACGGATCATCTATGTATCTTTCCAAACAGTCTTGGGGTAGATTCTAGAGCAATGCTATCAGTCTGGCAAAAGGCAGTTCTTACAGACGATATGGAAAAGGGGCGTGTGTCATGCCAACAACTACTGAGCACCAACAGCACAGCTCTGCAAAAGTAAAAGAAAATCATCTGTGCCTACGACTTAATCTTTCATTATGGTATCACTGGTGTGTGTGTGTGTGTTCTCTCAATTAAATTGCAACACGAACATTTGAATTGTCGGTTTTTGTTCGTGAATTGGCTACCAACAAGGAGAATCCTCTTGGCAGAAGAAAAACAGAGAACGTGATTTAAAGAGTATTTCATGATTATATGTTATTTCCATGGTCCTCTACAACAGACTAAATTCCAGAGAAGTCATGTGTAGTTTATATTTTACTGTCACTGGTTATAATTACCAAATTCAAAACAAGCATTAATTTGGTAGAAGCAAATAGAAGTAAATACACCTTTGAAGGGCTCACAATTGTACAGCTAAACATGCCTCTTGTGTGGCTTTGCAGACGAGAATGCTGTTAGAATCTGGCATTTTCCTTTATGGAGGATACGTTTTAGAGTAATGAAAATTAATTTTTCATGTTACCGACACAGTCGGCATACGTTTGTGCAAAACGTAACACCCAGATAATCAACTCTGATTTTCCGATTCCAAGTGAATCTCTCTCTCCCCGGTCTGTACCATACAACCCAACAGGAACAGATGTGAATCTGCCAAGGCCACAGAGTCAAATACACTCACGTGCCTATTGTGACTCTTCACATGCATATCTTAATGCCACTCGACTCTCAACCAAAGTACTTCCAGCAAAATGACTTGCTCTGCTGGTTGGCAGCACTGCTGTCTATCTGGCTCCTTTGTCCGTCAAGGCCTCCAGATGTGCAAGCCAGAGTCCTTGAATTCCTTAGCAGGCATCCTTTCTCTCATTTCCCACATCCAAACGATCGGCAAATGCCTTTCAACTCACTCTGCTTTCAGAATGTGTCTTGAGTTGGTCTGCTAGTCTCTGTCTCTCCTGCCCACCACTCCAATACAATGCAATGGAAAAGTGCTCCCACCAGCAAATTCCATCTCAACTTCTTGAGTGCTGAATACCCCTGTATAAAAAATGTAACCTTTCTATTGACTTGAGATCATTTACCTTTTCTAACACTACTTAATAACAAAATAGATGATTATAAAATGTGTTGAGTGCTTGTTAAGGATCCACTGAGATCATCTCAGATAGTTTAACTTACTGGAGACTTACAATCTTTTTTGTTTGTTTTCTGTTTTTTGAGACAGGGTTTCTTTGTTATAACTCTGGCTGTCCTGGAACTCACTCTGTAGACCAGGCTGGCCTCCAACTCACAGAGATCTGCCTGCCTCTGCCTCTGCCTCCCAAGTGTGCTGGGATTAAAGGCATGTGCTACCACCATCCAGTTAAGACTTAACAATCTTATTAATGGGGCAGTGACTATGGATATTATTAATAGTTGAGGACATGGAGGTTCAAGGTAGTTAAGCAACTAATACTATACAGAAGCAAGCAACAAAGCTGGAATTTGAAGCTTAGTATGGAGGTACATGCTGTTGAAACAAGGGAGCCTGGGCTACATAGTGAGTCCAAACCTAGCCTGCAGGATTGGTTTTAAAACTAAAGAGAGCAAACAAAGCCAAGAAAACAAACTTGAATACAGGATGTTAGCTTCAGAGAACTTATTCTTAAGGCCCATTCTGTTTGGACAACATCTACCTAGTAGGGGTGTTACAGAGATTTAACAGAATGATTCATATGAAAATTTGGAGACTGAAAAAAAATGAACCAATGAAAGTTTTAATAGATCTATATTTTTCTTATGTTATTTATTTTATGTACGTGTGCCACACCATATGTGTCAAGGCCAAAAGACATGTGGGAGTCGGTTCTGTCCTTCCAGAAAGTAGGTGAAGGGGATCGAACTCAGGTCTTCAGGCTTGGCAGCAGGTACCGTTACCCACTGAGCCAGCTTGCCATTCCTCAGCCTAGAGTTTTAAGACTATAGATGATTTGAAAGTGGTAGTAATCTGTCCCTTTATCTAGGAAGTTCCATGTTTCTTGGTAAATTCAACATTTGATACTTTTTAGTAACTTTTTTTTTATAAATCAAAAATTACACCAAATTTCCCCCTGTTTACTGACTATAGCATCAGTTGAAACTTAACATATTCTAAAATGGGTTCTTTTATTGGGTATCAACACTGAAAGTTTATCAGTGACTTTTCCATTTTTTCCAGTGACTCAAGACAGAAAAAGTTTCAGAAGCACATAATTACATATCTGGCCCTGGGAGTCTAACGTGTCAGTAAAAGGTAATAAATCTTACGATTGGAAAGTAATGTAATAGTTTCCAGTATAATTCTGAGAGAGGTAGAAGAAATTAGACCAGGGCCATTTCAAAGACTCTTGGGAAGCAAGGTCTGGGGTGTTTTCTATATTCCAGCACCTCCTGCATGTTCTTTGGTAACAAGAATTAAATTCTACTATTACCAACTGGAAATTACAATAAAAGATAATTTAGCTGTTATTGGTTGACTTTAAACTTAGTTTGAGTGGTTTTTTTCAACCTTCCAATTCTAAAAGCATGAAACTTGGCTTTCTAAATCTTCAGTTCAACCCACCTGGTTTTCTGCAATGCTCTAGCTCTTCGCTTTCCATTTAAAAAAATTGCTTATAAGATGGGCCGAGAGATAGCTCAGACACTAAAGTGCCTTAGGGCAAACACAAGGTCCTGAGTTTGATCCTCAGGACCCATGGAAAGAGCTGGGTGCAGCAATACACACCTGTCCAAATCTGGTGAGGTGGAGATCAGACTTCTGGGGTTCACTGGGCCGCCAGCCTACCCTCAGAACAGTGAGTTCTAGGTCCCTGAGAGAGGCCTCACTCTAAAACATGGCCCAGAATGTATCCGTGGGCCAGAAAGATGGCTCAGTAGATAAAGTCACTTTCCTCCCAAGGGTAATGATCTTAGTTCCTTCCCCAGGACTCACAAGAGAACGGACTCATACAAGTTGTCCTCTGACCTCAATATTCATGCAAGGGTGCATGTATGCTGATCACCTCCAGATACACATATTAGGCAAAGAAATGTAATAAAAAATTAAAACATAAAGGGAACCATTCCTGAGGAATGACACTCAAGGTTGACCTCTGCCCTTCACACTCATGTACACACTATGTACATGCACCCACATGTACCTTAAGTATTCACACCCACACCCTCAGATACTGCCCTACACACATGCAACACATACACATGTGTGTAAGATACTCTTTGTTGATGATTATCAACTGTTCCTATGAAATGGCACAAACTCCATGTGTTCCCTTATTTACCTGGAAACTGAGGATTTGCTGGAGTCTTTCCTTCATCTGATGACATCGCTGATTCACCACAGAATCCAGCAAGGATAATCTGCCCAAAAGACACCCCAGAGTGTCTTCGATGACATCCCGATTGTCACCATCCTCTGGGAATGCTTGAGAAAACAAGTTCTTGTTCTTATCCATTTCTTCAGACATTTCCTTAATGTCTTTGGCGAGAGCCTGGGTTTGATAAAGCAAAGTTTCACCTCCTCATTTAGATGGACCTCTGTGAATCAAGCCATCTTCCCTAGAAAGTCTATGAAACCTTCTGCTTGGTGATATCTACACCTACACAAGCTGAATCTCTCTCATGAGCTTTTGTAGACAGCAGGTAAATTGCTCTCACAGAGATTTTTCTCAGGGACTTCACATGCATTGATAAAAATTAAGTTTTGTAAAGTGCTGGTTAGAAAATCATTCCGTAAAGCTTATGTTTTGCATGGGGGTGGAGGTGGTTGAGCTTCACAATAGCCCAGAGTTCTTTCTCTTCCTTTTGTACACATAAAAAAGACGGTGCAAAACAGGTATCTCTAAGAGCTTTGTTATACGTAAACAATTCTACTCCACACTTTACTTTTAAGAAACCCACCAGGGTACTTTATTAAAGCTGACTCCTTCTTGATATTTTTCGTCCATAAAATTAATTGCCTATTATCAAAATTGCAACTGCTTTGAAATTTCATGTGCTTTACCTCCTGGTTGAAGAGGCAAGCTTCTGTTTCTTCTGGCAAAAGGGCTGTGGCCACAAATAAACGCTCTTCGACGTCATCCAACCAGGTGGAAGTGGCTGAGACGCCATCGTACAGCTTCTGCTCCAAGTGAATATTCTGTCTATTAGCTCCTCCGCCCTGGAAAAGGAACACACAGAGAAACACAGGAAACAGGTAAGAGACTCAGTTTTAATCCAGGTACAATAGTAGGCACTTGTACTCCCAGCCCTTGGGAGTGAAGACAGGAAGATGAGGAGTTCAAGGTCATCCTCGGCTACACAGCCAGTTTGAGGACAGCTTTGGCTACAGGAGACCCTGCCTACATCCCACCACTCCCCATACGTCTTTCAATAAAACAACAACAACAAATACAGTGTGTTTAAAGAACCACAGAGAAATAACAAGCAAAATAAGATTGGGGAGTCAGCACCTTTGTGCCAGGGACTCATCCCTAGTGTTGGGCCTCGACGGTCATGTGCAGAGACTGAATAACAACTCTGCAGAGAACAGATGAACCAATCCCAGAACGACAAGACCAAGACAAAGAAAAGTGACGGCACCGCCATACCTGTGACGACACCTCCTCGAAGGCCTGGTTCAGCCCATCCAGCAAGGACGTCACTGAGGATCTGTCTTGAGTCTGTGCTTCCCCTCTGTACAGCTGCACGCCCGATAGGAGTCTGTTCGGACTGCTGTAAAGCTGTAGGCAAACGGGGAGCTTACTGAAGAGCAGGTGAGCCGTGTATGGTTTTCTAAGGTAGGTATTGGACGCCTCATCCAGACAAATAAGAATTTTATAACGTGCCACATCACTGAGTACATGGTCAGACCTAGCAGCGAACGTGTTTTTTTAATGGTAGAACAGAAAACAAACAAGTAATGGTAGAAATTCCTGAATATTTACCACAGCCTACCCCTGACATGTCTTCTCAGGTTTATCTCTACCTTTAGAAAAATAATTCACCCAACTGCCCATCCTAGACGGGGTTTTGTCTTGTAGAAATCACCTCTTCTCTCTAAGTGCTCTTGGACTCCCCTCCCTCCCCGCCCCCCCCCCCCCCAAACAAGGACCATGGCCAGGACGGACATTCAGATGCGCTGGGGATGTATCTCCAATCAAACTCAGCCCTATGGTTTTTCCAAGCACATCATCCTCGTTTCTTGAGGCTGACTGCCCACCATCCGGTGAGCATGACAGACCGTCCATCCTATCGCTCAACATCTGTTACCCAGCGTCTCTGCGACCTTGAATGCTGTATCTGTTACAGTGCCTTTCCATTCTCATCTCAGCCTTGCCTTCCTACGGATTCCTGTTTGTGCGGTGGAGCCTGCCATAGCTACTTACTTCCTCGGGGATGGGTAAAACAGTTCCCGGGCTGGGTTACGGGTTTGTGGAAGGTGGGCCCATATTTACCCCCAAATCTACAATAATGCTTCTTCACAGAAGGCACTGAATACACCCCAAGTAAAGAACTGACTCTTGGAGCTACTGAATTTCAGGTCCCCCAAATTGTATCAGCCCTTTCACTTGACAGCAGTAATAAGTTTACCCACTGTATAATAAAGTTTCCAGTCAGCAGGTATGAAAAAAGAGGGACTTTGGGACAGACAGAGCTATATCCCAGACCCACCAAGGCTTCTCCCAGATCATCAGGTCCTGAGACCTCCATGATCCCTGCCCCCAAGTCTCCACATCTACCAAGTGAACAGAGAGCCTGTCCCATCAACGTGATAGACACACTACGTGTAGAAAACGGTCATCAACATCTCTCTCCCTTGACTCTCAGAGACAGGGTCTTCAGCCTTCTGGTCTACATTCTAATTACTCTTCACACCAGAGGCAAGCAAGTGGCTAAGTGGTTCCTGAAAGACAGTGCCCGGATGCAAAACAGGCCATAAAGAAGCCCGGTAAGGCTTTCCACTCGTAAGCTGGAGGGCAAGGCGGTCAGGAACGTGATCCTAACCTTGGACAACAGCCCAGGTGTCACAGAAGAAAGATGGATGACATAGACCAGTCATGAAAGAACGAGGTCCCTAATTCAGGGCTGTGCCTCCTGCTTACATCTAAAAGAATGGCAAGATACTGCGGCACGAAGGCAGGCCAGGAGTCAGATTCAGGAGATCCACCTCAGCAAGTCTAGCTCTGGATACGAGAACATTTGACCAGGCTTGTAAGGAAGGGCTGATTCAGACAAAGTTAGGAGGACTGTGCAACAGACAGAATCTTAGGGCCAGGGTGTGTGTGACTCTGGCAGGCAACATCCAAGCACAGAGTGCTTTCAGCCAAATCTGATGACAATTTCTGCAGACTCCGCTGGCCAGAGAAGGAGAGCAGAGAGGAGGAAGGTACGGCCTGCCAGGAGGTTTTGGAAAGAGCGGTAGAAGTGCATGGCTCTGAAGGAAGAAATGCAAAGATCTTAGGATGCACTGTTGCTGTTAAACCAGCACCTTTCAGTTATTCCTGTTATGTTTTACCCACTTTACAGCACCTGTCTTGACCTTTGACCGTGCCTGTCTATCTCTGTTCAACTGTTAGCCTTTGTTTCTTGTTCAGCTAACGCCTCTATCCCTTACACAGAGTGATAAGAACATCAGATCCAACAAAACCAACAGTAATGATCCCAGGACTTTCCCCGCCAGAAAAACCACTGTCCTTGAGCGAGCTGGGTGGACACTGCTAACTCAGAACAGAGGCTGGGGATTGTGTCCCAGTGTTCCTCTGAGCCACAGCTGCTGGAGGCATCACAGGCATACCATGGTCCCTGGCCTATTCGTGACCCCTTTAAACTCTCAAGTTTTTCTGACCTCTCCCTCGGTTCCTGACCTCTGCAAAGACTGAACTAGCAATTATTACTTCTCTGGAACTTTCTATTGTCTATTCGGTTGCCCTGGATTTTGTATGCTTGGTGGAACCAAGCCCAGTATCACACAATATCCATCCTGGGAACAAGCCTTAGAGATGGGCCAATGACTGGCCTTCTGACCTCTGGCTTTACACTTGGTTTATTTTTTTTCAAGACCTTCTAAGGCTCCATCTAATATGTTTCTCATTAAAGTCTTCTGAAAGTGTTCAATACTGGAAGGAACAGTGGAAAGTGGGTGACCTAGCAGTTTAGATTCAGATTTGTGGGAACCCTCTGGATGTGCATGTCCTTGGGTTGCAACCATAGCTTACAGTGTTGGACACTGATTGAACTTTACTGCTTCGTGCTAATAAGAAACCAGACATTAATGACCTTTGAGGAAAAATACTATATGGAAATCAGATGAATTTTCATATAAGACAAGTATTGATGGAAAATGTGAAACATGTCTTGTTAAGAAAGAAATACAGGATGAATAATTTGCTTCCTATTTATTCCCGAATTATAATGAAAATGCAGATTACTATACAGTTTTACTCCCTTAGCATAAGCTTGTATCTTCTTGTATTACTTAATATAAAAAAGCTAAATCTCTGCAGAGCATGGGGGTTCACACCTGTAACCCCAGTCCTGGAGAGGCAGAGGAAGAAGGATCAGAAGTTGAAGGCCACCCTCGGTTACATACCAAGTTCCAGGGCAACCTGGATCACACAAGACCCTGCTTCACAAACCCAAAGGGAAACAGAGAATAAAACGTTTGATACCATTTGCTCTTGTTCCTGTTCCAGAACATTCTGTAGCAGTTTCTGCTTGGTACTAAATTCTTGATGTAGGCTTTCCCATTTCATCCTCATCTGGTCTTCAGCAAACGATCTGGCCCCTTCCATCCCCAACTCCTGGGATAACACATCAGGTTTTTCACTATTAGAAGAATAGATAATCTAAGTTTACAATGTGTGCAAAAAAAAAAAAAAAAAAAAGACAGAAAAGAATAATAATGAGATAGATAACTTATTACATATACTTGACCTGGCCTCAAAAATTGGAACAAGATTGCCTTAAGTCATTGGCTTACAGCTTGAAAAATATAAATTAAAATAGAAATATTGAGACTATGAACATACTGTCCTTCACATATCTGAACCATGAACACATGAATAGTAAAAACATATTGAAAATGGCTTAGTATGAGATAAAATAATTACAACCATCAAAATCAGAAAGGACAGTGTGACTATAGATCAGAATCCTTTAACCAATGGCCTATAAAATTGGTCCACAATGTGGAAAATGCTAGTCTAGTGAGAGCTTTGACCACGAGTCCATGGGATGCTCAGGACAAACTGTTGAGGGACAGAAGCAATGGCGTGTGGAGGAGTGTGGCTTTCAGAGTAGGAGTCTCTGATTGGTGGCTGGGAGAGAGAGGGTCAGGGTAGAGCACTTGCCTGGCATGTATGAGGCCCTGGGTTCCTGCCCCAGTATGCAGAAAGCAGAGAAGGGAAGCAGAGTCCCTATGACAGCAGTTAGTACGTGACATTTGATAACTTGTGCCACATCTCTGAGCCCCAGTTTCTCACAGTATGAACGACCATGTCATCCATGTTGCGCAGTTTTGAAAAGTAAATAGAATATATCTGATGCCTACAGCTCTATGCGATTAAAGGCAAACACTCAGTATGTGGGGTTTAATCATCTATGTGTTGACATACATTGATCTTAAAAATTAAGGTAGAAAAAAAATGCCTCTAATCGTACAGAGTTTTAAAAACCAGTTTCAGATGGACAAGATAGGAGTTTTAAAGCTCCCATGAAAGTAAATTACTTTGATGTGTCTTCTTCTGTGTTGGTTATAGTGCACCTGTCTCCATTCATTGTCCTTGCATGAAAATTCAGATCAAACCACGGGGGTAGCTACTGTCTACATTCTTCTATTCCCTAGCTGACACACAGACAAATAACAGCCAATGAGTTTAAATTAGAATGCGGTCTTTTCATTTCTCATGGGAAAATATTCTTCTGTGTCAATGAATTCCCAGTTGGTTTTTCTTTGTAGCCTTAGAAATAACTAGAGACTTGACAAGATCCTGAGAACTAGGCTCAATTACACTGCAGTGTCATTTTTCTAAGGGATTTATATAACCCTTGAAGAATCTCTGTGAGTGGTATTTTTTTTTTTAAGTGAATCTTCCACAGAAAGTTAGTGCAGCTGGACAACTTTCTTTTTACATGAGTTTAATATTTGGAAGAGCAACTTGTAGATGTTTATCTGCCGTCTGGTTTCTAGCCAAAGCTGAAGGCCAAGGAGAACTGGGGGGGGGGGAGAGGGGGGAGAAACAGCAACATTTTCTTACCACAAAAAAAAAAAATAGTTGCACAAGATTCCCACAGCTCTTTTGTGGAACCAACCGTCCGCCACGCAGGCAGCATTGACGCCTTTGTAAGCACAGAGAAGTAAAAGACACAAGAAACTAAGAGGGCTGTGTGTTCACCTTAGAGGACCCTGGAGCAGGTAGAGAGTGGAGACTCTGCTCTGCCAGCCTGCCTCCTCGTTCGGGGCTTTGCTGCAGATTTAGCTTAAAGACCACGTTACAGATCTTTCCAAAAATGGTGGGCAATCGTAATCATTTTAGCTCCTTCATGATTTAACACAACTTCCACAGGTTTAGGGGGACTCAATTGTGAAAACTATACATCTCATAATTATCTGTATACGTTGCCACTCAGAAGTACGGTGTCAGTGCTGACTAAAGCACAGAAGTGGTGTGGTCTCCACATCTGCCATCTCCAGACTTACACTGTTCACACTAGATGTTGCTGGTCCACGTGCACACAGTACTTTCTTTAATTCACACTGCCCCTTATTTGCCACAAGGATGACTTCTGAGACTACGGCATGATCCTGTTATGATTGCGGGTGCGTGCGTTCTTTTTCTTGATGCTAATAGGTGCTTCTGCCTTTTTTGATTATTTGGCATTATAAGTAATATTTCATTAACATCTTTCTAACATATAGTCTCTCTTTTATATTTTTTTTCTGCTGAAAACAATGTTTAGAGTTGGTAAACACAGCCAGAGGTGCTTGCCAAGAGGCGTCAGCAAATCACAAGGACGGGGCAACATATGGACTCACGGGTTTCACTGAAATCTTAAAAAAAAAAAAAAAAAAAAAAAAAAGTGCTTCTGATTTTAAAAAGGAGCTTTTCTTTGTCTCATTATCAAAATATTTTGTAATAGGGGTTGCTATTTATTCACCAAACTCTGTAGATACGCAAGCCAAGGCCCCAAGACGATTGACTGAAAACACAGGTAGGTCCCTCTAGCTGCAGTAAGACTTTCAAAGTGTCTACCTCAAACCAGGTTCCCCCAGGTCTCACAACCTTCACAGACAGAAATAACAGGAGGAAACCTATTAAGAAATCATAGCACTTAGCCTGCACATACCTTGATATTTTTTAGAATGTTCTGGAAGAGTTCTTGAGAAGAAAAAGCTCTGTGGTTAAGTATAATCACTAGTTTGAAATATCACAGATCCAATTTGAGAATTCATTTCCCATGTGTTTGACTCAGAAAATGAGTGTCCCTGGGGACAGATGTGCTGAGCATCCAGGAAGGTAAGCTCATTAGTCATTATTACTAGTCATTTTTCTACCCACACAACAAAATGCTTGGCAGTCCAGGTACATTTAATATCCCAAAGTGAAAAGGACTGCGTGCATACCTTGTGTGGGAAATTGGAAAGCAATCGTGGAGCAAAATGTTCAGTTTTTCAAATGACAAGGAAACACAGCAAGAAGAGAGAGTTGCAGGGTTTCATAACATACCCAAGGCCACCTGAGCCCTCTGCGGCAGAATGCTGGGTGAGAATCTCTTCTCCACGGCTTGCTACTGAGCGGAGGAGGCTCTTCTGTTCAGCCAGCTCCTGTTCAAACTCCTGTATAAATGCAAACACAGCTGTCACTTCAGAGAACTGTCTACTGTCACGCCTCTCTATCTACTGAACTGTCAGGGTGCTCTAGTAACTGTAACTCTGATCACACTGTAAAAGGCAAGGTTTGGGCAAATCTTCTCGCTTTGATTAAATATCTGGAAAAAAAAAAGCAATGGGAACAGAAAATTTTTGCTGGACAATGGTGCCCCCGTGTGGTAAAATATATTCCTTCCTTTCAAAGTCAATGCTGTCTTGGATTGGACAGGATAGAGATTCCATACAGCATCAGCTAGTGACAGTCTGTGGCTTTGTTAGCTGCATTGGCAGTGCATCTGACTTGATCTTTTCCTCATTCACAATAAAGCAGTCTGCACTTTGATATGAGAAGACACTTAAGTAAAAACACAGTTTCTTCAAAAAACTTCAATCAACAGAGACTATTTGTATATAAGATAACTGCTTACAATTCGAGCTTGTGAGGTTGTCTACTCAAAAGTAAAAAGTGCATTTCATTTCTTTGAAAATAAAATATGTGTTTCAAAGCTTTGCCCATTATCTGAGGCCTTGCTGGGATTTCTGTCTTAGAATAGATGCAAGTTAAAGTCAAACCAGAAAGCAACATGTCCCTGAGGAAGCAGGTTGCAGCTGAACCACACGGTGAAGCCTTAAACACACACTAGCTTGACAATAACCAACCATCCCACCGTCCCATCCGCAATGGGGAAGCACACCAAACATGCTTGTCATGTCTTGTTTTGCTCAGGAATAAGATAAAGTCAATCAACGTGTCAAAGCTGAGGATGTTGTCCAAAAGAGCTCTTGCCTGGCCTGGTTCCATTCCCAGCATTGAAAACAAAACCATGTCAACAAAAACTGTGGTCACAGAAACGCCTCCCTCAAGTTCTTCTCATGGCAGAGCTGCCACCTAGCAGAAGGTAGGAGATGCTTTATTTACTTTCTGTTGCTGGAGGCTGCTCTGTCGCTGGTGGGTCTTCGTGGTACGGGCTTGAGCCAGCCACTCCTGTACTCCAGGGCTCTGAGTTGCTGTGAGGTCAACATCGCTCTCCTCTTTCTCTTGTGTGGCTCCCTGCTTTGAATGAAACGAGACAGGGGTTGGGGGCCATATTAACCACAGGAAAACCTCACCCCAATGGAGAGAAGGTGCCTTTGGCGTGGTTTGTACTATGACTTCAAACCAGTACCATTTGGACATGCCACATATTTTTTAAAAGATGGTAACGCAAACCCCATCTAAGTTAGGACATTTTTAGGAGCAATAAATAGATGGTTATGCCCAGAAGCATTTACAGGGAAGCTCATCTTTTTTCCAAAGTAATCATCAAAAGTTATTTTAATTTTTCCCACAAACATATAAAACTCAACCCTTTTATGAACTTTTTAAGGTCACAAAAAAGTAAAATGTTACCCAGATGATCATTACATGTCAAAATTTGCTGTCTTTCCTCTAAAAGCTTCACCCTGCCATCCTTTCTGTCCAGGTCACATGCTATGCACAATGGGTACAATAGCAAGTACTTGCTTCCCAAAGAGTTTTCTAGAAGGTTACCAACCTCTGAGAAACAGTAAGTCCACAGTTAAGTTCACCTTAGAATTCAGGAAGGGCAAGGCATGATGGTTAATTCTGACTGTCAACTTGGCTTGGTGGGGCCCACATATGAGAATAGTAAGACATATTTCTCCACGTGTCTGATAGATTGTGAGGGTTCTGACCTCATCCATGGTGTTAATGCATCTGTGGATTCAAATCTGAATGGACTATTTGGAAGTGGTGGAACCATGCAAAGCAGCCGCTCAGATATAGGAAGAGGGTTGCTGGTGACATTTGATGTTATAGATTGGTCCTGGCCCCATCCTAGTAGTCTGTTTTTTGGCTTACATGAGTTGAAAAGCTTTGCTTTGCCATACCCTTAGACAATGATTTCCCTGCCTCATCACTAATGTTAACAGCAGATCATGGACTCAAATGTCTGAAAACATGAACAAAAATAAAGCTTTCATCCTTTACAGTTGTTTCTGTTTTATTTTGTCACAGTGCAGAGAAGCTTGGTAACATGCAGCAAGAACTTCCAAGATGGCTGAACACCCTCTTCCCCATACCCCACCCCCACCACCTAGGCCTCTTTAACTCCTCTTTCAAGAGTTGCAGGAAGTGGTCAACCATGGGGAACAGCCTCCAGAGCACTTCAAGAGGCAGGAAGCCTGGACCCAGCCCCGCCCCAGACAACACTGCGCTTCCTAAGAAGGCAGCACTGAAATGAACTCAGTGGGTTAGAAAATAAATAAAAAATAAATAAAAAGACATACAGTGGGAGGCAGATGTTAGGAGCGTCCTGGGGGCAGTGGAAAAGATCAGGACACACTGCACACTGTATACATGTATGAAAGTTTCAAAGATTAAGTAAACATGTAAAAAGCTATAAAAAATACAAATATATTTTAAAAAAGTTGTAAAATAAATGCAGAAAGAGTGGGGCTTCAAGCTCCACCTATGAACCCCCTAGACTTGAATTAATTCCAGAACTCTTGATTTGTGTATGTCTGCTATTCAAAAAGATCTAGTTATATACTTCTGTATAACAGCTCCTTCCCCTGAAGGCAAAGGCAGGAAGATCTCTGTGAGTTTGAAAGGGTTTAAGAAATATGAAACATAGAAATGCAATCACATATAGGGGGAAATGCCTTCCCAAGTACAGCCATTAACAGTACTCTTCAGTCTCCTCCCCACCCACAGGGAAATGACCATTAAGCTTATCAGCAGGATTCATCCTTCCCCAGCATACCAGGAGCCACCCTGTCCCAAGGGGCTAGTCCAAGGGCACAGGTTGACCACGCCCCCCCCTGGAGCCCGCACTCTCGAAACTCCCGACCAATTAGTCTAACATAGAGAGCTCGAAGCCAATCAGCTGCACGAGCCCCCATCCCCAGACCCCTTTGCCCTAACCCGATAAAAGGGCTGGGAGGGAAGGGATCGAGGCCAGCCATGCTCATCTCCTGCGTGGGATAGGCGGGACCGGACGCGCGAGGTAATGCCTCAAAAAGCTTCACCATTTGCTCCTTGGGGCCGCTTCTATCCTGCGTGTTAGAACGGTCCCAGTGCACTGGAATAAATCCTCTTGCTATTTGCATCGATATCCCGTCTGTGAGTCTCTGTGAGGATGTGGCGTTCCGGTTTGGACCCTGGGGGTCCCAGTTTGGATCCCTGAAGTCCAACAAGTTCAAGACCAGCCTGCTCTACATAGCAGGTTCCAGGATAGCCAGGGCTACATAATAGAGAAACCCTCCTCCCATACCAGCTCCCCCAAATAATAAATAGCTCTTGTTCAAACAAGAGTTTTTCAGTGCCATTAAAGTTGGCATAGCAAAGTGATGATTAACTGTGGGCACAGTACTTGCCATTCTACAAATGCAAAAAATTGCGGTAATTACAGGCGACAGCAACATGCTGCTTCTCCCTCCATCCCCTGACTACTCCACCCACCTGCTGCTTCCTCGCTGCTTTGGTAAAGTTTGCCTAGGAGAAATCAAGAAAGCAGCTCCTATCACCCAGGCAACCTTCTTGCTTCGATATTCTAACGGGATGTGAAAGGCCTGACTAGTCTCATGCTTCACATGAGAAAGGCTGAGCTACACACAAGGTCAGAAGAGAGGAAAAGGAGGGGAAGGGGCAGAAGGTAATGGGAAAGGCCTTAGGCTGGCCTGAGAGTTCTTTCAGAAGGGGAACAATTGCAGGGAGCATGGGAAAGTATGAAACTTGGCACAGACTGAGGGGAGGGTATCCCAGAAGTAGGGCTGCACTCTGGCCCCATGCAGAAATGCAGCTGAGAACATCAGCGTGGAAGAGGCTTTCACGGCTAGAGTCTGATAAGGTGGGGAGCCGGGTCATCCTGCTACCAACTCTGAGGCTGACGCTCCTCTGTCCCTTGGTTCCTCCCCCAAGTAAGAAGGGAGACAGAATCCAGCATTCCAGTTCTTGCAGCCTGTCACAGAGGCCCGCTTTCTCTCCTAGTTTTAGCGTTCTAACTCACCACGTCAGGGAAAGAGCTCTCTTTTCTACACCTGTGTTTCCCTTCCTGCAATCCCATGATTCATAGTTGTGCCAGCTAGTTTTATGTCAACTTGACGTAAGCTAGAGTCATCCGAGAGGAGGGCGCCTCAATTGAGAAAAGGTCTCCATAAGATATAGCTGTAGGCAAAGTCTGTGGGACGTTTTTCTTAATTAGGGATTGATGTGGGAGGGCCCAGACTATAGGTCGGGGCGCAACCCCTGGGTTGGCATTTCTGAGTTCTGTAAGAAAGCGGGTTGAGCAAGCCATGGAGAGCAAGGCAGTAATTAGAACTCCTTCATGGCCTCTGTGTTAGTTCTCGCCTCCAGGTACATGTCCTGGTTGAGTTCCTGTCCTCCATGATGAAATGTGATTCAGGATGCATAAGCCAAATAAACCCTTCCTCCTCGAGTAGCCTTTGGTCACGGTGTTTCCTCGCAGCAAAGGTACCCATAACTAAGTGAATGGTGGGGTGATTGAGATAGCAGATTGTATCTTGGCCTCTGCACCTTTGGTCTTATTGCTCTATGCTGAAGCAAGCCATCAAATATAGAGTGTCCTCATGTGAGCTCCTAAGTTCTCAGAACATATTTCCTTTCCCTTAATAGGACCTAGCTTTCCAACTAGAGAAGTCAGAACAGGGAGACGACGTGTGTGCCCTTGGCCTAGAAGACGCTATTTGTATCTTGCGACATGTTCAGAGTGGGTGATTCACCACATCTCATTTGCTGCATGCCCCTCCTTCCCAGGGATCTCTCCAAAAGATAAACAGTGACTCTTCTGGAAAGCAGGGGTTCAGGTGAGTGGGCTTCTAGCACGGAGACCGAGGAGCACCATCAGTGCAGAACGAGCTCTCAGAGACCCGGCCACATGTAGGCCAAGCAGAAACAGCAGGTCAGATAGACACCTTGCAGACTGAAAACCCAAGACTTACAGTGACAGCTCAAGAAGTCAGCATGGCAGACTGAAGTCTCCAGTCACAGCCTTTCCAACTGACAAAACACTGGTGTCGGCCATGACCTTTGCCTTCCCGCCTGGGATGCAGGCCACTTCCTCTCTGCAATTCGGTTCAGCCAAGTTTCTCTTCCAGAGCCTATCCGGAAGATCCCGAGAGACTCCTTATGGGCCACAGAACCCACTCACAGTTCTACTTGGGTTATTCTCCTTGGACTGTCAGCGTGTCTTTCAAATCATCAAAAGAAAGCTTGTGCTTGTAAAAACTGACAACTGGAATGGGAGCTCTCAGAGCTGTTTATATACACAGATGGACTTTTAGACTCTAAGAGAACTCATTGTCTGACTAAGAAAGTCCATAGCTTCAGATGAAAAAAAAAAGCATCAAAAACAGTCGCTGAGAATGTGCTCTGTGTTGTTATATTTGGTTTCTTAAGTTAGTAAATTTTTCTGACTCACTTAGTCATCCTGAAAGCTAAGACTTGGCCCTCAGAAAGCAAAAATGATTAAGAATCTAGTTCCCATTTCAGGTTTCTTCCCCCTTGGTGTGAGGCAGTACCAGCAGGAGGAATGTAAGTCTGGAAATTGCTTTCCAGAGGTCTGATAACAGCTTCCCTTCTGCCTAGGAAGAAGGAAACGAGGTGGTCTCTGTCACTAGAGACTCGCTGGGTAGGGCCACCTGGGATGTTTACTTTGGGAAAGTAGAACAGTCACCACTTTTCTTCCTTCCTGGAACATTCCTTGGAAGAGTAGTGAGAAAATGGTAAAAGATGAACTATTTCTTCAGAAAACAATTTGCTATTTATATAGGGATGAACCCTATGCTACTTCCATAGGTGACATTGTCAAAGTGACAAAAGCCTCTTATGAAGACAGATACCTGGAGATTCAAGAAATCGTCTCACATGCCCTTAAGTTTGCATTTCTTCAAGTCTATCTGGGTGAGAGGGAGAGACTGGGTTTACACTGACACCCATGTCAGTCCACTTTGTAAAACAACAGACTAGAATAAATGAGGCCAGGGATATTATATTCCACACACATCAACAGCACTGAGAAATTCAGTGAAATTCAGAAATTGAGTGTAGCTCGGGGTCACAGGGGATGCTGAGATACACAGGGCTTTTCATCCTGGGTAGGGGGCCAGAGGAAGGATGGGGAAGGTAGAAAAAAGAAAGAAGGGCCCCTGTGCCTTGTGCCCTTTGCCCTGTGCCCTTTACCCTGTCCCATGGCTGCCTTTGTCTTTCAGCTTCTATCCCAGTGCAACTGTGGGTAAAGGCTTACCAAGTCACTCTTCTGATCCCAAAGAGTCTGATGGCCTTTCCCATCCCTCTAGGACATCTATGATGTTGTCCCAGGCCCTGTGTTGTCACTGAAACCTAAGCCCTACTGTGATATTAACTGGCAGGGCCTTGTGAGGTGACTGTTCTTGCAATTAGCTTTGTTATAAAGGGGACTTCAGAACACCAGCTAGCCACTCCCTCCACGTGAGGTCACAGGGAGGAGATGCCATCTATGAATCAGAGATCCCTCACTGAACACAGAAGCAGCTGGCATCTTAATCCGGGACTTCCCAGATTCTAGAATAGTATGCAGTATATTTGCATACTGTTTATAACTGTATATATTTGTATATATATATTTGTATATTTGTGTATATATATATTTGTATATTGTTTATAATTGTTTATAAACAACTCAGTTTTGGGAAATTTTGCTATAGTGAACTGAACCACTTAAGACAGAGTTTAATTTCATTTGTTCCAGCCACCCCGGGCTTTGGATAGACCAGGTGCAATCCCATCTGGCAGTCTTCACACTGGGTTTCCCTCAGAATGCTCTTCACACACACACAAACACGCTATTCACTCCATCAATGTGTACTACACAGTGAGTTTCAGGTTAACCTAGGCTACAGAGCAAGACCCTATTACAAAAGAGAGAGAGAGTAAAAGAATGGGACAACTATAGTAAAATAAAAGTGCACATATGTCACCTTTCACAACAAATTTAAACGGGTTAAACGTATCCTTCAAAAGTACAAGACAAGCCAGGCGGTATTGGCGCAGGCCTTAGATCCCAGCACTCGGAAGGCAGAGACAGGCAGATCTCTGTGAGTTCGAGGCCAGCCTGGTCTACAGAGTACCACAGTTACAACAGAGAAACCGCGTCTCGAAGACAAACAAATAAATAGATAAATAAGTAAAAGTGTGAGACAAATGTCTACAACCAATGACTAGAATCAGATGTTCTATATAAAAAAAGAAAAATCTAAAATGTAAAGACATAGAGACCTGAACTCAAAGTTGATAGGTAGGTCAGGTAAGCAATGCCCAGAAAACTCCAACAACGCAAAATAAAACGGACCCTCAGGAATCCCAATGCTACAGCGGGAAAATCCATTCTCCTGGCGTAAGGAAGGATTTGAATGGAACGACATAAAACAGTCTGAATAAATCTAGAGAGTGGACTATAAAAGGAATAAAAAACAAAAACAAAAAAAAAACTGGTCACAGCAAAACTTCATCCTCACACCTATGTTATCAGTCACTGCCACGGACCTCTCTAGAAACACGGGCAGAGCGTAAATGGACGGACATGTTGACATGTTAGGAAAGCGAGCGCGTACTTACCGAGTTTCAGCCTCCTCTCTCTACTGCCGCGCTCAGCCACCGGGAGCGTGCCGTGACTGTGACATCAGCAGGGGCTTCGGGTACCCCACTCACCTGCATGTTGAGCTGTCGGTCATGCAGGGCCCTCTGCAGTTCCAGGAGGCTCCCTTTGAGCATGCGCAGCTTCGCCGCCAGCTGCTCGGCCTCATCCTTCGTGTGAGCCTTGCCCTCCAGCAACAGGTTCTGGTTGTGCACGGACAGCTGCGACAGGGCCACCACTTTCTGTTCTATTTCCACCAGCATGTTCTGAACGACAGAGCGAGGGCACAAAGTCCTCAGGTCTCGCCAGTCAGTCCCTGGAGACTGTTTCCAGGCACGACCTGCAGTAGTCATTTACCACGCAGGCAGGTGTCTGTGGCTTTCACTTCATACCCCTTCTCTTTATAAAAAGCTAGATACGTTATAATTAAAATTACACTGGAAGCCGGGCGGGTGCTGGCACACACCTTTGATCCCAGCACTCCCGAGGCAGAGGCAGGTGGATCTCTGTGAGTTCCAGGCCAGCCAGGTTCACAGAATGAATTCCAGGACAGCCAGAGTTACAACAGAAAAACCCTGTCTCGAGAAACTAAATATAAAACAAAACAAAATATAAGACCAGAGTGTTACATCAGTATTACTGTTACTAAAATTATCACACGATAAACTTCCTCTTTGTCAACTCCAAAATGAATTTCTTTTAAAACATTGTATTTGCAGACATGGCTGCCTAAGAACTTGCAGTCCTCCTGCCTCAGCCTCCTCAGAGATGGGGTTATAGGTGTTAGGATACCATGCTCGGCTTCTTTCTGTCCTTCTCACCTTCTTCTTTGTAAAAATATGACACCTCTTTGGTCTTACATTTAAAATGATTTCCCTCATTTCCATGGCAAATATTGGAGCTTTTCCTCCAAGTCTGACACTAAACAGAAGCCCTGCGTGGCGGCACGTGTCTTTCATCCTAGCACTCCAGAGGCAGAGGCAGGGGGGATCTCTTGTGAGTTTGAGGCCAGCCTGGTCTACAGAGCGAGTCCTGGGACAGCCAGGGCTACACAGAGAAACCCTGTATCGAGAAAATAAAGATAAAACTGAGACTAAACAGAAATGAAAAAATCTCCTTTTAAAGAAAGACCTTTTATGAAACAAAAACTCTAAAAATAAATAAACAGCCCATAAATCATGTTGCTTGTATGTACTTTGTCTCTAAGCTCTTTGAAATGGGGAGGTCCTAGTTGTTATTCAACAGGGTAATTAATGACAAAAATATCTTATTTTTCCTCTAGGAAATCAAGATTATTGCCATTCCACCAACTTTTAAGAACAAGATTTTATACCAAGAAAAAGTAAAAGCAATGAAAGAGCAAAATGTTCACTAAAATGGGGATTAAGGGACAATGTCCCCAGGGTTATTTCAAAGACATGAGTAAGTTTCCGGGCAGGGTTGGTCTGGGATTGTACTGAGGGTCCATAATACCTTCTGAGGCCCAAGAAAATGTTTGTTTATTTTAAATCAGAAGAGTCTGGAGATGCCAGCATGCAGGAGCCCCTGAGTTTGATCGCCTCAACGGGATGCAATGGGTGTGGCAGCACAGGGCTACAGTCGCAATAGCAGCATGTGGGGTCAGGGGAATATCAGGTTCAAGGTCATTCTTGGCTAGCTAGTGAGTTCAAGACAAGCCTGGGCTGTGTGAGATCTTTTCTCAAAAGAGAGAGAGAGAGAGAGGAGAGAGAGGAGAGAGGGAGAGAGGGAGGAAGGAAGGAAGGAAGAATACAAAAGAAAATAAAATTAGAAATATATTAATATATTTCTTAATTAATATATATTAATATATTCAATGTGGATTTTATCAGTCTCTATGGTATTTTTCACCACAGGGGGAAAAGGCCTCCTCAGCAAGGTCTCCAGACCCACCAAAGTCATCATGTGGCTCCAACTCTTGTTTTCTGAGACAGCGTCTCACTACTAACCCTGGCTGGCCTGGAACTCTCCACATAGACCAGGCTGGCCTCAAACTCCTAGAGATCCTCCTGTTCTGTCTCCCAGGTGCTGGGATTAAAGGTGTGCACCACTCCAATCCCATGTGGAAGCCATTTATAATTATGAGGCAGATGATTTAAAGATTTTCTTTAACATTTTCATATTAAATTTTAACTTACTAGGCTCTGGATTTCAACTGGATGAATGTCTATATTATAAATGATTTAAAATAAATACTAGATTTGAAAAACCAAGTGGATCAGTTTGCTTAGTCTCAATTTCACACGTTTCTAAGTTCTTAAAATACTATGGAAGCACTATTTTACTACTTTGTAAATGTCCCAAACTTTATTGTCAGAATAATGTTAACTATATTGCAGGCATTGTGAATTTCTCTGGAAACATGTATACTTGAAAGATGGGACAGCAACAACAATATAACACAAGTCTGAAATACTAGTTTGAGGGTCCGTTTCGACCACTAAAACAAACGTTAAAATAGATGCCTCAACTTCTGACAGGAGAAAAGAGGCTAGGAATAACAGAAGATGCGCCCATCTAGCTGCTTAACCTCCGCCATCAGGCCAGAGAACAGTGCTGTCAGGAGGAGCCTTAAGGCACTGCATGATCTAAGCGTTAATGATTAGTATCATAAATCTCAAAATGGGAATAAGAAAGATCGTTGTGTTATACCTTACATTAAGAAGAAAGCAGATTTAATTGGTTAATGCTATTGGCAGATCTCTTTTGATGCCACATGGGTGAAATATGAAATTGTGCTCACCGATATTTAGCACTGCAGATTGGGCAGGGTTTTCTAGGCATTTTCTAATTAGAATTTTTTCATTTCATTTTTTACGGTACAGGTTCTTGCCTGCCTAAATGTCTTTACATCATACACATGCAGTGTCGGAGGAGGCCAGAAGAGGGCATCAGATCCCCTGAGACTAGAGATACAGATGGGAGTGAGCGGTTTACGTGTGCAGAGAATTGAACTCAGATCCTCTGGAAGAGCCGCCAGTGCTCTTACCTGCTGAGCCATCTCCCCAGCTCCTTAAATAGAAGATTTCAAGCATATTTCACTCATGTCTGAAGGGTAATACGTTGATAATCATGAAGTCTGATGATGGACGCATACAAATTCACTGTTTCTCACTATATTGGATCAGGAGTGCCTCCTACAGGCTGCTATATTGAAAGCTTGGTCCTATTTGGTCTTGGTGCTATTTGATGATAGAAACTTGTAGAAAGTAGGGACTTGTGGGGGAATCTTAGGTGCTTTAAGTGGATCGTGGATGCTTACATCCTTCTCTTTCTCTTTGGCACCACAGCAATGAGATAAGCAGGCTTCTTCCACGTGCTCCCAACACGATGCTGTGCTCCAGTACATGGGTGAGACTTTTCGAAGGTATGGAAATAAGCCTTTCTTCTTTTTAAGTCAATCAGCTTGGGGATTTTGTTACAGTAGCAAGAAGCCAGCACAAGTACCCATAATCAATAGTAATAATAAAAACATCTGTGTAAGGCCAGGGCTGTGGTTCAGTGGTGGGGACCTTGCCTCGTACATATGAGGCCCAAAGTTTAATCCCTGTTACTTCTTGAGGAAAAAAAGAAAAGGAATAAAAAAAGAAAAAGAGACCAATGACACTTTAAGAAGCTGGGGATGTAGCTCAGTAACAAGGTGCCTGGTTTTGATTCCCAGCAACAAACCAAAGCTCTAACCAAGCCAAAATCATGTTTATGAACCAGCTCTTTATAACCTTTACGAAAGATCCTCTTATATCAGTTCTTAGAGGACTGGCGCTCATTGCTACTAATTCTTCTTATTCAGTTTATATTTCATTTTTAGCCATTAGATATAGATACCACAAACATTCTGGTTTCTATAGTCTTCTAAAATGGCCATCAAAAGCTGAAAGTTGCTGGGTGGTAGTGGTGGCACACGCCTTTAATCCCAGCACTCAGGAGGCAGAGGGAGGTGGATTTCTGTGATTTTGAGGCCAGCCTGGTCTACAGAGTGAGTTCCAGGACAGCCAGAGTTACAACAGAGAAACCCTGTCCCAAAAAACAAAAAAAAAAAGCCCAAAGTCTAGCCATCCTTCAGCAGTGTACACTTGTAATCCCAGCACTGAGGTTGGAGACAAAATTTCACGAACCCCAGGTCAACCTGCTCTGCCTTTCTGAGACTCTGCTTCAAAAACCACAAATAAAAAGCTGGATGTGGTGGCTCGGACCTGTAATCCTAGTATATCAAGGTTGAGACAGGAGAATTACCACGATCTGAGGCCAGCCTGTGCTACATACTGCATCTGTGTGTATATACAAAGAAATATACAAGACAAAAGCTTTGATATCAAGTACTAGGATTACAGACTTAGGGATCTAAGCCATTGTGCTGAAATTTCCTTCAAAAACATTTTTTATTATTTTTAATTATATGGATGTGTGTATGTGCACATGAGTGCAGACCCTCATCGAGGCTAGAAGTTCTGGATCCCCTGGAGCTGGAGTTACAGGTAGGGAGTTGCCTGATATGAGTGCTGAGAACTGAACATGAGGCTTAGAAGAGTAGTAATCACCCTTAACTACTGAGCCGTCTCTCCAGTCCCTGAATTTGTTTAAAGACTAGATACAATATTTTTTCAACCAATCCTAGTTGTATAAATATAGAAAGTCTCTAGCTTGTGGGAACTCATATATCTATGCCAGGACTTTATCAATCTGCTTTCCGCATTCTTTTTTTTTTTTTTTAATGTCCTTCCTGGCATAGGTGCATTTCCTTCTAGAGTATCTTTGTACCTGGCAATCCACCAGCTGGGCATCCATGTCCATGGGCTCCTGGGGTGTTCCAAGGGCAACGTCCAGGGAGGCCTTCGTGCTCAACAGCCAGTGGTCCAGCTCATCCGCCTCGCAGCGGTACCTCTGCAGAGCCTGCTCCTGTCTCTGCTCCTCCAGCTGGTCATTTAGCTTCTCCTGAGGAATTAGGAAGAAGGTAACTTGGAAGGAGCCCCGAGGGGTGAAAGCTTGAAGATTCCATACAACAGAGCAACGGTCTCAAGCCCTGGCTGTACACACAAATGGCTGGGAAACAAAACAAATACCTAGACTCAGGCCACATTTTGGAAAACTAAGTCAGAATTTCTGTGTCTCAACATTAGTATGTGAAGATCCTTCCTGTTCCCCCAGTGAACGAACGTGCCCAAAAGTTGAACAGGGAATCTTCAAGATTCCTATAGGATCTGGCAGTCATGGGAATGATGAAAATCAGCCAAGGATTAGAACCGAACCGTGACATAAAGCAGCTGGTTCGTGGCAACAGACATTCGACCTTGATTTCTGGGAAGTGGGAGGGGTGATTGGGACTGCAGCCGATGGAAAGGTACCTGTCACACACAAACATTTAGGCAACCGATTCTGTGAGAAAGAGCAGCCAGCGTTATGTGCTGGAATAAGCCAGAATTCCAAAGTTTCAGGCTAATTCTTAAGTTTTCTCAATTCTTGTAAATAATTCGTGCTGAAACATCCAGGCTAATCTTATTCTGAAATCCTACACAAGTCTTTCCATAGAGTAGAGACAATATGACAGAATTAAAAAGTTAACTTCAGTTACTCCGAATACCTCATTTAAAAAAAAAAAAAACTATATCATTAGTAATTGTCATTATTATTTTAAAGTTTTTTTTTGTTTTGTTTTGTTTTTTAGGTTTTTCAAAACAGGGTTTCTCTGTCGTAACTCTGGCTGTCCTAGGCTAGAACTCACTCTGCTCACTCTGTAGACCAGGCTGGCCTCGAACTCAGAGATCCGCCTGCCTCTGCCTCCTGAGTGCTAAGATTAAAGGCATGTGCCACCACTGCCTGGCTAAAGATTTCTTTTAATTTTATGAATAAAAGTGTTTGGCCTACACATGTATCATTGCACCACGAGTGTGCAGTGCTCTGCGGAGGCCGGAAGCGGGCTCCCTGGAATCCCCGGAGCAGATGAGAACTCAGCTGTGTGTGTGCTGGGAAACAACCCAGGGCCTCTGCAAGAATAGCTCTCTCTCCAGCCCCGATAACACTTATTTTTTTAATGAAAATCCTAACACGGAGACTAAATAAGTAGGAAAAACGTAAGTTTATGCAGAATAAGGAATAGATATACGATTTGACTGTCTTGCAGCTAGCTAGCCAACTGAGAACAAGCCTGCATCTTCAGCAATGGGGCCATGGCAAATTTAATCATGATGTAATTAGTAGTCAATAAGATAATACTCAGTTTGTATATGAAATGTATTGGGACATCATGATCCAGAGCCACCAGAAGCCAGAAACTCTCAAAGGCCATCTGAAGCCTGCGGTCCATCCAAATTGCAGAAACAACTGTATGGTATATACAGCACCGATTTTTAGAAGAGATACTGTTGTTGCCAAAATCTACCTAGCAAATAATACTTAAACCAGTGCAAAGGTATTTTCATGAATAAACATGCACAGGCTAACAGCGATTAGGCAGGCTTATGCTTCCTTCACAGTACCAGTTCTGGTTTTCATCGAAGCTTCTTATTTAAACGCAACAAACCCTTACTCAAATCTACAATTCCAGTCCATGGAGCTGTAGACTCTCAGTACCAGTTTTCTGCATTTTCAGAGTCTCCCATTAGTAGCACATTTGCAGACACACCTTGACTGTTCTCTGTGCTCAAGCCCCTGATGCAAACATAATGCAGCTTCTTAGGACTGAGAAACCACGAGAAATACTTTCACTCCAACGTCTATTGCAACACTCTCTATAGCTAGACCATGGAGGCAGCCTAGGGGTCCGACAGCAGAGAATGGGTAAGGAAAATGTCATGTGGGGTGTGTGCGTGCATGTGTGTCTGCGTGCGTGTCTGTGCACGTGTGTCTGTGTATCTGCAGACATGCGTGTGTACACAATGGAAGTTTTTTACAACCATAAGGAAGAATATAATGATATCATTAGCAGGAAAATTGACATGACCAAAGATAATTTCCTGCAGTGAATTACAACCATTACAGAAAGGCAAATGCTGTATGCTTTCTCTCACCTGTGGTCCCCATACTTCATACAACCACATAAAATTATGTATATATATGACATGAAAGTAGAAGTAAGACTCTTTAGGGGGACAAAGGCGATCAATGGGAAAAGGAAAGGGTAAAAATAGAGAGGTGTGAGGGCAAAGATGTTCAACAGAGTGTGTGTGTGTGTATACATATATACATAAATGTATATATACATAGATATATAGATATGTATATATACATAGATACGGATGTTATCTGTGTGTGTGTGTGTGTGTGTGTGTGTGTGTACTCCTGAGAAAATAGATATTAAAAAGAGAATAGCAACAAAAACAAATTGGAACAACCACAACAAAATCCATGCTAACAGACAGCAAGGCTTGACATCAGAAGCAGGAGCAAAAGCATCTCAAGGCCCCGGTTACCTCCAAAAGCTGCCGCTTGCCGGCTGCTTTCATCCGGATGGTGGACATCCGCTCTGCCAGGACAGTGAGCGTGGACTGCAGGGCCAGCTGCTCCGCGGGGTCCGACTCCCGAGACTCGGCCACCAGCTCCTCAGCAAGAGACGCCTGAAGCCCATTGATCTCATCTTGGAGCATCTGCACCTCATCCATCAGGGCCTGTGGGGAAGACTGTGGAATCACACTCTTGACTGAGGACTCCAGGCTCTGCCATCTTACTCCCGCTGGGATCAGTGACACACTTAGGTATCACTGACTGGTACTAGTTTAATTTTTAAAATGACAGTGCGGAGCAGAATGCTGAGACAGTCCTGATTGGAGTGCTGGACATGACATTTCCGGTTTTCGGCAGGCTCATTCGTAGCAGAAGAGGAATCCGCAAGTGTCTCCTCACTCATTCTCCCTTCTGTACCTAACTCTAAAATGTGAAGTTTCTCGGGCAGACTTCCAGGCCACTGGCCCTCTCCAGACTTCTTTCCCAAGGTTTCAAAAGCTTCCTGATACTGACCCCTCCAGGGCACTCCCCTAGACCCCTGACCCAGTCTCCTGCTTTCAACTCCAGCAAGCGGAGGTTCCTCGTCCGTCACCAGATAAAAAGTGTAAGTTCCCTGTCATCACCAGATATAAAGCAAGGCTTTTGTCAACATTCCAAGGACTGGGCGATAATAATCAGATCCCCAAACTGCCTAGTTTCAGCACACAAGATAATAAAGCTCTCTCTGCCTTAATCCTCAAACAAGAGAGTAATTTAAAGTAACCGCTGAATGTCACCTTGTCTAGCCTGCCTCCCAGCCTTGCCCTTAAAAGGAAAATGACTTTGAAATGACTCACTATCAGTTCCTTAATTCAGGTCTGGCTTGTTTCTGAGATTAAAGTCTCACTCTGCAGCCCTGGACGGGCTAAAACTCACTACATAGATCAGAGTGGGCTGGCCCAGAACTCATGGATACCTCCCTCCTTAGTGTTGGGATTAAAGGTGTGTCACACCACACCCAAACTCTGCTTTTGTTTTTGTCTTTGAGACAGGGTTTCTTGTGGCCCAGGCTGCCCAGGGAACGCTATGGCTGAGGATGACTTGGATTCCGGGGTCTTGCTGTCACCGCTTCTTCAGTGCTGAGATTACAGGCACGCACCAACAACGTCTTGTTTATTTGGTCCTGGGATTGAATCCAGGGTCTTGTACATCCTAAGACATCACGAATTGCTGCACCCCTACTGCTACCTCAGTCATCCACCTATATCTGTCTGTCCTCTGTTTCGTCTTTTGAGACCGGGGTCTTCACAGGGAAAACCCTATTTAGAAATTGAACCGCATGCTATAAAAGTGAGCGCTACAGGAAAGGCAACTGTGGCCAGTGAGGCGGCATGGATGGTGCTAACACCTTTGCTTGTTATTAGCCCATGTCTCTTGCAGAGACTGTAGACATCAGTCAGCACAGAACCTACTCAGAGTGTACTGTCAATAGTAAATGACAAAACAGGAAATAACCCTTCTCTCGTCCCTAATATCGTGTCCCATCTGACTCAACTGAATTTTCACTGATTGTTACGTGGGCAGTATTGCATATAGCTAGACAGGAAGTAAGGGGCCTCCTCCGTTCTTCACAAGCACCTCCGCCCCATCACATCCTGACCAGGAGATAACTCATTTCCAGAACTTGGCAAGCCCTTCTGACTGCCCCCTGCCACACACACACACACACACTTCCAGGCTTCCCAGCTACCCTGTTGACATGTCTGCCCTTGGCCTTGTGAGATTTACTCTTGCTCCACAGAAAGAGCTGCTAGCTTTCAGCTGCGTTTAATATCCCACTGTCAAACTGCTCTGGGAGTCATTGCAGTTTAAAGCTTTCTCCCGGGTTCCTAGTAGAAGCCCATGGAGTTTTATTTTGCAATTTCCTGTTGCTACTTAAGACTGAACCCTCCCCTGTGGCTGCCTGCTACATCTCTGCTTGATCTCCTCTGGAGTCTTTTTTCTGCTACGGGCCTTACTCAAGCATTTTGGATGCTGGGTCTGTCGCTTTTGGTTCTGGAATTACAAATGTCTGTTCTTTCTTATGGGTGCTGCTGCTCCTCCAGTGCATTTCCCCAACTGGAAAAAAAGACATTTTTAGTGATGCCTTTTGATAATCAGAAGGTGTTTTGTTTTGTTGAGACAGGGTCCAGTGTGTGTAGTCCTAGCTATCCTGAGATCTGTATGTAGACCGTGATGACCTCAGCTGGCTTCGAACTCAAGTGATCCACCTGCCTCTGCTGGCATTAAAGCTATGCACCGTCACACCTGGCTAAAACCGACGTTTTAAATTTGATCACAGAATATTTGTCCTTAATAGTTAAGAGCCTTTGGCATTCTGTTTGGGAAAGATTTGCCTACTGCATCATGATTACCATATGGTACATCATCTTCAAAAAGGTTAGGATACAGGAAGGGACGTGTGGCTCAGTGGCAGTACTCAGGCTGAGCATTCATAAAGCTCTGGGATCTCCAGGGCCCAAATCCAAACAAACAAACAAAAAATTCTCCTGGAACATAGTTGGTGGAATAGTATTAGTTTCCAAAAGTTATGAGAGAAGCTAATAATATGCTAGAAATAAGGACAGAGAGCATTAGGAAATTTTACAACCATCTGGCATCACCATGACATCAAAAAAACCCTCTGCACTGCACGCGGTTTGACCTGCATCATCGTAAGACTCAATTTTGCATTTGTTAATCCTAACTTCATATTTACACTTACAGCAATCCAGCTTACTTTATCATACTTTCTGTAGTAGTATTGCTACTGCTGGGGCGGCTCAGCAAGGAGACAAGGAGGCATTTTCACACGTGGAAACACTGCCAGACCTCAGCAGAGGGAACCACCATCCTAGCCAGCGCCTAGCTGGATAGTAAAACCCTGAGCGTCTCAGCTCCGGTGTTTTTATTCTTTCAGAAATCCTCAGGCATTTACTGATAGCACATGCAGATCATTAGCAATTGAACAACCTCCATGGAAATCCAACACCTGCAAACAATATGAAATGGCCTAGACTTAGGTTAGCCCCTCATACAACAGTGCATAAAACAATTTCAAACATAACTAAAAATAAACTTCCCCAACATTTCCCCTTTTCTGTATAAGCCAATCAAAAAGTTGCTTTTTCTCTCTAGAAATTCAACACTACACCAGCAAAACCATTTACAAGAGAAACACTCATGAGTTGCTAATGCACAGGACCAATGATACCAAATATCTATCAAGCTTTTCAAAATGTCTTTGGACAGCAGAAAAACATTATCAATGTTCAATTATCTGGAATTCACTCATGATCTTCTGGGCCCCTCCAAAGGGCTTGAATCACTTCTCTGGCTCTGCCCTCTGCGGCTGCACAGTTTGTCCTCCAGGCTCTGGCTGGCTCCCCTCCACCACTACTGATGCTCTTGGTGGCCAATCCCAAGATACTGGCATCTCAAAAACTGCTGGGGTCCCTTGCTGTAACTGGGCTGCACTTTTACCATTAGCCTCTCCTGGGCTCTCTTCATCGTACCAAGCCTCAACTTTTTTACAGGACCACTTCATTTTGGGCTTTTAACTACTACTGAGGCTGCATCTTCACTAATGGCCTTTCCAGGCCTTTTTACAGTGCTAAGCCTCAGCTGCTCTCCAAACACCCCTTCATGCCTTCAAAACCAGCACCAGCTGGGTAACACAGGACCAAGTTCAGCTGCCAGCACGAGATACAAACTCAACCAGTTCTGGAAGACAGCTTCTGTGTGGTGATCCTGAGGAAACACTTTCCAGATTTTAAGTCTGGTTTTCTGGAAAAAACACTGGTCATTCTGTCTGCAGTAAGGGTTCCCTCTTGGGTGGAGTTCTCATCACCATAGTAGATGTATCTTATCAGGACCTCTTATAGACAGGTTTGCAGGAAAAAATAAAATTAAAAAAAAAAAACTGTTCAGTTTAACTAAGGGGTTTTTTGGCTCTAAGTCTTGGCTTCCACAACAACAGGGGGTCCTGGGCTGGTGGAAAGAATCTCTGGTTAAAACGATCTGGCAGTTTGGTGTTCTTTCTCACCACCACTACTGATCAACATGCACCCTTCTTCACAGACCTCAAACACAAGACCCTCTTGGGCTTCCCACAAACAAAAAGTCATCAACAAACTCAGTTTATACAACAATACACTCTGGTTTCCGTTTCCTGTGCCCTGGCTGCCACCAGCGGCAGGATGGACCATCAGTTCCATGATCAGGAAAAGCAGTGGAAACCTTGCTTCTTTCCTGGTCCCAACTGAATTTTTTGTTTTTACCATGAAAATGTCTTTCTCTAAAGGCCTCTCTTCTGTGGCTCTCGCTTTTGAGTCCCCTCACTTAATTTTCACATTTTTCTCTTCATAGAGACTTATTTCCCTTTCTCTTTCTCATCCTCCTTCAGGAACCTTCAATTAATAATTAATTAATCTTTACTTTACCAGACTTTGCAAGGTCTGGAGTTTCTCTTCTTGTCTCCACGATGGAGCTCCAGGTGGAGTATGATGTCCTGCCCCCACGTTCATGTGCTGTTTGTAGTCGTAAGGCTGCTGTGTGGTCTCACCAAGAGAGATGAGGAGGCATATTTCATATCTGCAAACCCTGCCAGACCTCAGCGGAGGGAACCACCGTCATGGCCAGTGCCATACTCGCAGTGGAACCCTGAGCTTCTGAGATCAGGTGGTTTTATTGATTCAGAACTCCTTTGGTGTTCTACTGATAGCACGTGCAGATCACTAGCCATTAAACAACCCCCACAGAAACCCAACACCTGCACACAATGCAGAACGCCCTAGACTTAGGATAGCCCCTCACCCAACAGTGCATAAAACAATTTCAAACACAACTAAAAATAAACTCCCCCAACACTTTCTGTTTCCGGTGCAAGTACAAATCAGCATATCAATGCCTCCCCCCCCCTTCCTTTCTTTCGCCAGCTCCTTCTCTCTCTAGATAGTTTTTACAGTCTAATCCTTGCCATAAGCCAAATGTCTGCAAAGGTTGCATCTGCTCCTGGCAGCTCACTGCTGCACAAAGGAGTGCAAAAGTCCTGTACACACTCTCCATTCTTAGAGCCTTGTAAGTCTAAGTGGTGGGATATATTTTCAACATCAACCATTTTCTTCCTTCCTGGGGCAGGGGGGCTTGGTTTTTTTTGGTTTTTGTTTTTTGAAACAGTGTCTTACACAGATCAAGCCTCCAACTTGTTATGTTAGAGGGTGGCCTCGAACCTTTGATTCTCCTGCTTCCACCTCTCAAATTCTGGGGTTATAAGCCCTCCTACCTCACCCAGCTTTCATATTAGCCATTTTAGAGCTTCTGTTCTTTTGAGATATGGTTTCCTTCTATTTTCAATATATTTTATCAATCCATATAAAACATACTGCTGTACTATTTGAGCTTATTTTTAAGATTTAGTTTCCATGTATAGCCTAAGGTGACTGTGAATGTGCAATCCTCCTGCCTCATCCTTGGCACAAGTTACCCTGCCCATCCTTAGGGATGGGGTTTTAAAACTGAGATAGACTGACTCCCTCTATTGTTAATTTAATGTATTTTCTTTTTTCTGTCCTTTTTGGGTTTTTGTTTGTTTTTTTCGAAACAGGGTTTCTCTGCTGTAACTCTGGCTGTCCTGGAACTCACTCTGTAGACCAGGCTGGCCTCGAACTCACAGAGATCTGCCTGCCTCTGCCTCCTCATGGCTGGGATTAAAGGCGTGCACCACCACTGTCTGGCTCATTTAAAATATTTTCACCTGTTATTTTTTGATCATTTGTTAGACACCCAACTGTCAAAAAACGTAAAGTTTGTATTATTTGTTCAGATCGTATGGACCCCACTCTAGTTAGACTGGCCTCATTATGTCTCCTGTCTTGCTGTTTTGAACCATGCTCCTCCCCTTCCTCCCCCTCCTCCACCTTTCCACAGTTGTGCATACACTCCTCCTACCCACTCCTGTTATTACTCCAGTTCTCTAACTCTGTCTCCCCCACATGCCAGCTGATGCCACTTAATCCACTCCCCGCTCCCTTTTCTATATAGCTCATGATAATATTCCCGTTTCCTATAACGCACCAGTATGTGTGCACCCTACACTAGCATGGCAGACTTCCAAGTCATACATTTATGAAAAGCCAGTCTCTTGGGTGTGTGTCTAGTGGGTGTTCATCACATCTACGTAAATTAATTCTAACTCATAATAGTGTTGATGTCTGACTCATAAAAGAAACAACTGGAGAGAAAAACACAACTCCTCATTAAATCCCAGTGGATTTGGCCAATCAGGGGTAGTTGCTGGCTTGCTTCCGTTTCTAAGTCACTCTCTCCTCTGAACATTTTTCAGGAAGGAACAGAGTGGTTTGGCTCCTTGGAACTGTCAGTTCTGTACCATTAATGCACTCCACTCTTCCTACTTCTGGCCCAGCATCCAAGCTCAGTGACCAGGAAGGTCTTACTTAGAGTTATGGAAACATTTTGGGACCAGATAGAGGTGGTGGTTGCTACGATTGCTCTAAACATCAATGAGTTGTATGCTTTAATTAATTTTGCTATGTAAAATTCATTTTTAATATATTAAAAAACCATCAGTAGTCAAACACATCCCCAGTCTCATAATGCTGAGAAGAGTTCATGGCCAGCAGCTGGTCCATAATACCTGATGCAAACTGAGGGAGGTGGAATTCTATTTGGATTGAATGGTTTGTGATGGTGAAGAGGACCATGTGAATGATTGGCACAGAGTTAGACAAGCTGCTAGAGATTACCAGAAGTTGGGAAAGAGGTCTGAGAAAGGGGATTGGGGGAGAGAGATAGGATCTGATCAGTGCATACATCATTGTGTGTTTTTGTGTGTGTGTATTTATATACATATATGTGTGTGTGTGTGTGTGTGTGTGTGTATATATATATATATATATACACACATACCTATATATACCTATATATAAGTTGTAGGAAAACACACTGAACTACATTAAAGTTACACATCCACTAATATTTTAGTGCAAGATAGATTCTTGGAGTATTTATCTAATCCCAATCCTTAAATAATAGGGCCACACAGAACTCATTCAATACCAAATTCAATACCAAAAGGAAATAGTATCTTTCTGCTGACTCTTGGACTATCTCTCTAAACATGGTTCTTCCCACAATCTATTTGTTACAGAAAAATGGCCTCGGAAATCTTCCTAAAAGCCTGTCACTGAGCAGAACATGGCAAAGATGCCAAATGCCTCCAAACATCAGATATCCTAAAAATTCAAGTCCCAACCACAGGGCGCAACATTCAAACCCACGTCACTAGCTTATGAACAGCGCTGGGTCCTGCGCTGGTCATATACTCTTGAGATCCTAACCAGAGAGAGAGAGAGGCCGCCAATCCACCCAAATTGAGTACATTGAGACAAGTGTTTAGAGGAATCTTATAAGAATTAGGCTAATGAGAAATAACCCTTCTGACAGAGTACTGGGAAGGAAGCAACAACTGAAGCACTTATAGCAATTCTTTTAAAGTATAAAGAGCACGCTGGGCTTTTCCATCACTGTTCAGTTGGAATTTAGAAATAGAAATTCTATAATGAAGGACTGTTCCAGACACCAAGAACAGATTTAGATAGTGTGTTGGCAGTAGCTTTTCATGTGGGCAGCTCTGTCCCGGAATTTGTAGAACTTAGACATTGAAAGTGAACAAAGATAGCTCAGGAGGGAAATGTGAGTTTTGTGGGTATTTGCAGAACTGTATTGAATTAAACATTCTTAGAATCTCCTCGTCCTCCATTAGACCATGAAGAAGCTACAGACGACCCGGTGTTCGGCTTGCTTACATCATCGAGTCAGCTATGTCTTCTCACTGTGGTGATGGGAGGCACTGTCCTTGGTTAACAGCAAGGGACAAAAGGTCATGTGATGGGCCTCAATTGCGAGAGGAGCCACATGATGTCTTTCCAATACATAATAATTAGCAATAACGTACAACGTTAGCTGCTCAGATTTCAGAGAATTAGTAACTGTAGAGTATTCAGTCCTAAATAGTCCTAAATGGGACATCTATATCAATTTTCCCCTACACACACACACACACACACACACACACACACAAGTCTATACACACACATACACTAACATACACACTTATACACGCACACACAAACATATGCACACACATACACATACACAAACATATATACACACATTCACACACATACACACATACACATATACATACATACATACACACACATATACATACATACACACACATATACATACATACACACACATGCACAAACATACACACACATATGCACACATACACACACACATGCACAAACATATACACACATACACATATATACATACACACACATGCACAAACATACACACACATACACACACATGCACAAACATACACACACATACACACATATACATACACACACATGCACAAACATACACACACATACACACACACACACACACACACACACACAAACACACACTTCAGGAAATAGTGAAGAAGAGAAGGCAGAAAGACCAAGCGAGCCAGAGGTTAGGAAGCGCTGTTAGGAAACCCCTTCTAGACACAGCAGCAGCATCAGCACTCATGAACTCACAAGACCAAGCCAGTCAAAACTCCAGCACAGGTCGGGGAGGGGCTCACAAGAACCCTCCCTTCCCATGGCTGAAAAGCTTTGGCAGTTGCAGGCTTCTAAGATGGGGAGAATCTGTGTTGGTTTGTTTGCTTGCTTGTCTGTCTGTCTGTCTGTCTGTGGAAGTGAGCCCTGTTAAGTTACCCATGCTCCAGTGGATGGCCTTACATTCGCTCGTGGACAGCACTGACCAAACTCAGTGGCCATGCAAGAGGAGATGGCGTTGAGAAGCAGGCATGGTAGGAGGGTCTGGGAAGAGTTAGAGGCTGAGTGTGGGTAGATATGGTCAAAATGCATTGTACACATGCATGAAATTCTCAAAGAATGAATAATAAAATATATACCTAGAACGATAATGTTCGATTTTGAGTTTTCTCCATGAAATCTTTGGACAACAATTTTGTCCCATGTGCAGTATACATTTTCACACTAATAATGATGAGTTAGGGAGATGGTGGCACTGCTTGGAGCTAATACACATGTTCCGATGGGAGCTCTAGGGCATGGACCACCGGGGACTGTTTTCTTGCGGTTTCATCCCTCCTGAGAGGGACATTGAACAGTCTTGGGGAGCTGTGGTCAGTTACCTAGGCTACAGGGATGCTAAGTCTCCAGCAGAGGTAGAGATAACCTAAAGGTAGACAGAGTAAAACCTTTAAACCTTCTTCCAGATCACCAGTTCTCAGTAATATGTGTGATTCTCAGACCACCCTGATACAGCCCTTAGATAATCCATCCTATACTCTATTCAGATGCTTACAGGAAGCTGACATTTACAGGACAGCCCATCAGAACTGACCCACAGAGCTGCATTCAAAAGGAGAGAAGCTCTCCTGCCTCCAAGGACGACGAACCCCAAATCTGAAGACAACAGGAAAGAAGGAACTGCAGGATTGTGAAGAACACTGGGTGCCAGGGAGCCTTCATATGTGAAGGTGGCAGCATCAGTGAGAAAACAGGACTATCAGGCAAGGACTGTGACGCCGAGGCTCCTCTAGAAGGGAGAGGGACATCTGAAGGGTAGAACTGGTCTAGTAAAGATGGCTAGAGGGCAGAGGAAAACAACATTGCAATCGCCACTTAAATGCCCGAGAGTCCTCATCGATTCTTATGATCTAATAAAAAAAACAGGTTAGTTTTAAGTTTATGCCTTTTTTGCCATTTTCCTAAATCTAGCAGATTTAGGGAAAGTAGGGTATCTGTAGTTTGTCAAAAGAAGGTCTAAAATAGACCTATCTATTCTAAGTACTTAATCTCTATCCTAAGAAGTCACAAGAGTGTCAAAAGCCTGAAACCGCTATTTCTCAATACAGCATCTTTAGATGAAAGGTGGGCATTTTTATCTTATACTGAAAAGCCACATACTGCAAAAGAACCACTTGTGTTTGACAGCTCATGTGAGCAAGCCATGAAGTCCAGGGTTATCGTGGATTCCAAACAAAATGCAGAATATTAATGTGTGCGTGCGTGTGCATGCGTGTGCATGTGTGTTCGTGTGCGTGTGCGTGTGTGACCTGAAGATCAAACTCAAGAGCTTTGGGCATGCTGGGTACATGCCTTACATGTGAGTTACAGCCCCAGTCCTAGACATTGAGAAATTTTGCTGTCACTAATAGATACACCTACCACACTGCCCTTTTCTCTCTTCTATTAAAATTGTTGTTTATGATTCCCTTTTATTGTTTATTTAGGCGTACATATGTTTTGTGTCAGTGTATGCCACATGTGTGTGGGAGTCTGAGGAGGACAGAAGAGGGTGCCTGAGCCCCTAGGACTGGAAATAAATGTAGTCATGAGTCTGTCAGAGTGGTGCTGGGAGCCAAACTCGGGTTCTCTGGAAGAGCAGAAAATCCACCACCGAGTCATCTCTCCAGTGCCTGTTCTGTTTTATGGGTCCCCCTAAGTGGACCTAGTTGCTCTGGACTGCACCTTAACTTTCTGAGTGCTAGAATTATCGGTGTGGGTCACACACCTGGCTTTTATAGCTCCTTTACATGTGATGATTGACTTATTTTTATGTACACGACTGTTTTGCCTGTGTGTATGTATACATGCCACTTGTGTGTCTAGTCCCCACAGAGGTCAGAAGAGCATGTCAGATCCCCTGATACCAGAGTTGCATGTGGTTGCGAACCACCATAGGGTGCTAGGAAATGAACCTGAATTCTAAGGAAAAGCAATATGCACCACCATATCTGCCCTATAGGTATATATAACTATAATTATATATATATATGTGTGTGTGTGTGTGTGTGTGTATACATATATGTCACTATATGTGTGTATATATATGTATAGATAGGTAGATAGATAGATAGATAGATAGATAGATAGATAGATAGATAGATAGATGGATGAGCTATAGTTAACATCTAAAGTCATCTTTCTTCCCCTCTGCATTTGGAGGGCTGTCCCATGCTCCTGGGTTCTGGTTAGGGTTAAGCAGCACTTTCCTACGTCACGCTGACTCAGCAGAGAGGTGAGCACAGGCCTCCACACCCTTAGGCCCCAGTTTTGCTACGGAAGTGTCAGTACAGTACTGGCCGTGTTCAGTTGGGATCTCTGGAGCAGGGGCCTCAATGGCAGCACCCATGTCCCGTGGATGTATGTGTCTTAGCACAAACTTCAAGCTGATATATTTTTAACAGCATCTTTCTAAATTAGATGAATGGAATCAGCTCTCTCCTCAGATAAATCTGACACTTTAACATTTAAAAGGTTTTAAAATGACAATACTCAGAACAATCACAAGATGAACACTTAAAACTCCTCCCTATTGAAGCCTGAGGCTCATTCCCAGAAGAGGCTGATTGGCACATAATTAATTCTTATAATGACTCATAGCTAAACAAAAACAATCTGGCAACTGTAAAGAAATCCACTGTATCAGAAAAGTCCCAAAGCAGCCTGGCCATGGTGGTGCATGCCTTTAATCCCAGCCATGAGGAGGCAGACGCAGGCAGATCTCTGTGAGTCTGCCGCCAGCCTGGTCTACAGAGTGAGTTCCAGGACAGCCAGAGTTAAAGCAGAGAAATTCTGTCTCAAAAAACAAAAACAAACAAACAAAACAACACCAATGCATGCGGCTTTTTAAAATTAGAAACCTGGCCTGATTTTCTCTTTTTCCTTCTTAGATTCCACCCTGGAGAGGTGGGAAGCAACTTGCACCTTTGGAAATCTTGCTCATTTCAACAAGAACTACCACTCCGGTCTCCCCAGCAGGAGTCTGACAGGCCAACTAAAGAGCATACTGATTCCAGCCTGCAGGAAGCTGAAGTCACTGAGGCTGCTATTTTTACCTGATGCTCAGCCATCTGGCTTTCTGGACTCCGGCCGGGCTGGAGGCTCTCACTCAGCTTCATCTCCATGGCCTCCATTTTGGTGGAGACGGACTGGAGAGAGTCTTGGTACTTCTGCTGGCGTTCCAAAGCTTCATAGAGGGTCCGCTGTTTTTCACTGATCTGGATAAGAAAAGGGATCTTACCAACAGCTTCCTCCTACTTCTTATCTTGCAGGTTGTGACATTTCTTTCCTCACAGCTTTACCCAAGGGCATCTGACTGTGTCCTAGATGTGTAACTCTGCATATATTTCATAAGACAATACCTAAAGCCATGCACGTCTGGAGAGCTTGACCAATTCGATGCTCTAAAGGCTTACCACATTTTTTAAGGTTTCCCAGGAACGTTGTAAGTCACCCAGCTTGGCAGTCGCTGAAGGCTCCAGTCCTGGCTCATACAATTCTTGGGATGCAGCGGCACTGGGGGGAATCCTGGCAGCATCGGTCTGCAGCCTTTCAGCAGACAGAGCTTGGTAGTAAGCAATGTCCTGGGAGGAGAGCACAGTGTTAGCATGGGGAAGAGAGAGGAGCTCGGGTGTGCTTGGGAAACTATCCTCTGTGCAGCAGGAAGGCCTAAGATTTACGTTCTCTGTTGGGTGATACAAACTCAGTAGGTTAGGACAAGCTTGTAGCAAGAAGGTTTAGAGAATGACAAAGTGCATTACCAATGCTTTAATATTTTCACCACTATGAAATTAAATCAAATGTATTACTATTTCAAGTGGCCAAAATACTTGCTTATTTTATATTTGGAAAATGGTAATGTAAACTATTCAAGTAGTAGCCTCTATTTCTCCAGTATACCTCTTGATTACCCAGCAAACCTCTATTTAACCGGTACATTGCTAGTAAACCAACACACTTCTAATTAACCAGTCCATCTCTATTTAACCAGCACACCTCTCTTTAACCAACACTTTTCTAGTTTACCAGGACATTTCTATTTAACCAGCTCTATTTAACCAGTTCATCTTTAGTTAACTAACACTTCTAATTAACCAGTACATCTCTAACCAGTACACTTCTATTTAACTAGCACCTCTCTAATTAATTAGTACACATTTATTTAGCTAGTATGCCTCACCTCAGGTAACCAAAACACTTCTAATTAACCAGTACACCTCTACTTAACTGTTATATCTAGTGAAACTTTATTTAGCCAGTATGCCTCTAATTAACTACTACATCTGTATTGAACCAGTATTGCAAAAGGATGAGATCTGCCTGATCTAGTCTTCAAAATGTAGTTCAAACATTGATTAATGTTCTGATGTTGAAAGGATTTGTTTCAAAGACTAAATCGAGGTAGAGGCAGGAGGATTGGGAATCCAGGGCCATCCTCAGCTACATAGCAAGTCTGAAACTAGCCTGGGCTACATGATAGACTGTCTCAAAAAAACACAGCAAACAAACAAAACCCACAATCTATAGACATCAATTTTACAAATGAGAGCAGATTCATTATTCACAAAATAGATATCTTAAATATTAAGTGGTAGAAAAAATACAAAACAAAGAATTGAAAAAGATCTACCTATTCGTTTCCTTGAAGTACACGAGAAGTCATCCAAATTAATGTTAAAGACTCATGGTTTTGACTGTTTTTTAATTTGTGTTGTATGTCTTACATCTACTTCTTGTTTTATGATGTAGTTTATTATATCAAAATACGATTGTGCTTTCTGTTTTTTCAATAGTGTGCGTAGTATGTGTGTGGGTGGGTGGTGTATGTACATGTGTGTGTTCGCATGTGTACACTTGCATGTGGAGGCCAGAGGTCGATTTTGGGTGTTTTCCCTGATCAGTCTTTACCTTATTTTTCAAAACAGAGTGTGCCACTGACCCTGAAGCTCATTGATCCAGACAGGCTGGCCGCCAATGAGCTCCAGGGATCCATCTTCTCTGACCAACTCCCTCCTGCCAGGATCACAGAGGTGCTTCAGCACGCTCGCCTTTAACATAGATGTCTGGGAGCCAAATTCTTGGCAGGTGCTTTACTGACTGAACCTTTTCCCCAGTCCCTGCGTGTTCAAGGGTTTCTGTGTACATTTATCTGCATCTTAAACTGGGAGCCGTGTTTGTATTCTGCCAGCTGTTATCTCAAAGCTCACTGCTTTTGCAGCTGTGCTATTGAAGGCGATTACTGCAATTTAAAACACTGAGCCTCTCTGATAATCACGTATTGAGAAGATCTGTGAAGAAAGGGTGCAGCCACATGGGAAAACATACTAGCAGGAAGTATTCTGGCGTTGGGGGAGTGGCCTGCCTCAGGGGGTGGGACGCTGGAGACTAACTGAATTTCCCTCCTATGCGCTGAAACTGGAGCAAATGACATCTACTGAACTATTACTGCCACCACGTTGGAAAAGCAAAGCCTGGTTTTAAATATCATAAAATTTCTAAGTTGCATACCCCACTGTAAATAAAGAAGGCTCCCAAAGTGCCTGGAATAGAATTTGTTTTCGTTTTTGTTTTTGTAAAGGCTCTAAGGTGCATATGGCTCATGCCTACAGACACTGACAAATGTCTTCTGGAGGAGTCCAAATTCCATCATCTTTTGTATATGAGTAAATTGAAGAAATCAATGAGTAAGTCACTAAATAGCCCTATAGACAACTGCTGTCATCAATACCTGGTACAGTAAGGAGTTGCCCTCAAAAATATGTGCCTCAGTGCTCATGTGTCTAAGGTTAAGATGCCCAAGGAAATAAATCTGGACATATTTGGCTACAATTTGATCCACATTTTTCTAGTCTTAAAATTACCAATAATCAAATATCTCATTTAAAGTCCATGATTTTGTGTTAGTATCGATTTCCATTTATACACAAGGAGTTGAGGAATTTCCCAGGGACAGTGAGCTTGGAAACTGAAGAGGGCCTGTGATCTCATGGAGCTTCTGACCTGGAGGCCAGTGAGTTGATATTTGTCTGGACTCCTCCATGGAATCCCAATCACGGCTTGTGTCTACAGGGCTAGAGAAGGCTGCAGGAAATTGTGAGGGCGCCTCCTTGTTTCTCCTCTCTCACAGTCAGCAGAGGGAACACGCTGACTGTGAGGGGGAATCTGTTTGTTATGTAACAGAGATCTACTTACAGAAGCAAGCACAAAACCTATCCATGGGTGTGATACGATGAAGCGGTTATATCCGGCTCTTCCTTCAGCAGCTCTGTATATTTTGTACAGCACTTGCAGTCTGGAAGCTAGAGCGGAAGGACACACTCCAGAAGCTGAAGTTCCAGAGGCAATTCTGAAATCTAGTGCACTGCCGGTCAAGCTGTCACAGTTTCTAATTGTGTTCTGATTTATACTGTACCAGAGAAGCATACGGCCAACTGATGGAATTTGTGGATTCATTTGATTAAACAATGCTAAGGATCTGTTGGCTGCTTCATAGCTTCCTCCAACTCAAGCTGACTGTCTTAGTCCAAGTAAGGTCACTTCTACTAACCAACAGGATTCCCTATCTGATGTCTGGCTAACAATTTACATTTCCTTGTGACCAGGAAGACGTGTCAAAACTGAGCCTCAGGAAGCCTAAACTAGCTCAATTTAAGATGTAATTGTGCACTCTGATTGATGTCAATTAATAGTAAGAAAAACGTCCATGGGGGTTTTTGTCATGACATACTGGACACGCTCACGTGCACATTGACAGCGTTTCCCAAGCTGCACCACAGAAACTGACAATATTAGAAAAGGAATATACTTCCACAGAATACAGTCTCAAGATCAGTATTAATTTTTCTACTTGAAAAAATTAATATTATATCATCTTTTCAATATACAATCAGCTGACTCTAGTCCATTCCCTCTGATTCTAGTAACATCTGTGACCGCAGGAAAGAACATGTCACCAAAGGATGAGTAATTCATATTTTTAATTCAGAACTTGGAGAACAGCTGCCTAAATCTCCCAGGGAACCCTGAACTTCTCCCTCTCTGTTGTCCTGGTTAGTTCCCTCTCACTGCTCTTGGCTCTTGTCATTATTTAGTTCTTGCTGACCTGTCTGTCCTGAGTGTAAGGCAGAAGGTCTTGTGCCAAGCGTGCTCAAAGGTGTTTTGATTTGATTTGTTAGTTTTGAGACTAAACTTCTTCACCCTGTAACCAAAACTGGAGCGGAACTCACTCCATAGCTCAGGTTGGCTTTGAACTCATGGCAATCCTACCTCGGCCTCCTAAGAGTTAGGATTACAGATGTGAGCCACTAAACCCAGCTACGAATGGATCTGATGAATGGATGAATTAAGAACTTCCCTAGAACTATGTTGATTTCTACCAACAGACTCTTATACTACCTAAGGTGTCATCGATTTTATTCCCTTTTTTATTTGGATAGGTATCCTCTTTATCACAGAAGTTGCATGTTCAACCCCTTGGCTGTAAAACAAAGGTGGTGTGGTAGATTTACAGTGCAGCTTACAGTACGTTTGCTCTAATTAGTGCTTCCTCACAATATTCATCTCAGCTCTTGAGCAGTTACATAATTTCCTAGCAACACGACTAAAATTTGTCAAAATTTGTTTTGGCTAAAAATACAGCATCGCTTACCATGCATTAAAGGTTCAGGTTATTTTTAAAGTATTTTGCTTATATCAAATATGTATCACTAAATGTTTTGACAGGTAACTTGAAATATGCTATATATAATATAAAAAATATGTTAAAATGCAGCCCATAACAAGGTGCATCTTCATTTTATGGGAAAAAGAAGTCTGACACGAATGCACGGTTTTCGTAGGACCTGGTCAGTGTTAACACTGTGCTCGGTGCATGTTACCTGGGCCATAGAATCCTATGACTGCATCCTCTGTTGGGGTGAGTACCCCATGACTGTGACTACTACAGACTAAAGCCATGAGGCCTCAACGGGACCTTCTCCGGGTTTTCATTTTCATAAACAAATTTTTGTTTATGTTGAGCTATAATTTCATGAACTGCTTTTTGCTCATCTCCCTGTCAGTAGCTCGGGAGAGGTGGTGACTTATGAGGCCAGCCGTCTCACAGGACCATCCTAACTTATGTGGCTATCGAACTCCATGATGTGCCCCTGGACCCAAATCCAACGAAGCCACAGACTAATGGGGACAGGAAATAGAGTGCTATATCCACCTAGAGCTCACTGGGAGAGAAAGATCAGTGGGAGGTACCTGGTTGACAGATGCCTCTGTGTTAGCCACAGGTGATGGGGAGCGACAGGCAGGTGGAGAGGAAATCTCGCTGTTGGTTCCCTCCTCCCCAGACTCTTCGGTGACAGGTGACAGCAAAGTGTGACATCGACCTGCAGTCATCTGCCACGGAAAATGTAGCCCAAAGGACACAAAAATCAGTTAGCTTTGTTAGCGCAGAACCTCAACAGACACAGCTCAGGAGATCATTATCTAGCCGAGGAGCACAGACTAATTTACATATCAACTCTGTGTATTTAAAAGTACGAGTAAATAGGGTGTTAACACTATTTCTAAAACAGAGAAACCCAGCTACCCGGTCACATTGAGTTTTTCTATTGGTTAAAAGTGCTTCTATTTTTTATCGAATGTATTTGTGTCTTTATAAAATAAGTAGAAAATCATGAGCAAAAAAAAAAAAAGAAGGAAAGAAAAGAAAAAGAATCTTTGAAATAAAGCTTGGTCTGTTGTGACATCTCAAGTTCCAAATATTCCAGGAAGATAAATGCATCTAAGGTCACGCATGGTCACATGGGTCTGGGTTGAGTTACACATTACCTGAGGCATGGCATAGGTGAGAAAAATGTGTAATGCCAGAAGACAGTGAATTTACCAAAACCCTCTGTTTTTTAAGTTGCAAAATGAATGGGAAATAATGGTTCGAACAGATTAAATAGTCTCTTTCTTTTGATCCAAAAACTAACCTTTGAACTCTCAATTTACTTATTCTTCTCATAATAGCGTTTCTTCTCATTTTTACTAATCATATGGTACATACGTATATATATGTATATATATATATATATATATATATATATATAAAAGTTAAATATATATGTCACGACTCCCACATCCCTGTGGTGTCAAGGAATTGTTTTCAAAATAAAGCACGACGTGGGTCAGTATTATTGCAAAACTGCACACAAATGAAGGGCTGATCTTGGACTCCAAATCTAACATTAACAGTTGCAAATGTCACTGTTTACCGGGTTAAAGATCAGCTCTGGCCCCTGGGCAGTTACTGCAAATGTAGGGTACAGTTCCCAAATTAGAATCTACAAACTGTAAAGCTAGTCTCTAAAGAAACATGGCTCTGACTCTGGGGACATCACCAGCACGGCTCCAGACCAAAGAGTAAAGCTAGCTGGAGGGGCAGATTTGATCCTTACCATGATCACCGAGGGATGGGCCGAAGGCGTTGGGAGGAGCTCAGGGTCCAGGTCCTCTGTCCCTTCCGCCAGCCCCTCGACCTCAGTCACCGTCAGCAGCATGGTGGCGTGCTTGGCTTTCATCGTCAGCGTCTTGCATTTGGAATTCAAAGAGGCGATCTGCTCCTGGTAGCCCTTGATTTTCTGTGCCAGCTCCTGAGGAAACATATTCCCCCAGAGTGTGTCAACGCAGCATCAGAAGGAAACAGTAGCGGCGTTCATCTTCCTGCAGCCCGGAGCCAATGAGAGGCGGAGCCGAGCCCTGCTCGGAGCAGGCGTGGTCTGCAGCTGCCTTGCAGCACCTCCAGCCCAGCTGAGCCAGACCACAGAACAGCCTGGCCCAACCACAGACAGTGAACCCCAGCCAAGCTAGCCCTGGGAAAATGGGGAGCACAGAAGGGCTTTGAGCCCTGACAGGTGACCCTTTATGCTAACATGAACTTCCAGCATGAGGAACTGGCAGTTTTCTCTAATATACCTGAAGCGTCTGAAATCAACCAGATGGTTCATGCCATGGAAATTAGGTCATGTGATGACTAAAACTTAAAAAAAAAAAAAAAAAAAAAAAGCAACGCTCAGCTCTTATACTGACTACATCCAAAAGGTGGCAGTCACTTAATAAGACAGGGTCACAAAGCAAACTGTTTGCTGGCTACAGAAATGATCCCTGAAAGTGTAGCCTCCATATCTTAATTTGCATGAAGACCGACAAACACAATGTGCACTTGAGCCAACGTTCTTTCACCTCAGCGTTCCTCATATTTCAAAGCAGAGCTCCAGAGTGCTGTCAAGTTAATGGCTAATTTCATTTTGTTCTCGAAAGAAAACAAATTTTGAGATGGAGTTAAAAACTTCTTGTAACTATACTCTGGACCGCGCCCAGCTCCTAGAAGGACTGACTACAGATCCGCTCTAGGAGTGTAGTGATTCTAAGTATAACAGCTATACTTGCTTACTTGCATAAGAAACATTAGAGCGATACAATATTAAAGTAATACTTCCTCGTAGCCTAAACAAATTGAAAACTGTATGTTCTGAAATGGTAACATAAAAACGCAGAACTTTTCTTCTTTCCTTTTCCTTTTGTTTGATTCCTTGCCCAAGAAGTTGTATGTTGGTGCTTTGATTAGAACACATTCTGTGACTGGGAATCAAAGCCTTAGAAAAAGGCCACATCTGACCTAAAGGTCCCACAAGGCTGGTTGGTGACAACTTCACAGACTACTTCGGGATCAAGGACAATACATAGAGTGTCTTGAGTCCCCCTGACACCTACTCATTACCCGCCTCTGAGTCTGACCTAACCTCATGCTGACTATCAGGTAAATCCTTTGGGGTGTATTAAGTTCTGTCAACAGAAAGCTAAGAATGTATCTGATAGCATCTGAAACCTACAGCGGAGATTTCCTGGCTTTTCCCTAAGCCACCTACCAGAGTTTCCCACTAAGACACTTGAAAAATGCCTTCGTTTAGGACTCTCCATTGTTCTGTGTGATCTACAGCTACAATCACATCATGAATCTATTTCCACGGTATGATATGTTATACGAGGGCCACCCGAACCCACGTCCCTCAGCCGTGGTCATTCATATTTGGCACAAGAGTGAGCTATCTCTTATTCCTATTGAGGTAAGACACTGAACATCAAATTCTTTGTTTTCTTTTGAGGAGGATGGAGGGGATGATTTTTGTTTGTTTGTTTTAAAGATAGAGTCTTGCTATATAGATTCATCTGGTCTTAAAATCACAATCTTACTGTTTCAGCCAGAGTGCTGGGATTACAGGCATGTGCCATGACACCAGGCTAAATGTTAATGTTTATAAATGATAGTACACACACACACACACACACACACACACACACACTGCATATGCACCACTCTGTTACTGTTGCTTTGCTTCTGCCCTCCCTCCTGAAAGTGAGCAAAGCAGGAAACTGTGCAGTAGAATCTGGCTTGCAGCTTGCCATCTAGGTCTAGCTTGTCTTGCCTCTAAGAGGGAAGCAGAGAGACCCCATTAAATCCAGAGTTAGACTTAGCCCTTGCCCACCCTGTGGCCACAAGACAGGTGACAGCTCTCTCTCCTGCTGTGCCCCACACAGGCATGTTCATGCTGATAGGCGGTGCCTTTCTCCAAGGTGACAGTCTCAATATTCGCATGTATAAAAGTCATCTGTGATCTTTGTTAAAAACGCAGCTCTGGTGCCTCCAGGACTTTGACTTACCTGATTTGTCAGAATCTGCACTCTACAGTCAACCCATGTGACTATGGAAAATTCTTCCATGAAAACTGCCTGCCTCTTGTCGCTAAGGCAAATCCACTGACGTAAACTGGAACCCTGGTGGGTTAATGAGTTATCCCTCTTCAGAAGAGGATATACACATTCATATTTTAATTTGGACAAGGCATTTCCACACATGATTGTAACAGTGAGTATTTTACAACCAATGTCCCCTTCAAAGATGGCAGCCCTCTGGGCAGCCTCTTGTCATCCAGAGTGAGGTTTGTGTGTCAGGTGGAAAGCTAAGCAGAAGGCTATGGCACCAAAGTAGCTGGGTTTCCTTTTTCTTTTTTTTTTTTTTTCAAATGAAATGTGCCTTTTGAAAATTTTCAAAACATAAAGAGCACAGCTTAAGAGTGCAAATTGTCACTGGATCAGACTCACTTTAAAGCTGATATTCAATTAAAGTAGTCAGAAAATACAGGACACAACCCACATCCCAATCTTTGTTATTACCACCCGGGATTTCTCCATGGGGTGCGCCCCTTCCTGCATTTGTCTTTTCTTCGCAGTGGCCTACATGTGTGTTTACATCATTATTATGGAACATCTTCATGTCGCTGAGAGCCATACGATGGAGCTTACATATGTCTACATGCAGGGACAACCTGCAACAGGACAAGGCAGGCCACTATCTCTGTGACCTCAGACAGTCCTTTCTTGTCTTGAACTAGCTTCCTCTGTTTGCGGTGATGCCACCCACACAGTCTCTGTTATAGTGCCAAAAAGAGAAAATCATCACAATTTGAACCCCAAGTACTGAATTTGACCAGCACTAGATTTGGGAGCTCAAGAGACCACTTTTTAAAAGTTGCTGTTTCATTGTTTTGTCTTCTTTGTTTTCTTTCTCTTCCTTCCTTCCTTTCTCTTTCTCTCTTTCTTTCAAGCATATTATAGGTTGGTTGTGGGAGTATTTACCTGTAATCCCACCATTGCAAATCTGAGGCAGAAAAATCTGGAGTTTGAGGCTAGCCTAGGGTATGTAGTGAGATTTTTCCCCCTCCCCTCCCAAAAACAAACCCTTCAAAAATGCAACCCTCATAGGGTTGAACCAGAGAGATATACACTTTTTTAAACTATTTTTAAAAATATAAGTTTTAGTATTAGCTAATGTTACTCCAAACAAGTTAAAAAAATATTTGGGTCATGGAAGAAGTTATGAAAATGGTATTTTGGATCTTATGAAATATGAGTAAAATATTATATAACAAAATGTTTAATATACTATGTAGATAGTGATTTCAAAAATTGGCACTGCTCATTACCAGTGCATAAAAGAAATAGCTAGCGGATGATGCTCATAGCTGTAGAAGTGAATGTAAACAGAAGACTGATTTTGCAAACCATAGAAATGTACTATGCTAGTATACTGTGTCAAGAAATTGTTTACTTGTATAAAGAAAGCAAGCTTGAGCTTTTCCACGCTTCAAGGGAAAATGTCAATCTCTAATAAACTTACGACCATACTGGGGCCAGAAAGATTGGCCTTCTGATAAAGGTAAAACAGCAGTTAGAAAGACAAACGTCTGTCCGTGGCAGAAAGGAGTAAGATGCACCTCTCTGAGTCACCCACCAACATTTTATGGAGCTAAGAGTCCACCCTCATGGGAGAGTGAATTGACCTAATAGGCTGGGAAAGGAAATTTACTGCCAAAAGTCACTGGGCTCTGTCACTCTGGGGCTGTGAGACCTGAGACCAGGAATATGCAAGAATGCCACAGGTCAAGGTCATGGTGATGTCAAAGAAACAAGAAGATACTTCGAAGAAGAGGAACCACTGGTAATTCTTGCTCTTAGTGAAAGAGCCTACACTGTGGTCAGGTGGAAACGATTTTCTCTTTAACATGAAGCCACCCTTTGTTTTGAAGAAGGCAGAAATGCAACAAAGCATTGAGCATGGTTGTTTCTTATAGGCTTTACCTTCAAGAATTAGACAATTTCCATGTATTAACTGTTTAGTGCAGAGGCTCTCAACCTTCCTGATGCTCTGGCCCTTTAATACTTGTTGTGGTGACCACCCCCAACCATAAAACTATTTTTGTTGCTACTTCATACTTGTAATTTTGCTACTGTTATGAATTGTAATGTAAATATATTGTATGCAGTTGGTCTTAGGTGTCCTGTGAAGAGACTCACAGGTTTAGTGCATTGATCTGTTTCCACACAGGGGCGCTCGGTGAGAGATGTCATGAATGGTTCACAGAGGCTGCAGAGTGCAGGGGAACACCTGTGTTACTGAATCAGCAAAAGTTACCTTCAAAGTGCAAAGACAGCCAAAGTGCTGTGCGGGAACCACGCAGACCCCCACAGTGTGGAGAGTACTTCTCTTCCCAGCCACTAAAGGAAGCCAGGTTCTACCTGGCTTCTACCTGCTCTACCTGCCCATCTGGCTCACCTCGTGCCGAGAAATCTGTGCCTGTAGCTCCTGGATGTTGCTGGTGGCCACGGGTTTGTCCTCAATCTCTCTGTGAGCCCCTTCTATCAGCTGCTGGAGATGCTTCATTTCTTGCTCGTACTGTTCATACTGCACCACAGCCTCCTTTGAAAAAGAAAGTGAGAGTAGATTTTTCTGTATCAGTTACTGGGGAGATTTGCCACTCATGTTACCTTCTCTTTCCCTGTGTCCAGGAAATCAAAAAGAGATGGGTAAAGTCCTTCAGATGGCACAGGTTCTCAACTTTCACTGAGATGCATCAACTTTATCTTCTTGAAATGTTACAATAGAATTATGAATGAAATCAAAATAGGTGAGCAGTTAGGATTCCCTCTGTTCTGCCTCCTTAGATTGTCCTGAAGGTAAAAGGCAGTGGCCAGCTAGTGGCGCTGGCAGGACAATGGGCTTCCTTCATCTCTCTGTAGGAGAGGTACTGACTCATGGATTGGGGAAATGGCTCAGTTGATAAAGTGCCTGCCATGCAAACATAAGGATCTGAATTCAAAATCCCCAGTCCTAAGACAAAAAGCCACATCTGTAACCCCAGCCCTAAGAGGTGAGGGATCCGGACAGGAGGCTCCTTAAAGCTCAATGGTGAGTCAGCTAAAGCAAATGCATGGGCTCTGGATCCAATAGGGACTCTGTCTCAAGAAATAAAGTGTAGGACAATCAAGGAAGACACTTATATTGATCTCTAACCTTCACATACATGTACATAGACATGTACCCCACACACGTACATACCCACACTTACATGCAGAGCAAAATTTAAAACAATGTTGAATAACAAAACATCAGCCAAGAGCTCCAGTAGTGGATAATATTAAGCATGACCTTTAGCCTGAGGGCTCTGATGTCTAGCAATTACAAGGTAAAGAATGATCAAAGATGGCTGATCAAATGAGCGCTCGTGATTTTAATGATGGGATATAATTATTCATAAGGCAGGTGAATACCACTTGAAAGAGAGATATAGTGAATAGCATTATTTCTCCACGGAAATGCTTTTTCTCTTATTACTTAAAGGGATTAAGAGCTCTGATTGTATGCCCAGAAAATACACAAACTGGCTGAAACATGAAAGTAATTGTGTAATATAGGACAGTAAGCCCGTATCAGCAGGTTCTAGACTCTTCTTGGATGCGTATATGACCACATACAAATTAATGTATATGAGTCATTCTTTATTTAAAAAATTCACCAAAAGATGATTTTTACTAAAAGATAATTTTTAGAGAGCTTTCCCCAGACTTTTGTAGATGATCCACACGCTAGAGTCTTGATCTCCTGATTTTATATAACGACAACAGACTGTCAGATTTAGCACTCTGGGTGTTTTGATGGCTGAGCCCACACAATGCTAAGAAAAGCAGCCCATGACTCATGCGCTTGCTCTGCTGGCCTGGGCCCCGCTGGCTGCACACAGCTGCACCTGCCTGCATGATGGTGTACTGCTGGATGGCCGTGTGTTGCAGCTGACTGGCTTCCTCCTGCAGCCGCAGGGCAGCGTGGCACAGAGGCAAGCTGGCGACCACATCCTCAGGGATCCGGAGAGCACTCTGGCAGAGCTGCACGGCTTGTACCTTCGGCTTCAGGGACTCCATCTCCGACAGTAGATGCTGAAAGGGCGGGGTCAGAGTCTAAGCCTTTAATAGTTTCATCAAGTATCACACAAACAAAGGCATCTCCTGAATTGTAGCCATGGGGTCAGCACAGTTTGTATGGAAGATAAACAATGCCAAGACTATCACTGATCTTAGAAAGCGTTTTTCTTGTTCTTCTATTTTTCAAATGTAGAATCTCACTCTATCCGTCCCAAATTGTTATATGTATATGTATGTGTTCATGTGTGTGTGGGGGGTAAATGCACATGTGCATTTGAGTTCCTATTTGCAGGTATACAGTAGGGTTTGTACACACGTGTGTGCATCTGTAAGCAGGTCAAAGGATAAACAAACTCAGATATCAATATTCAATAGCTGGTTACATTTTTAAACCTTAAGACAGAATTTCTCATTGACCCACAGCTTGCCAAGTAGGGTACGCTGGGTGCCCAGCAAGCCCCAGGGATCCACCAGTTCCTTTCTCCCCTGCCCTGAGATTACAAGCACAGGATACACTCTTTAGTTTTGTTGTTTTTGTAACACAGGATCTCGCCATGTAGCCCTTGCTGGCCTGGAACTTATGTAGACCAGGCTAGCCTTGTCTGCTTGTCTCTTCCTCCCAAGTGCTTGGATGAAAGGTGTGTGTGACCACACCCGACCACACCTAGCTTTTTAACAAGAGTTCTAGGGATCAGATCCTGTGATTGCAAGGCAAGAACGTTGATGACTGAGCCATTTTCCCAGTCCATCCTAAATTCTTTCGGCTTACCTGCCGATGGGACAGTTGCTCCTTGAGACTAAGGCGGCCCACTTCTGGAGAAGTCAGAGTTGTCTGGGCTTGCTCCAAAGCCGCCTGTAAGTTTCTCAGCTCTGCTTCAAACTTTTTCATATCCTGGAGAACAAACCCCACAGGAACATCAGTACACTGACTTGAAGCTCAAAGTCATAGCTGATGAGCTGCATCGTACTCAAGACGCTATCTCATCATGGATGAACAAATGCTTTCTCTCCCTGACAGTACACCCGTTCGTTTACCTTGGCTGCATCTCGGAGACTCTGCAAACGGATTCTGATCACCTGCCTTAACTCCTCTGTCTCCCGTCCTAACTGTGCCACCTGCTGTGACATTTCCTCGGTACAGTACACGCTGGCGAGCTGTTGTACTTTCTCAGCCATTGCTTCCAGGTCTCCGTCAATGTCCTCAGATTCTTCCAGCTGCGTCTAAAGTGAAGCGTTGATATTTGTGAAACTGAATTATAGGCAGGGGGGTACAGAGAGACATCGTGCAGTGAAAAGGCCAACCCACTGGGATCAAGAAGAGCTAAGCTGCAGTCCACTCTGGCCACTACACAATGGGCTTTTATGAGCATGGGATACAGTTTGGCCATCCCAGCCCCGTGAACCCATCAAGGGGCTATACCTTGTTATCTTGATTGCATAGAAAAGAAAGCAGAGTTCAGGAACCTTAATGGTTTGCGGAGGCCACTTGCTATTGTGTGGGACTGGAGGCTACATGTTCTCTCTCACCCAGACTGCCTCTCCGTGAGTCAGGACATGGGATTTCCAGCATATGTGATGCCTGTGGACACACTGTGTGTCTTTATCACATCTCTGGACCTGCCTTTTCCCACATCTGCACTAAAGGAGGACTATTCTGCTCTTGTGCTAAACAACTAAGATCTAAATGCTGTAAGAGACGAAAAGGAAGCACGGGCATCGCAGACATAAATGGTTGCATACTTGTTTTAAGGAAGACAAGGAGAAAGAAACTACTTACAATGCTGAGGAAAGAGAAGCCCTCATCACTCAGCCCATACCACCTGCTGGGCCTAAGGATAATGCACTAGTGCAAACACGGCACACATAGACAGATGCATCTGACTATGAAGAAGAAAATGAAAGACTGGCCGTGTATTAAGGAATGATTTGAACCAGGTGTGGGATGATTGTTGGAAGGTTGAGATAAAGGTCCCATGGAATTCAGAAAAAGATGTCAGCATTTTACTAGATGAGGAGGAAGGGAAAGATACTCTATAGAGGAAACAGCATATGTGGGCACAGAAGTGGGGGACGCAAAATGCATCTGTATGATGAGAAGAAACAGGAGTGGTGTGTGGTACTCTATTTATTAAGATTATTTCAGATGAAAGAAGCACTTTTCTTTTCACAATGCATATAATGTATATAAGAAAAATAAAGCATCCCATTACATCATGTCCCAGGTAAGAGTGTACAAACTTTGGACACTGTCGCAATGCTGTCACTGACGAATGTGTTGACATTCATAGCTATCCTGGGATGCGCGCAGACCACAGGCTGCGGGGTGTTCATGCCTGAAAGGAAAACTATCAGAAGTAATTGCTAGTACATCTGGGTCCATTTTTAGGCAGTTAAGAGCATACGGCATCTACTGATTTCTCTTTTCCACCTGACATTAGAACATGTGGATTTTCTTGTGCTGTATTTGTTAGGGACTGAACCTAGCTAGCTTTGTCTCCCAACGGAGACACCCTAAGGTTCTCTAAGGTGAGTTCCATCCTGGGCTTCTGAGCAGATAATCCAGGTGGCCTAAGGTTACTTTTCTTCAGTCCAGGATGCGGTTCACCCACCCAGTTGCCCACATCATGGACAGTAATGTCAACCACACCTAGCACCATCTAATTCAGGCTGTGCTCTCTCTCTCCTGTATCTCTTTGTCTTCCATCTTCAAAGAGAGGCCAGTCCTTTCCTGCAGCAGTGTGGGAGCTACCTCCTCTGCTATACCTCACCAGCAATCTGTTTTTATGCATTTGAATGCAGAGCATCTGTCAATGGCTTCAGAGAGCTTTGGAGATAAAGCCCAGGTTCCTGGAAGCTTTTGTCTACACTTCTCTTACCAGCTGGCTCTTATAACTTCTTGCTCTCTCAAGCATTCCAGGGCACCAAAGGCATTCTTCTTCTACCTGTTAGTATTTCCACAAGACAGTGTGTTTCACAGGAAACACGTCACAATAGGCAGCTGTGTCCAGGACTTGTCCAGTGTCACCTTCTAAGAAGCCCCCCTCGGCCTCCCCTCCATTCAGGCAGCTATGATTCCATGGCTCCTGAGGACCTGGAGCTCTCCCTCTCCATCCTTACACACTGCAACTGCCCCTCTCTGCCCCTCTTCTAACTGGTCACCTCTGTGGGGACAAGGGACAAGGAAGTATTCCCTTCATTCCAAGTGTTTGCTAAAATTTCCAGATGAGTAAAAGTACCATATGATAGTTTATTAGGTGAACACAAAGGAATGAGTTAGTGTGGGAACTGTTCAGAAGCCCTCAGATTTTTACAGTCTTAAAGAAGGATGAAGCTTTATCATTTGCAGGGAAATGGATATAATTGGAGATAACCTTAACAAGTGGATTGCATGAAAAAGACAAATAACACACGTTTTCTCTCACTGGTGGCTTTTGGACTTTATAGTTATGTGAAATCAAACGTGTACAGATGACATGAGGAGAAAGCAAAAACTCTCTGCGGAACAAAGGATACAGATGGGAGGGCAGGGCTGGAGAGAGGGCACAGTGGCACTTGCTGCTCTTGCAGAGGTCCCTGGTTCTGTTCCCAGCTCCCACAGGGTGGCTCACAGCTACCTGTCACTCTGGTTCCATGGACTCCAATGCCCTCTTCTTAAATATATCCGAGCTGGGTCCAAACACACAAAATACACACACACACACACACACACCCCACACAAAATAAATAAATAAGTTAACTCATTAATTAATTAATCAATCGTAAAGAATGAGAAGGATAGTAGGACATGGGGAAATATTCTAAAAGTGCTTGATGATGAGGATGATGATGATAAAATAATTTTTAAAAATCTCATCAGGTAGGCATGGTTGCTTATGCCTGTGGTACTAACAACTCAGGATTACAGTGAGTTCAAAGCCAGGAAAGACCATATCATTAAACTCCAGGTGTACCAGGGCTATACAGCAAGACTTCAAATCAAAAACAAAAACGACAATGGAAATCTTCATGATTTTTTTTTCTAAAACTTGCATTCCACTATATCCAAACATCTTACAAAAGTACTATCTGACAGTTAGATTTTTTTTAAGATTTCATTACAGAACCATAAGATGCCTCAGCAGGTCAAAGTGCTTCCTGGGCAAAGTCTGATGATCTGTGTCTGATGCCAGGATGCCATAGTGGAAATTATAGAACTGATTCCTAAAAATTGTATTCTGACCATTACATGAATGTGTACCTGAATTCTCATTCTTTCTCTCGCACTCTTACACACACACACATACAAATAAATAAATGATAAAATCACATTACAGCTATTAATATCAGATGAAATATTTTCTACATTTTGGATTATAGCCTCAGTTAAGAAATCCAGGAAGTAAAATCAACAGGTCTGAGCTGTAACATCTTTAATCATCACCGTATATTAAGATAATTGCTTTACAAATGATTTTACTGAATTACCAGCATGGTTTAAAAAAAAAAAAAAAACAATCAAAAACAAATAAACAAAAAACCCCAAAACAGTGTTTATCTTGACAGTTAAAATTCCCTTTATCCTTTCTCTTCTTAAATCTGCACCTTGACATTTTTAGAGGTTTGTTGTATTTCTGTTGTCTGCCAGCTAATTGTAACACATGTCTAGTCTGTTAGCTTCTAACCCAGCGAGTGACTGGAGCTCCTGAGAGATCCATTGTCCACGTCTTGGAGGAGTGTACTGACTGAGTGGAGAAGGGAGATGATAGATAGGGGCTGGAATTTGAGCCATGGAAACATTCCAGGGAGAAGAAAATATCCAGAACCACATCAGGTAGAAGGTAAACAGGAAATCCACTTACGAGATAAGTCCTGTGGGAAAATATAGACTACCTGAGGATACCCATGTGACCTCAACAAAAGCCAGTCTGCATTTTATGGCAAGATAGCTGGTCCTCTAGAAATATGCATTTAATTCAACTGTAACTTACTAAAAGGATGAAATCATTTCCGGCGAGTATGAGCAAAAGCAAAGGAACATTTTTGTCTCCTAAGTTCAGAGGAAATGAAGTAATGTGTCCTCTGGGGTGTGGGTCTGGATCCTAGCGGCTCGGACCTCCTGACTAAGCCAATGACTCATCCTTGGCTGTAGCTGAGGAAGCAGGCATGCGAGGCCGCATGGAGCACCAGCATATGCCAGGTGAGCACTGAATGTTGGCTCGCAGGTGACTGACGTAAGAATGTTATTGGCATTCCTGTATTACAGATGAGAAGGCAGAGCTGAGAGAGGAAGTATCTTGCTTCCAGTTGGTACAGTTTGGCCTTTCCCTCCATCCCAGTGTGATCCGTATAATCCCTTCACGCCTAAAGAATTTCCTGCATGAAATTGTCCCCCAAGAGGTTCTACAACAGCAGCAACAACGACACAAAAGCACAAGTACCACTGGCTGGGCTGACTGTTTTCAGGCTCAGGGGAAGGGTGGTATAAAGAAAATAGACGATATGTTATGTATCCATACACAATCTCGCGAAACTGTGTGTCACCCTTAGCTACTGTTTGTCAAACCAGAATAACGATCTTTAATACTTTTAAAAAGTATTGTATTTGTTACCGGGAGAGAAGCATATACATGCCACGGTGCACACAGAAGGGTCAGAGGGCCTCCTGCAGGGTCTGTTCTGCCCTTCCACCACGTAGGACACAGGGATCAAACTCAAACCACCGCTTTTCGGCAACCACCTTTACCCACTGAGTCACCTCACTGACCCCGAGGAGTTCTTTTTAGTGGGCACTTGACAATAATTTTACACTTCAATTCTGGGTCAGCCTAACCAGTCAAATGACCTGTTTCCTTTTACACTTGTTAACTATGTTTCTTTGTCTTCCTTGAAATTACCTGGTGCAAGATGTACTGTTGTCGGAGCAGGCTGGAAGAATTCCATGTGATGCTTCCATTCACCAAGACTTTAGCTTTCTCAATCCACTTCAGAATGGATTCGAGCATGTCGCTGTATTCTTCTAAGTGTGATGAAGCCTGAAAGGTCATTAACATCCAGATGAATCTAAACCCTATCTCGTGAGTGGGAAATTCATCCTGCATCTGTGTCTTTGGATATGACCACCCCAGGGGGTGGCAGTTACATCTGCGATATTGAAAAGGATCCTGGAAAGTACTTGCCTATGGGAAATCTGTCAAAGTTTTCCCAGTGACCTTAGGGAGAAAATCCGAGTTCCGTAATGTGCTCGAGCTATCTCTCTTCCTCCTCACTCTCCATCCTCATCTTACTCCTTTGTCTCTCCTCCTATCCTCCTTCTATTCCCACTGGGTAGAGGAGGTAGCAGGAAGGGACTGCATCCTGCAGGATCTCAACCCTGGAACTCGCGATCATCAACTCCTAAGCTGGGCACAGTCACGAGTCCAATGCCCGTCATCCCAGGATTCGGGAGGTGGAGGCAGGAGGACCGAGAGATCAAGGTCCTCGTTGGCTATTTAAGTGAGTTTGAGGCCAGCTAAGGCTACGTGAAAAGAACATAAAGAAAAAGCTGAACAACTCATTTTAGCTTGAGCCTCATTGTAAGATTAATGCTTAGTAGCTTTGCAAAGACTGATCTATAATCAGGAATTAAGATGGTATGTACGGGTATACATGTAACTTTAAAATACTTGAACCTGTCCTAAACTGATTTTATAAAACTCATGAGTGGATGGCTATTCCTTTGACAATTATGTCTCCAGTTGACAGCGTATATACAGCCGAGTCTATACATGAGAAAGTTTGTCAGTGAAAGTACAATATAGTTTGTTATGAAACAGACACGTTTATATATAAACCATAGAAACACTGTAGAAAACAAACTACAGCAAACTTCTTACATGATTGCTAGTATCAGCTTCGTATTTATTTTCAAAAGAGAAATGGTTATAATGTCTGCCTTAAAGCATTTCAATTCTTGGCCTGGGATGCATACCTGGTGGAGTTTGGCCAGCCGGTTCTCAGCCTGCCTGATGGTTTGTTGGTGGAGTTCAGTCAATTTTCCTATCTTCTTGGTCAGTGGTTTCCCCAGCTGGCCATGCTGCTCTGAGAACGTTTGTATAGCAGCATCTAATTCCATTAACTTGGAATTACAGCTGTCTAATTCTTCTCCCAGTACCTACATGGTCATCATCACAAAAGAACAAGAGATCACAGAAAATACATTTCCTGGGGTTCTCTAAGATCAGGAGGATATTTTGAATGGTAAGAATTATAAATAACCGAAGTTAAAATGGTTTATCAGTTCGGATTTCTTGGATGAGAGCAGTAGAGCAGGCTATGTGGTCATCTCCCTGTCTGTGTCCCTGTGAGAGGACTGGCTTTTCCTTCTGCTCCACCCGATGGATTGGAGCTGTGTAGCTCACGCACAGGGTGCAAAAGCAATAGGTGATTCACCTTGGAATTAATGTGTACTTCTAAACCATCATGGATCTTTTGGTACTGCATTATACATGCATGCATGTGTTTCTATTACAATGATCAATTCCATAAATGGACCAGTGTTATAACATCTACGTAGTGACCTAAAAATCTCCTTTGATCATTGGGTTTCAGTGGTTTGCTAGGAACATTTCCTATATCACAGGGTAACATTGATATAGCAAACGGCACCCCTGGCCTTTCCGCCTCTCCATCCTTCTTACCTTTTGGTCAGTCTTAGCTTGAGCTAGATTATCCGTTTTCGCTTTCAGCTTTGTTAGGACGCTCGTGAGATCTTTGGATACCTTCTGGATCTGGCGGCCGAACTCCTGGCTCATGGCCTTGCCCTGCTCAATTTCTTGTACCTTCTCTTGGATCTAAATGATCAAAGGGAACATCACAACCAACGCTGTGATTTCAACGTTCTTGAAATCAGATAAGAGACATTGAAATTCTCAAGTGATGTCGACTAGGTGGACAGTTCTGCTCTGACACTGATGGACTTCGTCAAAGTGGGTCTGACGGGTTGCAGAGACAGCTCAGGGTTTAAAAGTACTTCAGCAATTGTGAGGAGCAGAGCTTGGATCTCTGGATTCAGGCCATAAGGTGGGTGTTCTGCACCTGTCTGTAATTCCAGTTCCACAGGGTACAGAGGCAGGAGGATTACTGAAACCGCTTACTTCTAGCTTCAATGAGAGAACAGGATCCCTGCATTCAGGAAGAGACCCTGCCTCAAAAGAATAGATGGAGAGTGACAGAGAAGGACACTGGGTGCTTTCTTCTGGCCCCCCACGTGTGTGCAGGCACACATGTGCATGTGAGCACACACACATACGCATAAATGCCTTGAATGTTTTTTAGAGGAAGCAGATACAAGCCACCAAGGCTTTAAGGCTGATTCACTCTCAGTAGCTTTGTGCATTTACTATGTGCCTTCTGTTGTTCCAGTAAGAAAAGAATCCATGTGTGCTCTCTGGGTCATTCATTAAATATTTACAGATGCTAGCTAGCATTGCTGTGTAGACAGCTGATCCTAGCTTTGACTCACTGACTTTGTATCTGTGACACCCAAACTCTTGTGTGTGTGTGTGTGTGTGTGTATGTGTGTGTGTGTGTGTGTGTGTGTGTGTGTGTGTGTGTGTGTGTAAAACAGAACACATATGATGCCAGAGTACTCTCTCTTGGGAGTCAGTTCTCTCTTTCCACCATGGGAGTTGTGGGGTCTAAACTTGGGTCATCGGGCTTGGTAGCAAGTACCTTTCCCAGCTGAGCCATCTTGCCATCTCCTGAAATTCCTTTTCCTCAGGGGATAGAAAACTACCCATGGAGGCCTATGGATTGTTTCCAGGAACCCTTTTCAAAGTGACACGGAACTGATAGTGACATGGCAACCATTTTCTTAACTTGCATTCCATTCCTATCACATGCAAACAAAGCAGGAAATGAATGTGATGAGAAAGGAATTACAAAAGATCATTTAGAGTGTGACTCAGTGGTAAAGGGCTTGCCCAGTAGCATGTGTGAGGCCATAGATTCAGTCAGTCTCAGCAACACACAACATAGAGATAGAGAGAGAGAGAGAGAGAGGCAGACAGACAGACAGACAGACAGACACAGATTACAATGGATCAGATTCGACAGATCTGATTCTTAGAGGAGCAGCATTGTGTTAGTACTTTCCTGGCCTGCATCATCTTGACTTGAATACCAAAGTAATTAGATTGCACAGAATAACTATAGCAAGCAGCAGTTAGACAGAGAAACAGAAATATAAATTTGATTTTTAAGAATGATTTATTTTTAACTTAACATGCCTGTATGCATGTGTGCATGTGTGCGGATGCCTGTGAAGTCTGGAAGAGGATGCCAGAACCCCTGAAGCTGGAGTCACAGGTGGTTGTGAGCCACCTAATATGGGTGCTGGGAATGACACTCGGGGCTCTGCAAGAGCAGTGATTGCTTTTAACTGTTGAGCCATCTCTCCAGCCCCCTAATTGATTATTCAAATACTTTAGATAGTGAACTTATCCTTTCTGACAGATCTTTGTATGTCCGAGAAGTCCTACAGGCCAGTTAAATACTCAAAACAACAACAGCATGTTTTTGTTTATCTCAAAATCATGGTGCAGTAGAACTGGATTCTGACGATTTTCTGATATTCTGATATGAAGGAGAATCTGCCTCCTGCACTGGAGATTTTAAAGTACAGCATAGATGTGTGAATTTTATGGTTTGTGTTTTCCGACCCACAAGCATTTTTAGCATTACTGTACGTCTTCCCACTGTGCCACAGAGAGTGGACTTAATTGAACTTTAATGGCTCTAGCAATCAGCCACCAAGGCAATTCTAAACACCTACCACACTTCCACACAGATGCTGCACGACACTATTTTTACATGTAAGTGCATCCTCTTTATGGGAGCAAACCCCCCAAATCTCCTAGTCTCAGCATCAGAAAGAACTATGTATTTCTCAGTTCAAACAATTTTCAAGTCCGTGGTCCTGGGTTCTGATTATGGTGTGGCTTCCAGTGAGTTTTTGTTTGGGGGGTGGGGTGGGGTGGGGGAAGACAGGGCGGAATAAAGCCATTCTTCTAATGGCATGGCACTTCGGCATGCACACTAGTGATAACTGTGCCTCTGTGTTTACTTGTTTTCTTCCCATGAGTGTCCCTTTCCTTCAATATCTTCACCTACCTACCTTACATCTCAGCGTGAAGAGTGGCTGGCGCACTGGTTACTGAATACTAACACAGGAACCCCTCATATCTTACTTTTTGCTTAAGATATTACCTTACACATGTGGGAGAAGCAGATAAATTCTACTTCCTTTTTTTTTATGCCTTAAACACCAGGATCCTGGTTATTGGTGCTGTTTGGGAAGGCTGTGGACCTTTTAAACATGGGGCTTAGCTGGAAGATGTGGGTTCCATCTAGTAGCACTTGAAGTTTATAGGCTTTTTGCTTATAGCCCACATGTTTGGCTTTCTGGTCTACCAAGATGCGAGGCATGCCAGCCACACATTCCTGTCATGCCTTCCCCACCATGAAGGAACGTCCCTCCTAAATGAAAACAAATCCTTCTTCCTTGATTTGCATTTATGGGGTTTTCGGTCACAGTGATGAGAAAAGTAAACAGCAAATGTATATGGCATTATTGTTCATAGTTATGGTCATTTTGTGTGTTTCCTGCAGAGGTGTAAGTTCTACTTTAATTTAATTCTAATTGTATTATAGTGGTGCATTGTTTAATTTGGTTTCCTGGGAAATATGATTGTGTAAACCAGGATACCTCTTATAGGTATCTGAAAGGACAGAAAGTCTCCCTCCCTCCCTCCTTCCCTCTCTCTCTCCCTCTCTCTCTCTCTCTTTCCCCCTCTCTCTTTAGGTTACCTGATCATGGATCTTCAGGTCCAGTGCGACTTCAGCTAGCTGAAGGGAGATTTCAGATGGTAATATTGTGTAGATACCCAAGTATTTATTCTTCTGTTCTTCTGCAATTTTCTCAATGCTCTCTCGGTGGCTTGTGGCTTCAGTCAGGAGAGTCTTGGGAGGGAAAGCAAAACAAGAAAATTCTAGACACCTGATAAGGAACATGCTCTTTAATGGGTCTAGGGATAAAGCTATCTATTTTTCATCAGTTATGATTAAAGGTCAATTAGAGAAACATCTTGCAAGAGAAATGAACTTCAGCAAGTCTCCTTTCATCAGGCAGATGATCCCATACAAGAATAATACACTGTACCTATCTAATGCGTGTTTAAAAATCCTAATTCACGATTCACTGTGTTCACAAATAACCAAAACAAAGGCAACATTTTGACACGATGGGCATGGAGAACGAGACTTTGGTACCTTCAGTTCTTCTAGTTGTGTATCTATCTCTATTGTCGGGTTCCCTAAATACTCCTTTGTTTCTTGAACCCAAGACTTCACAGAATTAATTTGAGATTCCACTGCTTCTCGTTCTTGCAGCTCCTGCTTCACCAGTTTCCCATGATTCTTCACTTTCTCTTGCATGCTTCAAAATACCAGAGGGAGAAAGAAGTCAATCTGAAATGAAAAGAACTCTCCCAGGCAAGACACGATTTTATAAATGACAGAGAAAGGGAGGAGATCTAGTGTGGTTTTTGGAAGGTAAAGTTACTTCTCATTCTGTCAGATATTGTTCGGCAACACCAAGGTTCGGTTTCAAGTATAACAGAAGAATTTGCGTCACTGGCGGTGAATAATTTATCCCTGGAAATGCGAGAGTTGACTTTGCTCCCTTGCACTAAATTGCTATTTATTTTCCTATTCAGAAAACCTAGAGATTGCCAGCTTCTTTACTTCATCTTTCAAATCTGCAGAAACGGAACAGTGTCATCACCATTTGAAAATAATGAGTCATGGGAATGTGTGTGGAATGTGTGAGAAGCCAGCCTTTAAAGAATCAAGCTTTAGACATATTGCCACAACTAACGCCAATGTAATGACAGATTTGGATTAATAGGATAAACGGCTTTTCAATACATGGCCTCAGATTATCCTAACCTGACTCATAAATAAGAAAGATGAATATAGATTTGTACGAGGTAATGTTACTTAAGAGAGGAATTAAATTATCTAAAAACATTTCTCACTGTGGCCCAAGAAGTGAAAGGGGCCAGTTCTAGATCATCATAAGCCTTGTCCTAGTTTCACTGCCAATGCTTGTGATTAATTGCCTAGATTCTTCTATCATACTCGCTCCTATCATCCTATATTACCAATAATCATCAAGCTTTATCAAGCCTACATTTTAAATAATGCTCAATTACTGAAGGTTCCTGTCTAACCTGGGACTTACTTCATAGCCAGACTAGCCTCAAACCCATGACTCTCCTGCCTCAGCCTGCTGGGTGTTAGGGTGATGAGCATGTGTCACTCACTATGCCTGGCACCTGGTTTCTATCCAATCACTCACTCTCTCCACCGCTGCCCCAGAGATTTCTAAGCCTTTTTTATACGTCATTCCACCCTGATGCTAGTTCAAACCCTCTCAGTCTCCAGCTGCAGAAGAGACAGCTTCTTTGCCATCTCTCTTAGACTCGCTAGCTCTGCTTTATATTCTATCAGTGTCTGTGGTGGTTAATCTCCGTTGCCAGCTTCCCTGGGTTTAGAGTCACCTGGGAAGCATACTTATGAGCAAATTTGTAAGGGAATTCCAGAGATGTTTAATTGAATGGGATGATTTCTAAACGTGGGTGACACTGTCCCACAGGTTGGGGTTCCAGACTGAATAATAAGATGAAAACAAGAGAAAGCAAACTGAGCAACACCATGAACCTGTTTCCTGACTCTGATGTAATGAGACCCGCGACCTCATGATCCATCATGGCTTCCCTGCTGTGATGGACTGTATCCCCTCAGACCAAACAAAAGCGGAACAATCTCTTCCTTCCTTAAAGGGCTTTTGTCAGAGTAACAGAAAAGTAACACATTTTTGCAGACTTTGCAATACTTTACTGAAATGGTTCCTTTGGTCACTCATTAGTATTTGAAAATGCAAGAAAGTAACCAACGAATCTATTTGGCTTGTCAGTGTATTTTGTGTGTGTGTGTGTGTGTGTGTGTGTGTGTGTGTATACACTCATGTTTGTGGATGTGGAGAGGGGAAGTATGAGGATACATGCATGTACAAATGCTTGTATGCATGCATGTATATAGAGGCTACAGGTCAAACTTGGGTCAGATTCCCAGCTACCTCTTTTGTTCTTTCAGTCAGAGTCTCTATGGCCTGGAGTTCATGGAGTGGGCTAAGCTGCAAGCCCCAGAGATCTGCCTGTTCGTATGTCCTGTCCCAGTTGCTGGGATTGCAAGTATATGCTATATGTCCAGGTTTTTAAAATTATTTTAAATGTGGGTGCTGAGAATCAAACTCAGATCATCATGTTTTGTGCAGCCGTCACTTAACCAACTGAGGTGTCTCCCCGCCCCCTGCCTCTTATCACTGTATAAGAGCTCTATCATCAAATATGTGTTTGTCTAATAAAGAATGGAAGAGTTAAGAAAATGCAGAAATGATAGGAATAGATCCTACGTTCTGCAGCTGGCATGACGGAGCACCCCCATGCCTGAGTACCCCAAAGCCCCTTTGACCCAAGCTCAGTTGTAACAGAGAACAAAACAGGTGTGCAATTACTTGAAGCACCGATCTTGCATGGCCGTAATTTCCTGAAGGATGGGCACCTCTTCTCCAGGCCCGGAGAGGGTTCTGTCTTGGAGCATGCTCAGTGCTCGCTGGTGTAGCAAGCCCAGAGCCAGCTGCTGCTGCTCCAGCTCCAGTGCACAGGTGTCCTGGTGTTCAAGAAGGGCGGCGAGCTCTGCTTTGGAGGCCTTTTCTATTGAACTTCCAGGTAATTTACCTTGCAGTTGATCAATCATTTCCGTGGTTTCTTTAACCTAATGACAAGAATATATCTTACAAAGCTCCAAATTATACTGGAAAGAGTATGGCGTGTCCAGTAAGTGCCACACTTGACGTGGTCAACCATGACGATGTAAACTTTAAATTTCAGAAATGAAAACTGAGACATTGTCTGTAACATGAAAGACCACCTCTCCCACTCTGGGTTTAAATAATGAATCCCCAAATGTTATCACGACAGGCACGGATGACACGTGGCAGAGAAACTTTAAACGAACTGAACACACGGAACATCCACTCTTTAAGGAGAGTGTGAGTCACAGAGACGTGGCTAAAACACTGAACCTTACCTAAGGTGAAAGAAATTACATATGGACTTGAGGAATGTGTTAAATTCTAATTTTTATAACAAAAAAGAAAAAAATTGTTTTTTTTTTTTTTTTTTTTCAAAATAGGTTAAAAACAAATGGGGCTCACCCTGGCTGGTTTTCCTTTCAAAATTCTCATTGCTTAATTTTCTTTTTAAAAATTCATTTATGTATTTACTTTTGAAATTTTATTTTATTTATTATTTATGTGGGTGAGAGAGTGTGTGAGAGAGCGAGAGAGTGAGAGAGAGAGAGAGGGGGGCGTGCTAGCAAGCAGGTGCACATGAAATACATGTGCACGTCTTAGGACAACTTTCAGGAGTTTGTTCTCTCTCTCCACTCTTTGTGAGTTTAGGAGATCAAATCAGGTTGGCAGCATTGTATTGCAAGCCCTTCACCTGCTGAACCATTTAGCCAACCCTTACTTATTTTAAAATGTGCATATAAAACCACAGCATACCTGTAGAATACTGCTTGGTTTAGCTGAGCCCACCCCTCCCTCCCTCCCTTTCCCCTCTCCCTGTCTTCCCCCACCCTGCCCTTGCATGCACTCTTCTGACCCTTCCACTCTGTCACGTGTGTTCTAGCACCCTCCCGGCGCCATCTGATCCTAACTTAGAACTATCGCGTACCGTGCACATTACATTTTGTTTCATACTTTAGTTTTCATGAAATTGTAAAAATGATGAATGATTCATAAGACTAATTTCAAAAGAAGAGCATGTGACTGTTTGAAGGAGAGATGCCCTCCACACCCCCAGGCTTGGGTGTTTGAATACCCGGTCCCCAGTTGGTGCTCCTGTTTGAAGAGGTTTTCAAGGTGGCTGTACTGGGGGAAGTATGTCCCCGTGGGAGGGTTTTGAGAGCCTAAGGTCTTCCTTCCCCTACTCTCAGTTCCTGCTCTCCGCTTTGTGCTTGTTCAAGATGTGCGCTCTCAGCTTGCTGCTCCGGCTGCCACGCCTGCCTGCCATTGAGGACCCTAACCCTCTGGAGCTGTAAGGCAAAACAAACGCTTTTCTTCTGGAAGTCGCCTTAGTCATGGTGTTTTATCACGGAAAAGTAACTAATACGAAGCAAAATGCCAGTTTTCAAAACACACTCTAATCCTCGAGAAAGAAAACAAAACACAACGCAGGGCAATCCGCAAGGAGAGTTACCTTATCGCTCAAGCCCTTCCACTCATCTACCGCGTCCTGCAGTATCTTCTCCTGGTCCTGCGCCACAGCACCCAGACGCGTCCAGCGCTGCCAGACAGTGGTCATCGACCTGCTTAGGGTCGCTTTGCTTGCATCGTTTCCGGCTTTCTCTAGTTGAGATGCCTTTTCCTCCAGGGCCACAATTTTCTCATGGAAAGAGTCAACTACAGACACTAAAGCCTAGTGCAGGGTTGGGGGTGAGTAGAGGGTTAGAGAAAGATTGATTTTTTTTTTTTAAAGTTCTATGGACTTGGGTAAAGCCCAAAGACACTTGCAAAAGGAAATATTTCTACATAAATTTAGGTTCCTCAGGCAGTTGTGGTGGCACATGTCTATCATCCCAGTGGTGGGGAGGTAGAGCAAGAGATTCAGGGGGTCAGGGTCGTCCTTAGCTACATGGAGAGTTCAAGGCTAGCCTGGGCTACCTGGATCCCTGCCTCAAAACCCAGAAGGAAATTAGTAAGTGTGAATACACTTCGTTCTAATAGCTCAAAAGTTTTACTCATCAGCGTTGGGTTTGGATTTATTTTGAAAGGTGAACATTAGTTACTTATTAAAGACAGGTTAGTTTCTACTTGAGGTGATATATATATATATATATATATATATATATATATATATATATATATATATATGTTCTAAAAATCAACAAAAATGAAAGCAAATTTGCTTTGGTATTTTAGAATCTCATAATGTAAGTCTTCCTTACATTGCTACGCTAGGTGAGGGTACTCGGGTGTTAATTTCTGGGTTTTATCTTAGTTAGTACAGGTTAGCAAGAGACAATATTTACTGCCATTTTAAAGGGTTTATTTATTTATTTATTCTGGTGTTGAGGGCAGGATATGGACAGGAGTTACAGACAGTGTGTGTCGGTTCTCTCCACCTTCTTTGGCAGAGGATGTCCCGTTTCCTGCTGCTGCACCGCTTCCTGAAGCTTCCAGAAGGGTCTCCTGCTGCTACCTCTCTTCTTGCCTTAGCAGTGCTAGAATTACTAATTTGAGCCTGCACATCTTGCTCTGTAGAAGGGTTTGGGAGGTTCGACTCAGGTTGCCGGGCAACCCTCCCCACTAAGCCACCAGCCCGGGCCTTCACTGCCGTTTCCATCAGGTATCTTATCAGACGGAAGACTGCCTTGAATTTCTCCTCTGAGCCCTAGCTATACACTTCTTGTGAGCATGCCCAACTATGAAATGTGTTTATTTGTGTCTTTGTCATACGGAAGGAAGTCAGATGGGAATAAAGGTGTAATGACGTGATTCTGGAAACATCGTATCACAAGGACTTGTTGCAATCAACATGAAAAGACACGAACATCACGACAACGAAACTGACCTTGTGTTCTGACAACTTTCCTTCCGCGTCGTGACCGGAAGAAGTCTTCAACAATGAAAACTCGGACAGCTTCTTTTCGGCATCGTTCATCAACTGGATGACCTCTTCCCTTGCTTTCTGATACTCTTGCCATTGAACCGTACACCTGAAAGAGTCCAACAGAAATAAATAAGCAAAACAAACACAGCCACTTCTACGCAGAGCTCTGTTGTCCATGTGTCTGATGACAGAGAAAAAGAAATCTACACCCTACTGTATGTTACCATGTATTAGCACACACTGTATTAGCATTCTGCTATTTTGCATGAACCTACTCTAAATACCTCTGCAGGAGGTCCCGGCGGGCATGGGAGTCTTGGATGACCCTCTGAGTCCTCTTTTCCAGGGAAGCCATCTTCTGTGCTAGCTCTTCTTTTCCAGTTGGCTTGATGAGTGGGTCCAGCTTGGTCACAAGACCTCGGAGCTCGTCCACGGTGCTATGGAACTGATCCTCTGTTTTGAAAAACTCCACGTGACTTTTGAGGTATTCCTCTGCACTCTCAACATCTAGGCCATTGCCTTCCAGATGTAACATTTCTTGGGCATCCTCAAGCCAGTCATTAGCTGCTTGGAACACTTGATAATACCTTTGACACTGGCTGTGTATTTCTGTCAAGGTCGCCTGAAAGACAGATGTCATGATACAATCAACTTCTGTTTACAATAGTTTTGTAAAACGTCATTTTATTTTTCGATTTCTTTTCTACAACTCTATAAATACTGTGAGAAGGGAACGCAGAAGTTGGGAGAATTTTTTTCAGGGTGAATGCAATCGAATCCTTCACTCTTCCTTTTGCTAATCTTACAATAATTTTATCACTGCAGTTAAGATCTATGATGAATAAGTAAGGAAAGAAATAAACTGTAAATTTAAGTTAGCATCTTGTCTGGTTCTGAAACTATATCTTTTTTCCCCCCCAAAGACAAAATGAGAAGCTTAGTAGTGTGTTCCAGGCTGAATGTTTTACAAAGTAGTTATGCCTCAGTGGGTTAAAAGAATGACAATATCCAACTTCCAAACCAGCCTTTGCCAGCTTCTGGAAATGAAAAAAATCTCCCCTGAGTCTTGAGCAGAGACTAAAATAGAAGTAGAACTCCACCAGGCTTGCAGCTCCAGGTCCAGAAGAAATGGGAATATGCTAACTGGTCATCAGTGCATGGAGAAGCAGAACCACAGTGAAAGCAAAGACGGTGACACAGTAGTCCAGGTCAGCAGCAGAGGAGGAGAGAATGGGAAGGGGGACCAATGGTCCCAACGTGGGTTAGAAAGGCTTCCAGAAACATCGTGACGTACAGCCACCTGGGTGATGACAATCAAGACTTGGAGACCAAGATTATTGCTATCTTTTGATATCGGGCTTCACGTAGCCTAGGTTGGCTTCAAACTCCCTATGCAGACCTTTAATTTGTGATCCTCCTGTCCCTAGTTCTCAAGTGCTGGGTATAGTGCCACATACGATCATGCTCCATGTAAGCAGTGCTGGGAGTTAAACTCAGGGCCTTGGGCATGATGGGCACACAACTGAACTTCATTAACCTAGCTGCATCCCTAGTCCCGAGGCCAGGGGACCCAAGGAAACGATTCTATGCTAGCCACTGTATCTTTTATCTTATGTTGAGTGAGGACAGTATGTAAAGCCTTGAGCAAGCCCCAGTAGGAGGGCAGTCTGGGAAGTTGTCTATATGCTCCCGTTGCTCCTTGCAGTCCCCACGTCTCAAGAGCAGCGATAGAGCTCTCTTGCCTCTGTTGTGCGACATTTGAAGCCAGGGGAGGGAAGCAGTCCTACCCGGAAGGGAGAAGACACAGGGCGATGGATAGGACAGCCTACAGAAGGACACACCTCAGCACAAGGGTTGGTCTGTGCCATTCATGTGGCTTCAGTCTTCTTGGAGCTTCTCCATCCAATGTTAGTTTTAAAACGACAGATTTCGTGTAGTATAAAAGGGGAACTAAGTCATCACTGGTAATATATTCTATTAACACATTCACACTGCCTCTTTGTGGGAATTATTCCCAGGATCTCTGCTTGATTTAAGATGTTCAAGGTACTTATTTAAAGCACTGCATTATGTGCATGTAATCTATACCCTGCCATAGTTGAATCATCTCATGTCCTCTCTAACACCTACTTTAATGTTGTTGTACTTTGTTGTTAAGGGAGTAGCATGGAAAGGTAAAGGTCTGTACCTGTATGTCAAAAAAAAAAAAAAATCAATCATATTAGTCTGGAGAGTCCTCAAGAAACTGCAAACAGATCTATTCTATAAGCCAGCCATACCTGGGAATGGGGATTTTGCTGGGTATTTTCCCAGAGGGTTCTATGTCAACATGTCACAGAGACACTTGAGTGTCCACATTTACTGCAGCACTGTTCGTAAAACCTTAGTTACGGAATTGGCTGAGTGTCTACCAACAGAGGAGTGGATAAAGAAAAGGTTGTATCCATGTTCAATGAAATTTTGTTCAGCCATAAAGATGAAGAAAATAATGCCATTTGCATGAGAATGACTGTAACTGGAGAGTCTCATACTTCATAAATTAAGTCAGGCACAGAAGACAAACATTAGGTTTTCTCCCATTTATGGCTCCTAGATCTTATGTTAGGTACAACACACACAAATGCATATATATGACAGGAGACAGCAAACTGACTATGGAAAGGCAGAAGGTAGGGTGATGTTTGAAAATGCTCTTATGAATATCGTGTACAATGAATGTATGTCAATAAAAAGAGTCAGTCACTTCCAAAAGAAAAGAAAAAAGAAAGAAAGAAAAGAAGGAAGAAAGGAAAGAAGGATGAAGGAAAGAAGGAAGGAAGGATTTTTCTCTGAGACTGCTTGGATGTATTGCAAACTACATTATCAAAGTCATTTATTATCTCCCCTACACCAATCTAAGCAAAATGTAGCCAACATGAGACACATGACAAAGACTATACACATAAACGATAAAAATCATCTTTTAAATTGCTGCTGAAGATGATTTGATGAACCATCAAAAAGGCAGTGTTCTTGTGTGTGTGTGGGGGGTGGTGGTCTCCTGTAGCCCAGGATAGCCTCACAAATGGTTTGTAGCTGAGGTTTGTAGCTTGAAGTCCTTATCCTCCTCTCTCCACCTGGAAAGTGCTAGGATTATAAGTATGATCCACTGCACGAGGATAAAATAAAGCATTGAGGCTGTCAACAGAGAACCAACCCAAATCAGATTTCTCACTTGTTTACAGATAAGCAATGCGTAAAAGAGAGACAGAGCGCCCCCTACCGACCTGCCGGGTGCGCAGGGCTTCCTGCACGTCTCCATCTAGCTCCTTGAGTTCAGCCAGTGTGTTCTCCAGGTCTGCAGAAATCAGCTCCTTGGCTTTGGTGAACTTCTCTTGCTCCTTGAGACTCAAGGCGCTCATGATTCTCAAGCTGGACAGGACCTCCTCCTGGTGGATCTGGATCTTTCTGATCTCCTCCTGGATGTCCTGGAGGCTGAGGTCAAGGCACACCGGCCCACTGAGCTCAGCCTTCACCCTCCGCAGCCAGTCCAGGGAACGGCTCATCTCTGTCTGGAAGTCTATGCTCTGTACCATTCTGCTCTCACACTCTGTCACCATCTCCCCAACGCTAGATGTCAACTGCTTTAGCTCCTCCTGCCAGGACTGGACCTGACCCTTGGCTTTCTCGTAAGCTGCAGGATCCAGGTGTGGGGTAAGATCTTCCAGGTGAACCGCCACTCTTTTGAGCAGAATCCCAGAGTCCTGCAGGCTTCCTGCCAGCGAGTGGTAGAATTTGAGTTTTTCCTCTGCAGGAAGGGTTTCCTCGTTCACTTTGATCTGTTCTGTTTTCAGAGCTTCCAGTTGATTCTCTAGCTGGCAGCAAATTTTTACGTGCTCTCTGTAAGCACTGGTAGTGTCTTCTAACAAACTCAGCCTTTGCTCTGCTTGCCGCTTTAACCTGTGATACAGGGTAGCCAGGTGTAGCATCTTCTCTGGCTGCCAGGGCTGACCAGTGCTGCGAAAACTTTCTTTTTTCTGGTTCAGTTCATTCATGGCTTCCCCAAGGCTCACCACCTCACCCAGAAGGGTTCTGCAGCTCTCTTGAAGAGACACACTCTCCTCAACAATCAGGTCTGAGGGCATTTTTCTCATCTTCAGAAACTGGTCTTCCAGGTCATCAAATGACTGGGTTGTCAACTCAATCAAAGAAGCATATTCCTTTCGGGCCAGGATTGCTTCCTGGATTTTATAGAACTTGTCCTTTGCCAGGGCAACAATAACATTGAACTGTTGGGGCAGAGCATTGAGTTTTTCACTGAGGTATGAATGATCGACTTCATTGAGCGACGGTAGCATGGCCTGCCCAGTCCTCTGCAGTGCGAGCAGAAGGTTTTCGTACTCTGGAGATTGTTCCAGGATGTTTTGGTATTTGTCCAACTGCACGTGAAGCTCAGCTCTCTCGTTCATGAGATTGATTTCAGGAAATGTGACAATGTCTGCTTGTTTCAGCCAATGGCAGGCTTTATCGAAATCTTCCTTAAAGTGCTTTCTAGAAACTAGACTCTTCTCTAGCTCCTGTAGCCGGTGACTACATTTTTGCAAAACAGTGTCGTAGACACTTTGTAACTCCTGAAGCTTCCCCAGAACTTCAGTCCTTTCTTGCTCTGTTATTCCTTTCATCAGTTCACGACCCTGTGCCCAAAGTCCAGTGACCTCATTTTGGTAAGTCTTGAGGCTGGCCTGAGCAGTCTTACAAGTTTTGACCTGCTTGCTCACGTCATCTGGGAGCAGGCAGATATATTCCCGGAACATGATCTTTCGCTCGTGTTGCTGGATTTGGCTGGTAGCCTGAAAGACCGCCATGAGAAACTGAGTTTTCTCAGACAGAGCCTTGTTCAAGTACTTTCTTCGCTGGCCCACTAAGTCGCTGAGAGAAGTCACATGTTTCTGAGCATCCGAGAGTGCCTTCTGGATCACCTTCCGTTCGTTGAGGCCAAGGTCAGCCATCACTCGATCTGCATCCTTTGTAAGTGACTTCAGGAGCATCTGCTTGGCCTCTAGCTCACTGCAGATGGCCAGGTGGCCCACGAGGAGGTTCTGAGCCATGTCGGGAGGTGGGCTCTGCTTCAAGTCCTCCACAATGTTGGGTTGCTGCTCTTCTGCCCACTCCATCAGCTCCTGGAATCTGGATTGCACCACATTTAATTCTTCCAAGTTGGTGACCGACACCTGGATTTTCCTTTTGACAAGGTCCTCCAGCTGAAACCAGCGTCGCTCAAAGTGGCTGGTCTGCTCTCTCACCAACTCTCTGTCATCTAGACTCAGGTGCTCTATCAGTTTCTGCTTGTGATCCTTCAGGTCTTCAATGGCGTCCTTCTTCTCCTGCAATGCCAAGGCTAACTTCTTCAAAGCCTCCAAGTGGACAGCTGTGCTTTCTGCATTGGATCTATAAATACACAGACAACACAAGAGCAAGTCAGCTCCTTACTCTCTTAAATGACATTTCAGCATTGCCGTTGAATCAATGTTCATAGCATAGATACACCATGATGACTTCAAGTTATGGTTGACAGATAAAGCTGTTGACATTAGGAATTCAAGTCTTACCCAGCCCTACATGCTTC